>OV839566.1:147108491-147708491 GCA_929447395.1 Epistrophe grossulariae | reverse complement strand
TCATCTCTATTTTAGCTTCTGGCTCCTAGCTGGTGCTAAAGCTAGATACTCTTTTCATACATATATCCTGTTTATTTTGTCTTTTTGTTATTCTCGTATATATATGTACAGATGAAGTCGTATTTATTTTGGCAATCATATTGTCTGAGAGGTGAGAGAGAAAGAAATGCATACATTTTATAGATCGAAAACATTTTTCGTATTCCTCTGCATCCGCATGCATCCTGCTTCTATACTAAATCCTGATGCAATATGTACGTGTATGTGTGAAAATAGTTTATATTATTTTTTATTTTATTTTACACGAGAGTAGGAGGAAGATAAAAATATTGATTTTCGCAATACCAAGTGGAAAATTAAACAAACAAAAAAAAAAACATCTGAATTGAAGAGAGAAAAACATATGTAGGTACGAAGGAAACCTATACACACCTCACCTATATACAATTATGCTATGGCTTTTTATTTTAAGTGTGCTTCTTATTTATTTTTTGTGTTTAATGAGTCACAAGGAGAAAAAGCAGGACATTTTTGTTTATATGATTTCTGTGGAATTGTTTTTATTTTTTATTTTTTTTTTTGCCATTTTTATTGAATGAGTTAACAAAAATAAAAAAATGATAAACATGAAAGTACACTATAATTCGGGCAATCAATTTGATTGATGAGTGATGACCTAGATGGACATTGAGTAATTTTGTTTTTTTTTATGGTTAAACGAAAGTTTAGTTTAATTTATGGGAAATTCGAAGTCAAGCATTGTGTCATTCATGGAAATGAGGTCCATTTTATTATTTGAGTGGTATTTTGACAGAATAAAGTTAATTTAATCAATTTTATTCGTCTTAAAAAATGAAAAGTCGAGGGCCTTGTTTATAAATGTTCTCCAACTGGCTGGAAAAAATTGGTGTAATAAATGTTAGTGCATCCTTTTTGAATAATTTTTTATATATTTTTTTTTTTTCAATTTAATGTCTTAAGGCCTGAATTGAAGACGTTTAAACAAAATGTTAGTGTACCTATCATCAATTTAGAGAAGTCAAGTTCCAAGGTTTAAATCCTAGTTGAGTTTACGAAACGAAAAATGTGACTTTACTTTTTTGTCATTATCAGATCCAAATCCAAGGTAATGAAATGCACTTAGTGATGTGAATAATTTTAATTCCAAATGAATAGATACACACACATTTATAGTGTAAAGTACCTACAATCAAAGACTACAAATCAGAAAGGAATAAATTTGCATCTAATAATGATAAATTCTCTGCAAGACAATTAAATCGAAATCCTTTTGCTGAATTATCACTATTTAGAACTTCATTTATTATTATTTATATAAATATTTAATACGACGTGCCGTATAATCCTGTATAATACTAACATGTTAATTATATAGGCTACTTTCTTGCAATTAGCTTCTTGCTTATCGTGCTTAACTTCTCATTTTGTATAAAGTTATGGTGGAATTAACTTCATATCAAGAGATTTTGGCTCAATATTAATAGCCTGTGGTTACTGCAACATTTGAAGTCGCAAAACCATAATGAAAATACATAATAATTATCTGCGATAGATATAAAAGCCTAAATTAATTTGATATATTAAATAGGATTTACAAAAGTCAGCACATGACTTAGAATACTGAATTATAAATCGTTTTCATTTATGATTTAAGTATATATGCGTTGATGTATAATATATGTATAGGTATGGTAAATACAATATTGCGTGTAAGTGCGGTTTGAATGCATATTATAACATTTTCTCGCATAATTTCAATCCTCTTAAAATTGATGTACTGTATTCGATTATAATAAATTCATATTTCCTTATTCTGACACACATGTAACACATTTCTACTTCCACTTGAATAACAATTAATTCTAAGGAAAACAAAATAAATAAAAACTTTGGTAGGGTAAAGGCACTAGTATCCGGACAATGCTAGGGTCCGGACACTTTGTCGTTTATTTGGAAAAAATATGCATATCATTCATAAATAGTCTCAAATCAAAATACAATCCTTTATATATATTACAAAAATATTAGCAAAGTTTCAAGTAAATTAAGAATATAATTAAAAAGTTATGCGCCCTTTCAGTTTCTCAGATTTAAGAGAACGATTAAAATGACGATTTGAGTAAAAAAATTAGTGTTAACATTTTGAAGATTTAATTATTTTACGAAGTATTTATGAATTTATTGTTACAGAAAGTGACTTTCATTCATTTTAATAGGTTAAAGTTAAATAAACTTTTTTTTCAAAAATATTTGGTGTGCGGATACTGGATATTAAAATTTGTGTCATTTTCCGGACATGGCGTCCGGATACTGTAATAATAGACAAATCTTAAATTTTTATTTAGAGGCCATTAAATGATAGCTACGTATATTCTAAAAGATTAAGAGGAAGAGAAATGTGTTTTTCTCACATGATTTCAGTATTCGGACAGGGTTTTATGAGTGAGAACAAGCGTTTTATAACTCAGAAAACTCTCCGGATACTAAAAATACATGAAGTTCAGTATCCGGACAAGTCTTTTTTAAATACAATTTACGGCTTTTGTGCCTTTAATCTTTAAATGAATTAGGAAAAATAATTCTATAGAGGCTTACGTGATTGAAGTCTTTAAGCATATGATCAACCTTCTAACAGAAATATCTAAAAATATTAATTAAACAAAAGCCAATGAATTGGGATTTAAATTCTTACAATATTTTTTCTTTAAATACACTTACTTTGAAGGTTTTCTATGAAAAACGGGGAAATTTTAAGTCAATTCTGAAGACCTTTTGTGAGTCTATATGAAGATAGAAGTAAAAACGTTGTTTAGGGGTTTTAGAGGAAAAACAAACTTAAAGATCTCAACTAAAATAAGTGAAATTTTAAATGATTATTTAAAATTCACAATAAAAATAAAATGTGTCAATTGACACTATCTCCATATTTCTATCAATTTATAAGTTTGATAGTTCATCAATTGGTATACCTACTTCGTAGGTATGTATTTGACTACCCTGAGCAGGTTCGGGGCTCAGAAATCAGTGTACCTAGATACCTTTACTGAACACACTGTATTTACATAATGATTCCCTTTGTTTAGTTAACGAAAAGTCAATTTTTGCATATTATATTTCATTTAAACTTCATACAAAACTATAAGTGCGTCCGGATCCTAAAATAAATGTGTCCGGGCACTTAATTTTGTTGTCCGGGAACTATCGCAATCGAACTTTTTTTCAACAAAATTGTATAAATTATGCAATGATAAAATTAGTAAGTTATTTAAATATACATAATATAATCAACCAATATCTAAACTTTTAGAAAAACCATAATTTTGTTCTTAAATCTTCATAGTATGAAAATAAATTGAGCCCAAAGTGAGGAAATATGTTGTGCCTTTACCCTATACACTTTTCCCTTAGAGAGGTTATAAGAAAATAAATAATAATTTGGAAAATAATTGGTGTACATATAAGGAAAAATATTTTTTAATTTAGCTTATTTTTTTTAATACGCGCTACCTAATATTTTTGTTTTCTTATTTATTAGAAAATATATACCTATGTATGTATACACATGTTATAATGTGCTTTTCTTTCATCAATTGAATACTTGGACATTCGATAATTTATCGAGTAATCCTTGATTAAAGATGATTCGCTGTAAACAAAAAGGACCTTAGTTGAAATGCATTTCACACAGGCATGAGATACATGTTGGGCTCATCATGTTAGATGCTTTCGTACCTTTCTAAGATTCAATATTTTAGTCGATGATTACCGACAAAAATAAATTTAGCAGCGTCGATATGCTGTTAACTAAATTTTTCCAAGGGAATTTGTATAACTTTTAATTGAATTTTATTCAATAAATGTAATATAGTCTGCTTATAAACAAAAACAATACCTACATTTTCTATTGTTTTGTTGAACAACAAAACTTCTTATCTTTTTGCGATTATTTTATTTTCATCCAATTTTTAGATGATAACAACAAATTTACACTTTAAAATTCCATAAAGGTTCATATATGGTCAGAGCCAGACAAAATCATGAATTTTGTTTGGAATATTTTGAAAAAAATGTATCACAATTTTGTACCTATCGATGGTTATTCTATATTAATTTATCTTTAACTATAGCAATTTGGAAAAAAATCTTAAACTTAACATGTAAACAGGTTAAGGACTTAAGTGTGTGTACTTAAGTGATCAATATGGGAGATAAAAGTGTCACTTATTCCGATAAGTTTACACTGTGAAATTGGGCATTCATTTTTCATATTTGGCACTTAAGTGACACTTACTTCGATTGTGAAACTGGGCCTAAGGGCCAGTTTCACAGTGAAGTAAGTGACACTTGGGTGCCAAATATAGAAAACTAATTCCCAATATCACAGTGTAAACTTATCGGAATAAGTGGCACTTAAGTCTCCCATGTTGGCCACTTAAGTTCCACTTACTCAGGTAATAAAACTGCGGCTAAAGTGCCAAAATGTAAAAATTAAGTGCCACTTATTTTGTTAAGTGTGCACTGTGAAACTGGCCCTAAGACACATAATTTAAACATACCTAAATAAGTGCCCCTCAAGCCTTCCAATAAGTGTCACTTAAATAGACTATTTAAATGGACCGAAGGGTTAAAAAAGATGATTTGCACAAGATGCGACAAAAAAAAGGTCGATAATAAATAAAAAATAGTGCATTAATAATTAATATAGAAAAAATAATAGATGTTGTAACTTAATTTTAATCTTTTATTTATTTACCTATTTATTTATTTTATTTAAGAAGTTGCAAGCAAATACTTATACAATATAAAATTGAATAGAAAAGAAATGAAATACAATACAAACAAAATTACAAAAAATATCAGACTCTTTGACAATTGATCGCAAAGTATATGTGGTCAAGAATCATAATCTAGGACATTTTACCAAATTAATACAATACAAATTATTTTTTAGACACTATTCAAAAAATCACAAGATAGATAAGGGAAAAATATCGAAAAACTTCATTTCACTGGCACCAACTACATACCTAAGCGTGTTGTGATGAATCAATAAATGTCACAATATTTTTATGTAGAATTATACAAGCGACAACTTTTACCTTTTTTCCCTCTCTTAAAAAAAACTTACAATTTTCGAGAAAAAACACTAAATTTCATACTTTCACCCCCTAAAAAATTTAGTTCTGATCCAAATTTAGGGTTATTTTTAAGAAGTAAAGCTCTGCATTAGAACTCATCTATGTCAGTTTTTTTTTTTTGGAGTTTGGCGATTTATATGTAGGTTTTATCTGAGCTAAGGTATCGTTTTTGAGAAAAGAAAAATTAATCTTATGATTTGGAACTTTCCATCTATCTTTTGGATGAAAATTTATTTCATACTGATTTTTTGTTCAAAATTTTAAAACTGATAAAAATTCCAACAAATAATATTTAATATTTTTTTTCAAAACTCAGAATATTAAAAAAATTTCTGATTACTGATGCGAAAAGTGACATTTCAGCCAACCCTACTCGCAGTTCCTTCTGTCAGTTCGGCTACAGCAGATGTGGTTGGATTGATTTTCTTTAAATTTTTTTTGGGGCATGACCCTCCACTATTTTTAAAAATTTTTTGGGACCAAAAAAACTTTATTTTACAAAAGCACTCCCGAAGAGGGAAGGCCAGCTGTCTAAAAAGTAATATGACTTTTAGTGCCTTTTAGCTACGTTTAGTTACGTTTTATTTGAATTTTCAGATAAGAAATTCTCATCTCAAAATTCAAATTAAAGTTGTTTGTGGTGGGGGAAGTGCCAAATCAGCTGAATCACTTCACATAAAAGCTGAACTTTATAATTTTCGTCTTGTTGGTAGTTGTTTTTTTTAGTTTTCGTCCTGAAAATTCAATACTTATTTAAGTGAACGAACTTTTTGTTTATTGTTTAGTCAATTTTTAAATCAACAATTTTTTATATTGATGTTCGGAAAGTTTTTCTATAATTTTGTAGGCATACCTACATATCAATAAAAAGACTTGTTGCTTTGCTGATTTAGTTACATAGAATTTCATCCTCACAACTATTCACGCTCAATGTTTAATATACGAATGTATGTAATTAAAGTTCTATTTTCTTTCGCTTTAATGTTAATCATACAGGTAAATGCAATAATTTGACACAATGACTTTCGGCTGAAATTTCAGATTTTGTTTGCGTTCAATGACATACATTCAGAAATCAGATGTTAAGAAATTTTTATTGAACCTGCCCAATACCATGTTTGTTCAACTGGCGCTTAAATTAAATTCAAAGTTGAAGTTTAAAATTTAAAATAGTGACTTCGAGTGAAAATCGAACAGTCGAACAGAGTTAAGGGACCAATTTTTTCTCTATCATCGTATAATTATGTCATTTATTATTAACACCTCTAGTTTAGATTTATTTACAAATGCAAAACTTTCACTTTGCGGTGCCACAATCTTTGTATATCTTAAGTAAGAAATTAAAAAAAAACTGCGTATTAGAGGCTCTTAACAAAATTAAATTCATTTGACCAACACTCCTTACCCCGTATATTTTTTTTTTTTTTAATTAAAGCTTTCCGCTATAGCAGTTATGGGATAGGAATATCCATATTTAACATAATATTATAAGTATTCATGTTTCGAAGAGACATTTGAAGTGACAATTTGTATTTATTTTCATATTCTTATCTGTTGATTTTCTCTTGGGACAACTTTGTACATATTTTTAGATAGAAACAAAATAAAAAAGATATTCATGTTTTATATCGACTCTCCTAAGTGTTTTCCTCCAATATTATTCTATATTTATAAAAATAAATTTACTGAGCCTATTTTTCTACAAAAATTAAAAAAGAGGTAAATGAACTTTTCTTAAAAAAAAACCCTTAACTAAAATAATAAATTGTCTTTTCACAAAAAAAAAAAAACAAAAACAGAAAATAAAAACTTTTTTATCGATTTCAATCTTTGTCAACCATCCACATTTGACAAATATAAACAAATTGAGTTGATGAACACGGATGTATACACAAATACAAATGTGTGTATCTACAAGTTATCGACTAAAACGATCTGAGTTTTGTAAAAAAAAAAAAAAAATTGGCAAACAAATTCAACATCACCCACAAAGTAGACTATATTTTTTAAAAGATTCTACTCACACAGCTATAACGCCAATAACTTTTGTCGAAATAATTGAAGAGGACACGCGATAAAAACATGCAACATAAATCATTTTAAAACTCAAGACTATATGAAGTCTCTTTTGTATCCTTATAAACAGGCCAAGAGCTTTTACGTTTGTCTAGTTATTTGCAGGGTGTTTCTAGAGGAGGTTTAATGTGGATAAAAGAGATTTTATATTTGGAATTAAATTTAAAAACAGCATAACTTAATTTATAGTTCCGTCAAACTGGAGTTAAGCTTCAAATTTTCTTTTAGCTTTCTTTATTTTCTTTAAAGCTTTCTTATTGAAATAAATGGTTTTTGGGGGCAAATTCTAAGCAACAAACTACGAAAAAACTGACTTTTAATTTTGTGTCGAATTCGAACGGTTTAAAGATGAGAAGCCCGTTTACATTACGAGAAGCGGTACCCTAGAAAACTGTTTTTTTAAATAAGACAGTCAATATTAGAATTGTTTATGTTTCAATCAAAGCTTCAGTTCGGTTAAATTCTTTTGAAAAAAAATTAAAAAAAAATAAATTTTTTTTTGCAAAATAATTTTTTTTTGTTTATAAAAATTCAATATAATTTGTGCACCCTCTACAATTGCATGACTTTATTATGATACAAAAAAAACTACAAGTAATTGCTAAAAATTTCTACTGCCCTATATATTCAATATTTATCCCTTTGATACTTTAAAACCCACACACAAAGGTTTCAAATGTAAGCGCGATATTATAAACAGCACCTTTAAAAGCAAATCATCATTAACATCACTTCATTTTACGTCTAACGACCGACCCGTACCCGACTATCCCAATTGTTAAAAAAATGAACCTCATTTCTAGTTCAAAAAAACACAAAAGCTCTCCGTTCTCCCGCTTTATAGACACATAATAAATTCATGCTAAGGTATGTGTAAAAAAAGAAAATAAAGAATTGTGTAATTCTGGTTGCAAATTTGTACACGTGTTTGCACTGAAAGGATATGCAGGGGGTTAATAAAAAAAAAATATATGTATGTACATACATACCTATAACCCTTCATGTGTGTGTGTTCTGCGTTATTAAGGGAGTTAAAAAAAAAACTAAAATGAAAACATTCATTTTCTTTTTGATATGTGTGCCTTCTTTGTTGACTGGGTTGGGGGGGGTTTGATACTGCTTTTGGATAAAATTTCTTTGAGGCCACGAACAAACAGACAGCCTGAGATATAAGATAGAAAATGTCTCATTCCTTGGGATTTTTTTTTTCATTCTTTAATGACATTAGACTCTTCTAGGCTTCTATGTTTATAGCTGGTATAGTTGAATATCCTCCTGACATGCAAACAAACCGAGTTAATATACAGTCAATGTTTGTTTGTCTTTATAAAAGTTAAAAGCTTATTGCAAAATTTTTTTGTTTACGTTTCTTTGAATAGAAAAGCATGTGTAAATGACTTTAAGCTTCAAATAGATGTAGATTGTAAGATAGCAAAGACATTCGAATTTTGAACAAAATGTTTTTTTTAGATGACAACTTTGTTTAATTATCTAAAAACTTCCTTGAGAACAACAACAACTTGATAAAGAATTTAACGGACCATAATTAAAGCATCTTAATGATTGACGAAAATTCATGCGTTTAAGCAAAAGTTCCAACGCTGATTTTGATGAAAATATCAACACCCATATGGAAGAAAAAATCCTTAAATGGCTTTGAAGAAAGTATGGTTATTGAACTTGATTTTGCTATTTCTAAAAGCACGTTTATCAGAATATGGTATTAAATTCCTAATAAAGATTATTGCATTTGGAATTTTAATTTCATGAGAAATTATAATTCGGACTTCGCAACTCAATTCATATTTAAGATAATTTCATTCTGAATTTTATAAATCAATTCTGGGTTTCGTATTATAACCAACTCCCACACTCTTACTCAAATTCAGTAAAGAATTTTTTTCTGGGATTTATTTAAAACATTGGAATTTGGAATCATCAAAACTTACAAAAAAAAAGCTCGCCCATTAAGCACTAATTTGTCAATTTCCGCCTTGGGAAAACTGATAAATATAAGCGTTTAATTTAAACTTAAAAATCTTAGGTTCGTATCAGCAATAAAATTTTTATTGTTGAATAAATGTTTAAAGGGGTCAGAATCTCGAAAACAAATGTCCCAAAACACACTAAATTAATAAAATCTTTAGTTCTAAAAATGCTAAAAATCCAAAATCCTGAAAACCAAAAATTCTTAAATCACGAAAACCCAAAACCCCGCAAGTTTTAGCTACAATATACAATTATATCAATTTTAAGCATTTTATAAAATATTTCGGTATTTTTTTTTCGAGATTTAAATTTTTTTAGATTTTAGGCTCTCGGGATTTTGGGTTTCCAGGGTTTTAGGTTTTCGGAGCTTTGCAATTTGGTGCTTTCGTTATCTCTCGATTTTTGGTTGTCGAAAATGTTACAAAAATCTGAATATTAATCCAGAAATTGCTGAAAATCTAAAATCAAGAAATCCATTAATCAAAATGGAAATCTCTGAGATTTAATCTATAAAACTATATTAAATTTAAGCTTGTTAATAGGGAACGGGTCGTTTTCTGTATTACAAAATTCTGTAAATGGATTGAAAATTCTGTATGATGATAATTCTGTATTTCATTATTCTGTAAATCTTTTATTCTGTATTCCAAAATTTTGTAAATCCAGAATTCTGTATATCAAAATTTTGTAAATCCAAAATTCTTGAAAATTTTAAATACTGTATATTCTGAACTCCAAAATGCTGAATTTCAAAATTTCTGTAAATTATAAAAGAAAAATTATTTTGATAAAACAATTTTTCTTTTATAATTAACAGAATTTTGAAATACAGAATTTTGGCACTTAAAGAATGATGACCCCAACACTTGTTAATATCTTGGTTTAAGCATTTAATATAATTTTTTTGGGATTTCTTTTCGAGGTTTACATTTTTGTCGATTTTGTGTTGTCGGGATTTTAGGTTTTTGAGATTTAAGTTTTGTTTTAATCCAGAAAATGTTAAAAACCCAAAATCCCGAAAAAATAAATCAAAGAAATCCTTACATAACTAAAACCCAAAAATCCCAAAATTAAATTCTCTCAAATTTTACCAATAAAATTATGTTAATTTTAAATTAATTTATATACTATTTCGTAATCTCTTTTCGAGGTTTAAAGTTTTGTCGATTTTGGTAATTTGGGTTTTCCGGATTAGAAACGATTTTATGTTTTCGAACCAAAATTAATGTTACTTAAATCTGAATCTAAATCCAGAAAATGCTAAAAACCTGATATCCCCAAAATCCAAAACCGAGAAATCTTTGAAATCACGAATCCCCGAAATCTTAAAATTGAAATCCCGCAGATTTAATTTATAAAATTATACTAAATTTAAGCAATTCATATAATTTTTCCGAATTTGTTTTCGAGATTTAAATTTTTGTCGATTTTGTGTCGGGATTTTGGGTTTTTGGGATTGAAGGTTTTCGAGATTTCTTGATTTTGACGGTCCAACCAAAACTTATGTTTTTAAGATTTTAATCTTAAAAAAGAAAATGCTGAAAATCCCGTAATCCCTAATTCGAGAAATCCCTAAATCACGAAAACCCAATGTCCCAAAATTAAAATCCCACATATTTTACTTATAAAATTATATTGAATTTAAACATTTTATACAATTTTTTGAAATTCTTTTCGTGATTAAAATTTTTTCGATTTTAGATTTTTTGGAATTTAGGGTTTTGGTTTTTAGGATTTCAGGTTTTCGGGATTTCTTGTTTTCTGGATTTTGGGATTTAAGAACCAAAAATTACTAATATCTAAAGCTCCTGATCTAACACTATAATATGAGTAAAAGCATAGCTCTATATTAAATTCTTTTTTGTTAGTAAAATGTGATTTCAGTTTTCAAACAATTCCAAAATTGCAAAACAAATATTATGGACAAATGTTCAATTCTAATAATTGTTTTAAATTTCTTAAAATCAGTCAATTTATTTATGTACAGATTTACAAGTGCAACGAAACCTTTTAAAATTATGTTTGCACTATATCTATATACAATAAAATTTTGAAGGTATGTCTCTCTTTCCCAACTGCAGAGTACACACAGTTTTTAGTTACAAGAAAAACCTTATTATACCAAAATAAAAAACATAACAAAATCACATCAAATAAATTCCATGCAAAATATTTTTTAACTTAAAAGTTCAGTTGGTTTGATTTCTGCAGAAAATTCCATCGGTATAAATGGAAAACTTTCTTTGACATTGTTGCTTATTGTGGTAGCAATATGTTCAATGTGAACGAATTTCTATAATTTTAATTTCAAGCTAAATTGTGACTTAACTGTCATTTGTGTGTATATAAAATAGAGTTTTTTTTTTTAGTTTTGTTGAAAACTAAAAATGCTTTTACTTAACCATTTGAATTAATGTAAAAACTTCTCCTTTATGGATGTTATGATTTTTTTAAATAAATTAGGTCGGTACACATTTAAAATTTGAAATGATAAAATTCGTCGACAAAGAAAAAAAATTGTCGCATTTCTTTTTTTTTCACACTCAATCATTCTCAAAAAAGGATAAAATTAATAAATTTTGTTCCAAGTTTATGATTGAAATCATTTTATCTGTAAAATGGTGGTCAATATGGAAAAAAGTTTCTACTAATATTTGTTTGGAAATAGTGTATGTTACAACTTTTTCAATAAGGATGTTTTTTTTTTATTAAAATCACAGTTAACAAGATATTTAACTTTAAAAACTATTGGACTGTTTTGACACTGCAATCAAATATCTGAATGTGGATCTTTTAGGGCAATATATTCCAAAAGTGCATTTTTTGCATTTTTTTTATTTAAATTGAATTAAATCGGTAGAAGTCTATATTATTGAAAGTGGTTTACAAAACTTTCTAATGCTGAATAACTAAGTTCAAATAAAATCAATATAACTAGACATTTATTCATTTTGCAATATCCTTTCAAATAATAGGGTCTCTTTGGTTACCCATTCTAAAAGTTCATGTATATACTATATTCATTGGTGACAGCAGTTTTGCGTTGCACTTTAACTCACATAAGGACAATATCCTCCGACGCAAAAAAAAAAAAAAAAAAAAAAAAAAACTTTGAAGAAAACTATAAAGTCCTCTAAACGTGAATATACTATACCTACCTCTAAAGCAGCACCACATACATATATCCGCATCATCATAAATGATGATAAGGATGCTGCTAAAGGGATGTGGTTATTTTATGGTTGTGTACTTTTTGTGTAACTTTTTTTTTTTTTTTTTTTTTATTTGTGTGTGGATGCTTTTCCAGCCGGAAGTCGAATCAAGCGCAGCAAAAGCATTTTGTCGTCAGCTTTATCCTCGTTGTCGTCATCGTCATCGTCGTCGTCGTTTTTACAATAACACACGCTTTTGCCTCCTTATATTCTCGCATAATTGAAATGCACTCATGAATATGGCTTTCAACTATAGCGACAAAGAGAGAGAGAGAGAGACAAAGAAACAAACCTGAAGAACGCCGGAGGAAACACTTTGCACACTCTATAAGCGCCACCGTGCCCTTTTTTATGTCATATACGTAGTTTATAATGATGATGGTGGGGATGATGGGGGGAAGCTCCAGAGTTAAGCTGAAAAAGGTTCATCTCATTGAAGGGTGAAAACTTCAATCGAGTATATGTAGTTGGTCCTTCAAACTTATACATACATATATCACTATAGAACATATACAGCTGATTTGAATGTTGTATATAAAGGTATGGAGAATGAGTTTTGTCTTGATTTCTTTGTGGTAACAGGGATTTAGAAAAAGATTTTTCAATATAAAGAATTGCAATGACAGCACTTTTGTAAAATATTCAACCAATATAATTGAAATTTTTGTGGAAATTGTAGTTTTATTATCATCTCCGGGGAGACATTGAACCTCGTTCATAAAAAAAAAATTATTAAGCTTAATCATAGAACTTGCTGTGTTAAACCAGCTCAGTACGATTTTATAAGGATTTAAATTCGCTGAATTTGGAATCGATTAAACCTATAAAATAATATTAATTTTAGACATTTTATATAATTTTTCGAGATTTCTTTTCGAGATTAAAAGTTTTCTCGATTTTGGGTTATTTGGATTTTGGTTTCTGACATTTAAGGTTTTCGCGATTTTGTGCTTTCGTGCTTTTTCGATTTTATGTTGTCCAACAAATACTTATGTTACTTTAATCTTAAAATTCAAAATCCCGAAAACCCAAAATCGAGAAATCCTTAAATCACAAAAACCCAAAACCATGAAATCGAAATCTTGCAGATTTTACCTATAAAATTACATTTAATTTAAGCATTTTTGATAATTTTTCGGGATTTATTTTCGGGATTAAAAGTTTTCCCGATTTTTGGTTGTTGTGATTTTGCGTTACGGGATTTTATGTTTTCTGGATTTTGTACTTTTGTGATTTCTCGATTTTGGGCTGTCCAAAAAAAAAACTTATGTTACTGAAATCTTAATCCTAACCCAAAATGTGCTGAACATCCAAAATCAAGAAATCCATAAATCATAAAAACCCAAAATCCCGAAATAAAAATCTCGGAGAATTAACCTCTAAAATTATATTAAATTTAATCATTTTAATTTCTTGGTTTTAAGCATTTTATATAATTTTTCGGTATTTCTTTTCGTGCTTTAAAGTTTCTCGACTTTACATTTTCGGGATTTTGGGTTTAAGTTTTTGGGATTTAAGGTTTTCGGGATTTCTGGCTTTAAATATTTTAGTGTTTTAGCAACTTAAACTGATGTTACTTAAATCTAAATCCCCTGATCTATCACTAATTTGAGTATAATATAGCTCCTATTCAATTTTCTTATTTATTTTTGTTAAATAAAATGTAATTTCACACAAGCACATTACTCAACTAACTTTCGTTAAGTTTACCACTGAATTGTTTAAATTTTTTTGGCCATTTTGCTACTTCAAATTTATACCTCTATTAAATTTATTTTGTACTGTTAATCAAGAAATATGAAATATACTGTGTCTCTTCTATCCGTAATTGTTTCTCAAACAAAAACCTAATAATCCAATGCAAAACATTTACATAACAATACTACTTACAACACATTCTTATATTTTATTCATCAACGATTATCCACATATTTGTTTTAATCCACGACTAAGACCATAACAAAATGACATCTGAATTAAAATTAAATACTACTCCTTTCTATAGTAATTCGATATCATCGAACAACAACGAGAATTCAATTTAAAAATGCTATCCATTGCATTTTCTAGCATTTTCAATCACATTCATATACGATAGTCATGCTTGTGGATTGGTAACCCTGTATTCAACTGTTTATAAAAGTCAAGTATGTATATGTAGACACATATGTATGTATATACGAATGTACTCCTTTATTGTAGACACATCCAGTAGTGGATTTAGTCTAGAGAAAAAGAAAGGCTCGTGTGCAAATAAGTCTTGAGAGCCCTAATGTGTTTTATAGGAACTGCCTTGCAAGACTGAGGCATGATTAGATGCATAATTTACAAAAAAAAAAATGAAAACATAAAAATAAACTTATACTTTGCTCGAGACACCATATTTTTGTTTTCACTTTCAGTTCAGACGTCAAATTGTCAAATGAAAGCATCCAAACACAATTGAATGTGTTTGTCCCCTATTACACGATGATTCTTTGCGTCTGACTCTTTTCGAACATAACGAGTGCGAAAGAGAAAAAAGATGAGATGGAAGACCAGTGTGCGTCGGTCGTGGGCCAAGTTTTCCGAGACTCTTTTTGACGTTTCTTTTTATATAACTCAAAATAAATGATTTTCAAAGGGAAATTCGAAAAAGAGTCAGGCGCAAAGAATCATCGTGTAATAGCGTGCGACTCACAGGATGATTTTCAAAGAGAAATTCGAAAAAAGAGTCAGACGCAAAGAATCATCGTGTAATAGGGGACTTTGCAGCTCAATTAATGAACATGGCTGACGTTTGGGATGCGTTTAGAAACTCATGATTTTGATAATCATTTTGTCTCTTTTGCCTTTCGGAACTCATGACTTTGCATTAAATACGCATCTAATCCGTTTTAGAACTCAGCCTATCTTGATCGTATAAAATGTTTTGGTTGGTAATTTAATTCCCTTAAAAAAAATAGAAATGTTATTTGTCCCCGCCCATATATACCCTTATAGAGATATAACCATCAGCACGTGCCTTTTATTTTTGTGTGAAAATCCATCAGAACAATAATGCAATTCAATGAAAATGAAATCAATTGTTTTCCTTTTCAGACTTTTCGATTGGAAAATCAATTTTCATTCATTCTTTTCTCTCGCACTCACATATATATTATTTTCCTCTTCAACCATACACACATAAGTCGTCTCTCTAAATTTTTTTTATTGTTGGTTAAAATCAACCACCACTTGAATCGACAACGACACGTCAGCTATCATAGTTTTATGATTCTTGCACTGTACAGTGAATATAATATATATGTAGGTATGGTACGGATACGGTAGTATACAGTTTGGTTGTACCGGAAATATTGCTGCACCTCCAATAACACTATTATGAGGTCGAAAGCTTTTTTTTTTGCAAAAGAACCTTGACTTTAATATCTAGCAAAACTCATCGATTCATCGACCCGAATAGGGGTGGTGGTGTAGGTGGTTATGTTTTAAACACGGACCGCACCTCTTCTTTTTTATTTTTGGTTTTTCTTTTTTCAAATGAATACCTAACTAAATATGTACAATGTACATGTTTTTTTTTTTATTTTATTGTTGTGGAAGTCATGTTTTGAAACACCCATAAGTTGTTTGTCATCCCATAACACTGTAATCGAATTAGCATTCCATTTCAAATTTTAATCCGGATAAATCAACAGTCTTAATGAGGTTTGTTAAATGTAACAATTATAGAATTTTAGCCACAGCTTGCTTTTGGAATATGTAAAAATTGATATGCTATAAGGACAAGGAGCCATGGGCAAGCGAAATGAAAACTAAGTGAGCTTAATTTATCTTGTTTGAAATTTTTTTTTTTATTATGACTTCGATATACTTATGTATAATTGGTTTCAACTTCTTACAAACCCTAAGGCCTCAATTTGGGTTATAAAAAAAAACTTTCTGTTGAACTGTTGCACAATTTAATCCTTTTTCTCATTATTATTATAAACTCTATGAAAGCTTAATAAAATGTATTTTCTTAGAATATCGAAGATTTTACTTTAAAACTGTTATCTTATAGAATCCTTTCAATCATTTACACATTTCTTAGGTATATAATAATCTCTTGAGGCTATATCAAAGCTGTATATACCTTCCATTTGAAAATCGATAGTTGAGAGTTGAGTTTCAAAAATTATATTAAATTGGATTTTGATTGTCCGAGTATATTAATGCTTGTTGAAAATATATATTGCATGAGCTTTTAAGACTAAATATATGTACATATGTGTATAACGATGTACATTGTACATACATATGTATGTATATGAACAGTACATATGTATACCTTCCATTTAATAATGTTTTAATTTTTAACTTTTAAACAGAAAAGTCAATTCCATAATAAAATAAATAAAGGAGACCATGTAGAGAAATTTTATACAGGAAAAATCTTTTATATTATTCGTGTATGATTTCTGTACCGTAAGAACCTTCAAAAATATTTGTTTAAAGTCCAAAGATTACAAAAATCTGTTTTTTTTTTAAACGCACACTATTTATACTACACCTAACAGGATAGAACAAAAAGAGTCTTGGTTTTTTCAATATGGCGAGATAAGAAACGTTACTGACTTATCCATAAAATCTGAATCATTTTACAAAAATTTAATGTTATTTTCAAATTTTATTAGCGCCATCTCCTAAAAATTCAAAAATACTATTTTGAAAAAAAAAACCTGATTTGCTTTTAGTTAAAAAGTTAAAGGATGAGTAATTCTTTAAAAATTTTGTTTTAATTTTGAATCACGAAATTACGTGAATAATGCAAGTATTGAATAAAATATACATTTTACTTTTTAAAATTCTTGTAAAATCATCAAAAAACAAAACTTTCTAACTTACGGGCATCACTTTCAGCACAATTAAGTGACAGGTAAAACGCTATTAATAAATTTAAAAAATGTTTTTTTTTTAAACTTGTTCTTTGGCTTAAAAAAATTGCATTGAAATATCGTTTTTTAATGAAATGTTTTGATCACTAGTATTTTAGAAAATAATGATCGGACAATCGAGGTTTTTAGTGATTTAGGGAACACATATTTTTCTTATACTCAACAACTTCTGTTTTTTTTTTAACCTTCCACTTTTCAAAAATTTTGAAAAATATTAACTAAATTTTCAAATTAATCAGTTGAACCGTTTTTCTTTGTCAAATGAGCAAAATTTGTATTGGTTTTTTTAAACATCAACAAATGATTATTTATTTTTCTCTTTCAATTTCACTTTATATACTAATCAAAATGTCAAAAAATAAATTGAAATTTTTAACAAAAAATTTTATTTCACAAAAAAAAAAAATTTCCGCCACCATACCGCGTGGAAGTTAATTTTTTTTTCAATTTTGGAATTTAAATTTTTCGATATTTGATCAGTATTAAATATTGTAAGAAAAATTGCGAACAAAATTCTCATTAGTTGATGTTTTAGTTGAAATCCTTATTATAATACCTCTGATTTTTAGCATTTATGTTAATAGAAATTTTGGGGTCGTAATTAAAATGCACACTTCGATGGTGGATAAGTTAAAAAAAGTGGATCTGTGCGTTCGTCTGTCTAGATATGCATGCACTGCTAGAGTCCAAGCGGATAGATCGATTTTCTTCCAATTTAGTACAAAGCATTTTTATATGATTCTCTAGAAGAGAAATTCGAATTTTTCTTTCAGCTTATCAAAAACGGGTAGCTGTCATTCAAAGATTTGTTTTTTTTATTTTATTGAAAACCTCTCTAAAGATTTTGATTCAACTTTGTACCTGTTATGACCAAATCGATTTTATGAAAACTGCATTTAAGGTTCTTTTCACATTACCTACAAAAATAGGGTTTTGATGTGTTTTGAGAAAATTGACTTATTTTTTCAATATTCAATTAAAACTTTTCAATGGCTGGACTAATTTTAGTACAATTTTCCAGTCTGATTTTTCTAAATATTTCAAACAATATTGCATTTAAAAATATTCAAAATCATTTTTTTTAAACAAAAACAAAATTAAACAAAAATAACATTTTTTTAGTACTTTTGAATTTTGTAACTTTAATATTTAACTCACATAATAGTTTTTGATCACTTAGGTGATCCAGTCATGCCCTTTTTTTAAATTCTTTTTTAACGCAATATTGAGTATTACAAAATGTATTCAATAACCTAAGAACTCTTATAAATATTATTGATTTTGGGAAATTTGATATAATCTCGAGATTTTAAATGTAGACATTTCAAGCTTTAAAATTCTATTTATTTTTATAGCTCTGGAAGTGAAATATAAACTCAAATAAATCCAAATTCGAGAAATGCAAACATTTAGCATAGAACAAGAAAATGAAGTACATATTATATATGTATGTATGTAAATTGTAAAATTCCAATTAATGTAATAAAAAATTTCATCTCATTGCAATTGGCCTTTTGCATGCCTAAAGGTGTAAAATATACTACTGACGTCCTTCGTTCTCGCACTTAAGGTAAGACCGGATTAGGCGGAAGGAAACTGAACTTCACGACTTATTTGTAGGAAATTGTATGAGCTATATCGCAATAAGCGACAACTCCACTTCACGGTGCGGCACTATATGCGACAAAGTTGATAATCTGACCAACTTTGTTGCGACATGAAGTTTCATGCGAAAGTGCACGCGGTGTCGTTGAAGTACAGTTCCGACGAGTGCGGCCTTACCTTGCAGAAAAACAGCGATCTTATAAGACAGAAATGTTCAAAGTTATGAAGTTTTTCCTAGGAACGGCTCGTTATTCTGCATTCCAAAATTCTTTATTTAAAAATTCTGTAAATCTAAAATTCTGTATTTCAAAATACTGAAAATCCAACCATTTTTTTTTTATTTTTAAAAGGATGTCTTTATTGAAAAGTTTAAATAAAATTAAATAAAAAACTCACACAAAACTCAGTCAAATAAATCGACTAATTTGTCACATACAACTATGCATTGGCGAAGTTTTATTGTTAGTTTTGTGTGTTCAGCGCCATCTACCGACTTATCACTTCATGATAAATTCATACATTTTATTAATTTAAGGTCAATCAAATGTTTGTTATTTTTTTTTTTTGAGCGCCATCTATTGAAAAACTTAAACAACGTTTTATTTGCGTACACTTCTCCCAGCAATATATTGTGTAAATTTCAACTAAATTAATTTCTTTTTTTTATTTTTATCTATTTTTGAGATTTTGATGTTCCATCTGTAAGATTAAATTATAAAATTTTGATTAATCAGAACTTTTTCACTTCATAAGAAATAAATATATTCTGGAGGTTTCAATTGATGGTTTATTTTTGTTTATTTTTTTATTTTGCATATTTTTATCAAGTCTATAAAATATACAGCTGACGCATTCCTTGGCTGTCTGATAAAAAGTTTTCAAAAATTCAATACAAAGGTACATATTACATAAGTAGGTAGGTACTCCAATATTTAAATTTCTGAAAATTTTCACATAAATTTGAATTTACCTTATTTCTGCGGAAAAATCACCTAAAAGTCTATTCGAACCTATATCATTCAAGTCTACACAGTCTCACTTACCCCTTAGCAATTTTAGAAACACATTTCTGTGGAACTATAAAATGAATACTCCATTGGTATGTACCAGGAATCTCATTTTCATTGATTGGGTTTGTAAACAATAGAACAATAACCCTTAATATGAATCGTATATCGACGATGACTGTGGCGGCGGCAGCGACGTTATCAAGGTCTAACCTTTCCGTTGATATTTCTCATTCCAAGTATTTCCCAAAGGATCATAAAAGTCTTTCCCATGCCATAATGAGTCACACAAATTGGAACGATGCTGTTGAATGTTTTTTTATTTTTTTTTTTTTTTCAAATTACATCCAATGATTGAGCTTATTTTTCCATTTGAGTGGATTTTAAATCCAAATATTATTATGGAAATGGTGGCGGAGATTGATAATAATCCGTCCTATTAGTTCCGTTGGATGTTAAATGGCAAATCAATACCATGGGGCATGATTCGGTTCGGTGTGGTATTTATATATTCAATTCAACTCGATTCTGTTTACATCATTCTACAACCATGCCGAGCCTCAACCTCAGGCCAATATTTCATAGCCAAATGAATCTATAAAGGTCAAGCTCTGCTTCCCTGTTGTGCATTTTTATGAATATACCTGCCGGGTGTATGATTGTGTAGACTGTGTAGAGCCTCTGACAAGTCAAGAGATGCTTATTGAAATTGCTTAGCTGCTGGAAGCATCATCATCATCATCATCGTCATCCTCATAGCTAGCTGCTCCTCGTCCCAGGAGATGACGATGATGACTACGATGACATGGGTTGGGTGGTGGCGGGAGGCAATGGTGGTTTAGGTTAGAGGAAGGTTCTTTAAAGTGGAATTAAATGAATTCTTTGTTTGGGTGTTTTTCCAGCCTTTTTTTTTTTTAGCTCTTCTCCTTTGTGTGCTTAAATGTTAAGTCCCGGTGGCGGAAGGGTGTTGTTTTTTTTTTTTTAGTATTATTATTATTACCAAGGGTTAATATAATGAGGCTCATACACGAGTTCGTAGAGAAAAAAAAACATTTTTCTTTGTCTTTCTCTTGTGGTTTTTGTGGAGAGAAAAGAAAAAGAACAAAGAATATAAAAGATATTGTTTGCTCGTATATAAATGTCGATGTCTATATATAATATACCTATACCGTGGAATGTCGATATGGGATGAGATGGAATGGATTGGGTTTTTCATATTATCAGAGATGTCTGATTTTATGCTCAGATATCAAAGAAAAAGGGTGTGAAGAATGAATTCAGGGAAATCCAAATTAATGAAGTAAAAGTGGCTTTCTTCTCAGATATCCTTTTTAGGATTAAGTAATAGCTTTCCAATGGAGAATACCTATATATATAGTAATTAGCCTTACGTAAGCAAGTTTATTAATGGAAGTGCGTCTTATTAGTTGTTTCGTAAATTTACCCCCACCTTTAATCTTGTTGTTTACCTACTCTTCTATGTACCTAGGTAATATTAACCTAGAAAAATTATTGCTAAATCTAAAGAAATTTTGAACTCCAAGACCTTGATTCTTATTGAAGTTAAAGAAATATTGGTAATTTATTTGTTTTAGACAAATTTAAGCTTGATAAAAGAGCATATACACGCAGATCGGTTAAAAACAACAAAAAACTCGGATAAGTTAAATGACAAACAAATTGTTAATATGTACAATCTTGAAACTCACCAGTTTAAATTAAACGAGTCAACTCGATTAAACAAAATTTTTAAAATCTACACACTGATTGGGTTAAAGTGTAATTAATTTTACTAAACAACTTCTGGGTTAGTTTGTTCGGTTTTAATAACCAATTAAGTTAGTTAATGAAACATATTAAATCACTCATAGTAACCAATCTTACTCAGAGATGAATAAAATTAACCAAATATAATTATTTTATCCAAGCAAGCTACTCGTTTAACATAACCAATATTTAAAATTCTTTCTCATTTAATATGATTTTTAAAATCTTAATTTTTCGAATTTTATTTTCAAAATTTTGATTTTAAAAATCATTTATTCAAAAATTAAGTACTAAAATAACTTCATTTAAAAACATTATTAAAGAATGAATTACTGGCTTTAAAAAAAGCAATAACATGATGTTGCAAGTGTTGCCGTTGTGTTTTATATTCATTTTCTATTTTAAATATTTTTTTTTTAATTTGCCCCTCCCACCTAAAGGGACGAACAAATAGAGTGGACCAATATCTTAAAATCATGTTCATATAATGTACCAAAAATTCAAAAAAATTTATGCTTTTATCACAAAACGCACAATTTTTGAACTAAGCCGCCCAGCTATATAAAAAAGTAAAACCCTTAATTCTTCTAATTGGTTTATTTTTAAAACGGTATTTTTATGAAAAAAGGTATATTAATATGTTTTATAGGAAATTTTCCAAGCTACAAATTAATCTTTGACATTTTTTTTATACAACTTATCATTTCGGAGTTATTCCTGACAACCCATTTTGAGGGGCCTTCAACCCCCCGTAAAATTGTTAGCGGCGCACATATCGATTGGGACTTTCGACATACATAGTTTATTAAAAACACCATGAGGAAGTTTTATACCAAAATCCAGCTTTCCGCTGTACTAAATTGGTCAAGTTGCAATTGATTGTGCTCAAAAGTCTTTATCTTTAATTTTTATGTAAGTAAAAGACAGAAAGAATTAATTTCTTATAAAAAATTAAAAAAAAAACCCGGGCAGGTAAGTTTTAAATCCTCAAGTAAAAATAAAATTCACTGCATTTTCACGCTCCAATTCGTTTCACAAACAAACTTCAGGCTGTGTATTTAATTTTCATTAAGCATTAAAATTGTTTTACTCATTTACCTATAGAAAGCTGGAAAAAAAAAATGTATTCTCGGAAACATGTCGATATAGAGTGTTAACAGCGGTGTCAATGTAGCCACATCTATCTACATAGGTATATATACCTTTTCAGCTTAAGTCTGTCTTTGACATGAAGCTGTACCTATATTATGTAGTTCTGTCGCGTAAAATGGCTGCACCCAATGGTGATGATAAGATATTTTCCGCTTAATGGCACACAAGGGGTAAAATAGATGGAAAAAACTTGCATTTATCCTTTTTCTATCATCGTCATTTCTATATGTTCCTAACTTCGATACCGGTGCTGTCACTCAGCATGTCGTTGTCGTCGCCAACGCCATCGCCGTCATCGTCATGCTTGTCGTCTCAACCTCGTCCTGCAGGACATAGACATTATTTTTTCTATATACAGTGGCTTCTAAATGCAGTCCTTCTATAAATGTACATATATATTATATTCAGAAAGAAGAGGATACAAAAAGATACAAACGCCACATTGCATTTTGAACGTATAAATAGCATACGAGATTAAAATTAATGAAAATGTGTAGAAAACGTTAGTAACCGAGATTTAACTAACGTGGCAAACAAGCAGAGGCAAGACCTCTCGCCATGTCCATATCGCCACCACACCTCTTCTTTATTATCGTCGTGTGAGAGAACGATGATGGTTTAAAGTTGATATACATAGATGGGGTAAACAAGGAGTGGTATATGGACAATTGGGGCAGGAAATTACGGTCAACTTTGAGGTTGTTGCTTTCATGCAGATAGAATGTGAAATGGTTGGAAATTCTGTCCCCCCTCTCCTTCTCCCCCCAACAACGCCCTTTAACCCAACCACACATTGTGCTCTTGAAAATTGAGTATATGCAATTATTTCAGTTGCTGTAGAAATTGTATATCTAGCGGTTCTATACTTCAATTCTTTAAAATTATTAAGACTGTTGGGGTTTATGGGAACAATTTGTAATACTTTACTCTATACATATGAGGAGCTTTAAAGTAGAGGGCTGTCTATATCAAAATATGGTAATCTATATATATTTTTGGAGATTTTTTAAAACGAACACAAACAATTCAATTGTTGTTTAATTTTCGATAATCGACAGAAAACAAGAGGCACACCAAAAGACAACTTATTTTTTTATTTAAATAATTAATACACATACAGATACAGATAAACAGTTGAATTAATGAAACAGAAAAAAGTTATAAAACTCTTAACTCTCAGAAACAATTCCGATATTTCCTGATTTTATTTCCTAATTATTTATTTTTCATATAAATAAATTGGGTGGCGCGAGCCGCTACAGCTCATGTAGTACGAAAACCCATAGTGACTTACAACTCTCAACTATTCCTGTGTGCGTTTTATTGGCAGAAATGGAGGAGTTCTACAATTTTCTGCAGAATCTGAACGGCTAATGTGAGGAGCACTTTTTCATGACAAGAGATACTTCTTGCAGGAAACCGTGAAAAACATATCTGATTTTAGGTGGCCTAGGCTGGGAATCGAACCCAAGACCTTTGGCGTAACAGCTCACAAACTAACCATTACGCCAAGGGCTACTACCAGTTATTTTGGATACATTAACATCTATGTGTTAATCGAAATCAGAAACGTCTCAGTAAGGGCAAGAAATTTAAAATAGTGTAAATTTGAATAAAGGTTGAATATGGAGATAGGGAAGTAGGAATTTTTTTTGTATTTCAATAGATAATGGAAATACAGTAGAATTTCGAAAAGATGAACAGATTTAAACAGGGCCCGTTTAACTTTTCAAATTGTTCATCTTTTCGAGCATAAATATTTTGTTGAGGAAGAAGATGTATTTATAAACAAAAATATTAAATATTATTTACATAACAAGTTAAAACAAGCCCAAAAGTACTGTTCAGGACCAACTAAAGGCAAAGAAGAAGTAAAAAATTATATTGGAAATAAAGTGTTCATCTTTTCGAGAACAAAATTTCAACCCGTTCATCTTTTTGAACACTGAAAAGTGAAAATATTTCGTTAATCTTTCCGAGCTGTTCATCTTATAGAACCGTTCATCTTTTTGAGATTCTACTGTATATGAAAAACAAATAGAAATATTAAATACAAATATGTGAAAAATCGAGAACTCGAGATATGTATGTATAAAAGTTAAAAAAATTTACAAATATAGACGTTTTAAAAATAATTCACTTTTTCATTTTCATTTTTCCAAAATAATTCATACAATGATAAGAGAAAACAAAAACCAAAAACATGTTGTCAAATAAGTATTTGACCTAGTTTTACGACCTAAAGGGATTAAGGGAATTTTATTGCAAAGAGTGGGAGTGTCTTTACCATAGATACGAACAAATGACGTGATTGTGAATAACTTACTCTCTATATTTAGATTTTTATAAAGGAGGGTTGAAATAATTTTTCATAAAATATTTTATGTACATAGAATACCAACATTTCACAAATTTTATATACCGAAATTATAAGCCTGTAATTTGCTCATCAATTCTAATATAACATAACTTCCGCATGGCTCTTTAATATACGACAAGTATATAGTTAAATCTTTTAAGAGGAACCATATCGATTTTGTGTTCATTCAGTAAGAGTATAGGAAAAAAATAAACTCGAGCAGAGAAAATTTTTGGTTTTGATTAATTTATTGAATTAAATTGCGATAGCGTTTATTTTGAACTTATAAATAGCACGTTTCAAAAACAAATCTATGTTCTCATTGAGAATTTAATACCTCATACTTGAAAATACTGTAATGTGAAATTTTCTCTTCTCATATGAACTTCAAAAAAAAAAAAAAATCCGTAGGTACCTTCTGATGCTAGTCTTCACCATCTCGAAGCAATTCAAGTTTTAAGATCTAACAAATTATCAAAAAAGCAAAATTGTTGTTTTTTAAGTATTAAATTCATCAAATCAAATCTAAAAATAAAAAAAAATTGATGAGACGACAATCCAAAGGATGTTCGAGAAATTTATACATTTCAAAGAATTCTACGGGAGCCTTATCGTAATTTTAAAAATGCTGCCACAAAATTTTAAAAAGCCTGATGTTAAGATTTTAGCATGATAATCAATTTTCTAACTAAAAAGCTCTTTAGAATTATGTTCTTAGTTTCAAACATTTTGTAACTAATACATACATATTAAAACTTTTTTGTTTTCATAAACTCCAGCTGAAGAAGCTTAAAACAGTGAAAGTTCATGGAAAAAAGTAAGCAAACATATCATTTTGATATTTGTAGATGTTAAAGTGACATTTGGAGTATGGTATGAAGCTTAAAGACAAAATAGGAATTTGGTAATTTTAACTTTAATAAAATAAAAAAAAAAAGTATATGATGCTAAATCGATTAAAATTTGGAAGACTCTGTTTTTACCTCATATAGCATCATACTAAAAAAAATTAATATAAACCAATGGCATTGATCTAAAGCTGTCAAATTGGATTTTGATTCCAGCATCAAATGAGGATTGTAAATTAGGGCCGATGATTCCACCCGGGTAATAATCTACCTGGGTACTCGGTTACCCGGGTTGCTTGTATCCGGGTAGTAAATTACCCGGGTACCCGGGTATTCGGGTATTATGGGTATTACCCGGGTACCCGGGTAGTTAAAACTGTCCAGATACCCAGGCAGATGATTATTCAAGTGGAATCAGCCTTAATTCAATGTCTCCAACATCTTGATGACATAAAATTAATTAGTTCCATCTTATTTATTTTATAAATGGCTGTGGTTCGCACGCAGCTCCTACTTTTGCTTCTTTTTTTTTTTTTGCTGTACCCGGTAGTCGGGTAATCGGGTAGTCGAGTACCCGGGGACTACCCGAATTACTCGGGTACCCGGGTATCATCAGCCCTATTGTAAATACAGAAATGGCTGAGATGAAACAAAAACTGGAGGGTAGAGCTACTCATAAAAGAGGTGTCTTACCTGGTTTTCTCCCCTGGTTTTGGTTCTTTTGATTTATTCGATCTAATAGTTGAACTATATAATCCTAAGGTTTGTCAAAGTCAGGCTACCTTATTTTTCAACTTTGTAACACCGTATCATGAATGTAAATTAAATAATCAAATCCAAACCAAATCTTCGGTGCATAGGCCAATAGAGCAAGAAAAATTAAAATATATCTACAATATTCCGCAATTGTTTAATTAAATTTTAATGGTCTCACAATAGTGATTCTGCGAATTTAATTTTGGTCCTTAAATTAATCTGCAAATTGCAGTTTTTAATGTGTAAACATCTTAAGTCTCGGTTTAGGGAAATTTAAAATGAAATCGCAACATGGAATGGCAATAACAAGGACAGCTTTAATGGCAGTAAAAAATGGCAACGGATACGGTTTTCTTTTGCGAATAGGTTTGTTGCCTCTGAAAAAACCTGGCTATCGATTGCTCGATCCGGATACTGTACATCTAAAAATATGCAATGGCTTTTTACCATTTCGTTTGAGGGATATATTTGAAATATTTCGGTTGAAATTTGAAATTAATTTAGTTTGTACGTTTTTTGTAAAGTTAAAAAAAGTACACACAATGAAGTAAGCCTTATATCAACATGTATATGTTAAAGCATCTTCACACTGAGTCTCGGCATTCACCCTTTTTTATCTCGCCTAATATTAAGTTGGAATTTGTGGTTTTATAAGATTTTATTTTGTTAAACTGTTTTTTACCATTTGTTACATTGTCGTTTCGGTCTGTCCGTTTCTTCACCTCACCGTTGCATTATCCCACTGCTTCGTGAACTTATAAAATTGTAAAAATGAGTCAAAAATTGATTTTACTATGTAAAACAATATAACATAGTCAAAGAAAAACTTCACAAACAAAAATTCCTAAACAATTAAGTGTGAAACGATTAAATTATAAGATAAAGAAACTGTAAAATATAAGGGCAGGGAGAAGGGCATGGAATTATGAAGAGAAATTAACAGGTGGGAAAGGAAGTGAAATAGCGAGCAGGGTTCGGACTTAGGTTTTGAATTTTCGAAGTAAATACGGAAAAAAACTGAAGTAGATCCAAAATTTTCGAAGTAGTTTTAGGAGATTAAAACAAAATTTTCGAATTAAATTCTTAACAAAAGTTTATTCAGTATTATTTGATTATTTTCATTAATAAATAAATAATTAATTGCGAACAAGTAACTATAAGGTACAAGAAAGTCAAACTTAAAATAAAAAAAAATATAACTATAACAAAAACTTCAGACTTCAATAGAAACAAATTAAACATAGATATTAAATCAGCACCTTGAATTTTAGTTGGGTTTAAATATTGTATTAAGCAAAGTTTACTGTCTTCAAATTCAAATCTTGATTTGTTTTGAGTACACAAAGCAATATAATATTTTAAAAAGTTTTATTGACCAGCGCTGTCCTTAAATTTGTTGGTTAAGAATTTTTTCAAAGAGAAGCAAATCCTAGAAAAGAGGAGTAGAGAAGTAGATTAAATTTTTTTTCTCAAAATCGAAGTAGATCTACTTCGATCGAAGTAAAGTCCGAATAGCGAGGGAATGTTTAGAGGAGATGAGGGAGAGAGAGAGGGAAGGAAGCGAGAGAGGATCCCGATGGGAACAAGGGAGAATGGGAAAGAGAGGAAGGGAAGGAAGAGAAGACAGTATGACAGGGTATGAGAGAGTAGAATGGGAAGACAGAAGAGGGCAGGAGAAGGAAAGACTGGAACTCATATTGGAATCCAGATATAATAGTTGGTATAAGGAAGTAATGACCGAGGGGATCCCACAATATTTGAAAGTGGGATGGAAGGCAGACAGAACAAGGAGAATAGCGAGAGTCAGGCTACGGAATGAGGTGAGAGAAAGATGGTACTGGAAAAATGAAGAAGAAAGAATGTGCAGAGTGTGTGAAGGTGAATCTGAGACGTGGGAACATGTGATAGAAAGATGCAGGTTAGGTGGTGATGAAGGGATGTCAATAGGGGAGAAGATGAGGGATATAATGGACGAAGGAGGGAGGGGGGAAGAGTGGATAAAGGCACTAGAGGTTGCGAGAAGGAGTAAGGCGGGAGGGGTAGGAGAGTTGTAACCCTTAGGGGAAATAATACAATACCTACAATACAAGAAACTGTAAAATTATTTTTGAAAATTTTTCATTTAGCACGTATTATTTTACAATTTCTTTATTTTACAATTTAATTGTATCATATTTATAATGCAAAAAATTCTTCTTTTTTTTCGGCCCATATTGCCTATTTGACTAGGTATACCTTAAATATGTTTACTGTACCCTGAGTCAACTCTTTATGGAGGAAGCAGCAAAATGACGTAGAAATGTACCTGAGTCATGGGGATTTAACTTTAATGGTGCGGTTCGTTGGATATTTTTGATCTTTTATTAATTTCTTTTTATCTCCTGAATGTTTGGTCTTAAATGTTAAACTTAAAAAAAAAACCTAAAATTCTCAAAAATTGTTTTTTAATTAAAACTGTATTGAAATGAAATATTTTCTCTTTGAATAAATTATTAAATTTTTTTGTATACCTAGCTACATTTTAAATTTATTAAAAAGTGCTAAGCTCTTCATCCAATTTCATTTAAATCTAAACTCTCAACCTAGAATATAGTGTCGACTGAATTTTACATACATATATGAGTATGTACTATGTAGGTAGATGCATATATAGACGTGAAAAAAATCCTTTTGGTAGAATATTCATATAGAATTTGAAAAACTATACAAAATGTTAGAAGTGTTCTCCATTGTGTTTATACATAAAGCATAATCTCTTTTCATTATTTGTATTTTTTCAAATAAGACCGGTTTGTATGAATGAATTATACCTACGTATATAAAATAAAAACAAATTTTGTGTGTTGCATATTCGTTTAAAATACAATTGCATAAAAAATAGGGAAACTTAGAAAAAAAATTTGTATCAAAACTTTTCGTTTTTATTTGAATCGTGTAAAAACAGTGTAACCACATAAAATGTGCTCTTAAAAAGGCTTGAAAGTTTTTATGAAAAAAAAACAGCAATTAAGATAAATTGGAAAACATTTCCTTTCGAACCTGTCACCATTATACATACATACTTACATTTATATTTTGAAAAAAAAAGAGATTTTAAAGTTGATATAAAATAAAATAACAGAGACAAATATTTCAACATCACAATCACGTAGGTATTAGGTGGTATAAATAATTGCATCATTTAACCAATATACCAATGTTAATAGACCAAAAACGTACACAGAAAAGCCAGACATTTTTTCGTATAGACCCATGATAGTGCCACGTGTCACTTTTATCTCCTGCAATTCAACTCCATTAAAAATTCTACTCGCAAACGGCTGGTTACACATTTTGGACGTGAGCAAAAAATATACCTTGAACCCATCACTGCATGTGTATTCGAAGGTTTCCGAAAAGGTGCCTCAGTCTCAGTGATTTTCAATTCATTTCAAGCTCGTGATGTTATTTTTAGTCACAAGGATAATTTCACAAAGAAAAAAAAAATACATATAAATATTTTACTACCTATGTACAGTCCGTAACCTTTGTATAGCCTCACACATAGTTTATTTTACAATTAAATGTTTTTGGTACTTCTTTGAGGTCTAATTAGAAAATTTGTATTGAATGAAAAGGTTACCAGTACTAAGAGAAGTTTTGACTAATTTATAAAAGCAAAAGGAATTTTCTGAACTAATTTTGTTTGCGTATTATTTTATGTAACATTAGGATAGCCTCACAGTAATTATATATAGTTGAAATAAGAAACAAATGATTAATTTTTTTAAAGAAAATGATTTGTATTTATTTTATGTAGTTATAACACAATATTTAAGTTCGTTAAAGAGCCCTCACTTGTTTTGAATTTCGTCAAAAATGCGATCATTTAAGGAATCATACAAAATTGTTCGATTTTGTAAACAATCGCAAATGATTCCTTAAAAATCTAACGATGAACTTTATTTTTTATGTGTATATCGTCCCACCTCCATAAACCATTCGTGTCTAACAACCCCACACATTTTTTATGAGGGTATAGGGTGGTCGGGATAATTGCTGTTTATTTTAGGTTTACAACGTTCTAATACAATCTGTGCAAATCAGCGCATTGCCTTGCTGCAAAAAAAATCGACAGTCGTCCTAAAATACACTGAGATTGAGGCAAGACTGTTTCAATAAGGCATTGTATTATTCGCTGTCATTTCACAATCTACAAGCCATAAAATGATACTGCATTCGCATACCATAACTCATCCCTCACGGCTATGATAGCGATCAAAACACAAATTTTCTTTTCTTTAATAATAATTTTTTATCAATCGTTTGAATGGATGCTGCCTTCAGCATTCAATGGCATTCGGTATCTTGCTAAATTAAGCTGGTTCAGTTTACGAGCATTAGGTGTGTTCCTTTACTTTAAAACTCTGTGCATTTGTGTGAATTTCTACGTCATTTTTTTTTTTTTTATGAACTTTGACAGACTTTGGTGTAGAAATTCACATAAATTCACAGAAGGCTATTGTTAAACGGAGAATTTTTTCTTCAGCCTTAAGTGCACTTCTGATAACCCGACTTAAGGTCATTATAGGCTAACTTCTAACCCAGCTCCGTGTCTTTAATTGTTCAGAGAGTGGTTGTAATTGGAAGCTTATTATATTATTTGTATTATTGATAGATAAGAAGAATTGAAAAAGTACCTACGTCTTTTGAAGTTTTACTTTTATACGGATTTTTAAAAAAATTGCATATCATTCTTTAATCCAGTTAATGAAGCCATAAAAACAGCTCAATTAGGAAATATTCACCGGAAAGATGGATTTTGGTATATAGCTTCCTCATGGTGTTCTTAAGAAACTTTCAAAAGTCCCCATCGATATTAGCACCGCCAACAATTTTACGGAGGGTTGAAAGCTCCCCAAGATGGTTTTACAGGAATAACTCCCAAATGGTAAGTTGTACAAAAAAATGCCAAAGACTAATTTGTAGCTTGAAATATTTCCTAAAAAAAATGTACATACTTTTTTCATGCAAGTAACCGTTATCGAAATAAAGCCGCCAGTTGGTTTATTTCGGAAACGGTTATTTTTATAACAAAAAAGTATATTAATGTTTTTTGTACGAAATTTTCCAAGCTACAAATTAGTGTTTAACATTTTTGTTTGTACAACTTACCATTTGGGAGTTATAACTGAAAACCCATTTTGGAGAGCCTTTAACCCCCCGTAAAATTGTAAGCGGCGTTTCTTAAGAACGCTATGAGAAGGCTTAACTAAAATCCAGCTTTCCGGCTATTTTTTCCGAGTCAAATGCTTTATTGACTGGACTATTTGGGAATTCGATCGATTTGCTGACCAATAAAACTTTTCATCAGTCCCTGCTTCCGGTAGCCTTCTGTTTCGGCAATTTCTGTAGCCGTTAATGAATTTTGTCTACTCATTTAAACTTTTTAAAACATTCAACTTTGAAAAAAATTACAAAAAATAACTGTTTTATCACTTCCTGATATTTTTTCGAGACCTATGCGGACAAATTATAGCTTAAAATATGTAATAAAATCAATTGAGGCTTTTTAAATGTTAGAAACAAAATGATCGTTTTAGTGACTGTATAAACAAACAAGCTCATAAAATTAAGTTAAACTTTAAGAAATTTGTTAAAAATTTGTGTTAATCTCAGAGATCGTTCTCTTACCTTGTCTTTAAATATACATTTCTTCATGTATACAAATCAAAGAAGTAAGAAAAACAGTTAACTGAATGAAATTAAAAGTGAGAGGCTATTCAAATGTTACGGACTGTATTTATATGTATTTTTTTCCTGCCTCAATGTATATGCAATGAAATATCATCTCGTTTCTTAAAACCGCCTTCAACTTTAATTATACCACCCTTCTGTGTGTCATCAGTTGCATTAACAATTCAATCCACATCAACATTCGAAATGCGAATAAATTAGATAAAAGTGCAGCACGTCATCTTGTTTAAGTAGTATATATAGGTTATATAGGTAGATAAAGCAGCAATAGTAAATTAAATTTATATTCTCCCCGATAAAACATGCAAAATAAAAGAAGTAGAGGGACCAATCTGTATATACCTATGTATACCTATACTTTGATAAGCACAAAGTGCATGTTACTGGAATATTTCCCGTGTCCTAGTAGTACATATTCGTCCTTCCATATAAAGCGAGAGAGAGAAGTTAATTTTCTATTCTTACTTTTTTTATATATTTTTTTCTTGATGTTATGTGGCACATGAGAGTACATATTCATCAAATTTACATATTACCAAAGGACTCCCGCGCGATGAAAGTGTATATGTATAAATACATATATGGAGTTCTGGTTCTGCAATTCCATAAATATTAGGTGAGCCAAACGGATAGGAAACCCCGGCCAGTCAATTTGCCAACGCTATGCTAATGAAATATTCCTGCAGGTTTAATGTTTTATATGCACCGCACATACAGTCACAAAGTCACAAAAGAGAAACCAAGTATAGATGAAAGGAGCTGAATTTTAAATATTCCTACATCATGACGGAATAAAAAAAAAAGTACGATAGCGATAACCCCTAAACCACGAAGTTCATATAATCGACACCCTCTTTCTCATGATGTAAACCTCCTTTTGATGCGGTTGGTTTGTTATAAATGAAGGTTTCTTGGCTTCTTTTTTATGACTTAATGTGCGATAAATATTCCTTATAATGTGCCGCTTTCCCGCTTAATGACCCACATAGCAAGTTATGTGGAACGATATACTAACTACTACTGCACTACACTACTATTATACACTACTACTATACTTTATACATGTATATAGGATTGGATGGGATATCCTTTATCCTTAACGAGGAAATCCAGAATGCAAAATGTGATGGGGATGTGACTGAAAAACCGAAAGCATATTCTGTGGCGGATCCTGTTGAAAGTGTTAGCACCTGTTCCTCCAACACTTCAATAAAATTTCGCTTATCATGTTGGCAGTATAGTAGAACTTTTGTTTGAACTTATAACCAAAGTAAGGTTTTGTATATACGTACGATTAGTTGAGCAAGTTTAGAACTTATGAATAAGTACTTCATTTTGAGTTATAACAAGGTCAGTTCATATATTCTTATGAAAAGGGTTTCAGACTTGTGAAATTAATTTTTAAGCTGAATCGATATTTTGATGAACTTAGCTGCAGGTTCAAGAATAATTTAACAGTTTGTGATAGATATGTTAAAATTTTAACAAGGTTAGGTATATGTTTCGTACCTACCCAAAATTCATGCACTGGAAATAATTCACGTCTTGTGAAATGAATTGATGTCGTTAAATTTAATTCCATTGAGAATGTTAACAAGATTTTTTAAAAAATTATCCTTTTATTATTAGCTATAATATACACACGTGTGTTTTATGTGTGATGCGAAGGCATATAATTCTGATAAAAAAAAACCTTTTGAGGCACTGATAAGCTATAAATATTAAAGCGACCAACGTGTGTTCAATTTACAAAAAAAAAAACGTTCTTTTTAATACTCTGTGTGTAGCTTGTAAGGATATTAACTTTCCAGTTCAGCTAGACGTAAATATATTTACACATAAAGGTACCTTGATATAATCGAGTTATGGAATTATTTCCCACCCCGCATACAAGAAAGAAGTATAATAATATTTGCCTGGGTCACATGTACGATACTTGATGAAATACTGTGGTTTTTAAGTCCTATTCTGAGAAGGCAGCAAATGTTCAAAGTTTTGCAGCCTGAATTTTTTTTTTTCTACAAATTTTTTCTCTCGAGCCAAAAGGATTAAAAAAAAAAAAAAAACATTTCTGTTTGTCTAAAAAAAAAACTGTCATTGAATTTTAGTACAAAACCTATCATTTATGGGATAGAGTATAAAATAAAATTAACCCGAAGTCAATATCATTGTTTGTTCCCAAGAAATTCTTACCAAAAAATTTGTTAACAGTCTTTTTTTTATGTATTTAGTTATGATGTCAAAGTCAATATCTTTATTCGTTCTCAAGGTACGGTCAAGGTCGTAGCAAGAGAAATATTTTGGAGGGGGATGTGGGTTTGATTTTTGAAAAATATTTGTTCCTTTTTAAGGTTGTAAGCGATTGAGGATAATAAAATAACCTTAACATTTAAAATTTCAATTATTTTGTATTGGCTTGTAATTAAAACAAAAGTCGGTATAGGTAAAAAATGTATGTACAACAAAATTTAACATAACAAGCTGATGAATTATTTTACAAAATAAAATTAATTGGCTTGACCTTCTTTGTTGGCAAATCTATCAATTACTTTGTCAGTATTTATTTCAATTTGTCGATGAATTGACATTTAGGCAGATCCAGTAAGTCGTTCTTCACCTTCTTCATCGTCGAAAACGTTCTTCCTGGTGTAAATGTTGATACTGGCGAAGTGCCAATTTTTTAAAATTCTAAGTATATTAGGAAAAAAATCCTTACTGCAGTTTTCAAGAGCTGTTATTGAGTTCTTTGAACGCTGTGTTTCTAGTGACATATGACATTTTGTCTTCTACAACCGAAACTTAGACTTCATCGTATGTATCCCTTTCCAAAAATATTCTATAAATTTAAAGTTTGTTTCGTTAATTTTTTTTCGCTCTTTAGGGATAGAACAGATTTATGGTTCTCTAACCACGTTTCCAGCTGAGCTATGGAGTCGCCTAGAAGAGGAATCACAACAATTATCTTTTGTTATAATAGTCTTCAGGATCTGAGGCGTTTACATTGACTATGCTGCTGCCTGAATAATTTTCGTGCAATTTTAAAGGTTTCAGTTTCATCCACAATATTAAGAAGGTCTTGCACAGTCTCAAAAATATCTTTAAATACAAAAACAACGTTTTCTTGAATTTTTCGAAACTTTTTTGTCACTAACTTAACGTGGTCAAGAACTGACACTAGGTCACAAGAATGGAGGAGAATACAGTTGCCAGTGTGTACGAAAACAAAATTCTTAAGCAGCACAAGCTAATCAAAAATTTTCTTATTTTTCTCAAAAACGTGACAATTCTTTTTTACAAAACGGCTACCATTTTATAAAAAAAAATTTCTGGAAAATGGTTGTAAATTTTCTCAAAAACGGTTTAATTGATTTTTAACAATGTTTTTGTTAGCAGTTCTTAAACATCATCTAGCAGATATTAAATACAAAATTTTCTTATAACCAAAAATAATGGTACCTCCTCTACAAGTGTTTAAAAACCAGTAAGGAAAATCTCATTTTTTCAAAAATTATTCCTACGATTTTGATTAACAAAATATATTTTACCTAATATCAGTACGATCTGCCATATTAGCCGTGTTTTATTATCTACGGATCTGGATCAGGATCATCCCATGAAAATAAAACGATACGGATCCATAATGATAACAGTAGCCGGGTTTTATAATCTACGGATCTAGACGGGATCATCTTTTAACACGTAATACAAAAACAACTTTCGATCCTGCTCTGTATCTGGATCTATTTTAAAGATCCGAAAATAAGTTTTAGCTCTGGCGAGTAGACGGCTCTTTAGTCGGTAGGGAGTACAAACTTTAGTGTAAAGAAAGAAGACAGTATCTACATGAAAAATAAACAAACATAAGAAAAAAAGAGATGAGCATACAACACTGTTGTCATTATGGATCCGTATCGTTTTATTTTCATGAGATGATCCTGATCCAGATCCAGATCCATAGATAATAAAACACGGCTAGAAGTGACAAAACAAAGTTAACGGAAACGGCTATTATTTGATCATTATGTAATTTCTTAAGTGAATAGGATTGTCTCTGAAAAATACTGGTTATCGAATGCACGATCCGGATACTGTAGTCTGTATATCTACCAAAAATATGCAATGACTTTTTACCATTTCAGAAAAATATTTTAAATATTTTGGTTAAAATTTGAATTTAAATTTGTTTAAAGGGGAGGAGCAGAAGAGGACCATTTAACGTTTGCCGATTTATTGAAATATATTGAACAAAGAAAAAATGGCTCAAATATGTTCTCAACATGCCTTAAGATATCAACATGAAATGGACTTATTGCTATCGAAACTGTATCACCTTTTCTTTTATTAAAAGTTCTTTTGGACCTCTATGTCTATGTGTCTATCTACATATCTTAACCCTGAGGCCTGAGTCCTGGCACTCTTACTTTTTTTTAATACTAAAAATATTTATTGAAACTACTTTATTTAAAAACAAATGGTTGTTTAAACCTATTTTAAAGTGGGTACGTTCAATGAACAAAATTATCTTGAAATGCCTAAAATGTTCATTGAACGTATCCAAAAGCTCACGAAATTGATAGATTACAGGAGTGTCAGTGAGTATATTTTTTATAATGCTTCTAAAAATAATTACAACTCCAACTAGTATTTAGACAATGGATTGGATAGCTGGACAATACTCTCCAAGAGTGTTCTTATAAATACGACTTTGACATTTTTGTATTTATGTACATATTTTTGATACAAAAAGCACACGTAAGCAGGGTTTCTGACTGTATTTTTGACACATTCAGTAAAAAGCCCTTGCTTAAAAATATATAAAAATATAAACAACAACTTAACTTAACGAAACAAAGCTCACTAGTAATAATACATACCTACATATAATACACATGCACACAGTAAAAAAACACACACACACTTAAGCTTTTTTATCATTGCCATATAGCTGCTGCATTTTAAGCTGAATTTTTTTCTATGCAAAATTGCTCTTTAATAATTATAATATCCTTTCTTATATTTTCTTTCTTTTATATAGCCAACACTTGACCAGGTAAACACATACAAAAGTGCGCACAAACACAATTATAAACAGGTTATTATATATAAATAAAGTGTAGTGAAAGCCAAAGCAAGTTTAATCAAAGCAAAGCAATTTTTAAGCTTTTTTAACGCTAAAAGTTGTTGATGCTTTTGTTTGTGACAAAACAGCAACTTTATAACTTGAACTAGAAATTTTGTTTTAAAAAAAAAGCTCAACTTAAAATGCTTATTGGCTAGCTAATAATCAGTAGATGGCGCTTGGGTATCTTTATTGGTTAGTATTTTAAGAACTGCCTTTTATAAAGGCACAAAGTTTATTTTCTAAATTTTTTGGTAAGAATTTAAAAACAAAAGAGAAACTTTGAAAATAATAACAGAATAGGTATGTATAAAGAAGCGTTATAATCATAGATAGATATGTGTGCCTTGGCAATTATCCTAAAAGGATATTTTTGTTTGCACTTCAATTAATTTGGTGTACTTAGTGCAAATAAACTAACCTACCACAATTATTACCATCTCAGGCATTTCCCTCTGAAGTAACAAGGACACACAGAGATAGCTCGAATAATGATGATGATGATTGTGATTTTTAAAAAAGGAACGGAACTAAAACCGAAAATATACTCTGGGTCTGATCCAAGACTCATCTCTTTTCGTAGTAAAATTGTTTTAATTATTGTTATTATTATAGCTGCTTTCAGATAAATTATTGTTATTCAGGGAATGCGAGCAAGGTTAATTTGTATTTATTCGTTTATTTATGATACCTAAGTTATATGGAAATTGCTGCCAAAATAAAACAGGGCTATTGTATTGTTCTAAGATAAAAATAAATGATAATGTTTAAGGAAGCCACGACGTTTTAAATTACTATTCGATTTATTCTACAAATCAAGTAAACAAAATTTAAAGGTTTATTTTCGACTTTCACCAGATTATACTTTTATAAGGTTTTTGAATGTTTTTATTCGAATTCTTCCTCAGGATATCTCAATAAGCTCAGGTGTTTTTAGATATTCTTGTTAAAAAAATCGAAAAAAAACAGCTAAAACTTAAAAAAAAAATAAGTGTTCTTGCAAAATTTATTATTGTGAACAATTTACATAATTTTGTTGAGCCAGTTTTTCAGTGAACTAACGCTACATTGATTAATAATTATTATTAGGTGCCTGAATATTGAATTCAAGCAAGTCTTTTCAAAAAAAAAAAAACAAAATATTTTTCACAACCACTGGCTCTTTCGGAGAAGTGAAAATTTCTCCAAGGGTATCTATCTATTGTCATGAAAAATTGCTTCACATCTAAGTCTTCTGGAGTAGCGAGAAATTGTAGGTCCCATTGATTCCAGACGGACTAAACAAATAGGTAAGCACACAGAAATTGTTGAGTGTTTTCACTTTAGAATCAGGGGCCGAATTACGGCATCAGTGACTGAACGACACGTGAGGGAAATTTCATACGAAATATCGAATATCATCGATATTTTGTATGAAAATTCCCTCACGTGTCGTTCAGTCACTGAACGACACGTGAGGGAAATTTCATACGAAATATCGAATATCATCGATATTTTGTATGAAAATTCCCTCACGTGTCGTTCAGTCACTGATGCCGTAATTCGGCCCCTGATTCTCCACAAGCTGTTTCCTCACCAAATTGCTTTAGTCATTACTCGCAATATTGATGCAAACTTATTTTGTAAAATGGTAGCCCAGGCACGACATCTCTTTACAGCCTTAAACCGAACTCATGAGGTTGTTACTTAATTTAAGAATGTTAAAACGAAGTGCGTGGGATAACGAAATACCCTTGGACATTGGTTCTGAATTTCTTTAAATTTAGCTGGTCAAAGTATTTCACATTCATGTAGTACGGCCAAAACAAGGGAGTCTTTCATAACTTCCTATAACCTTTAAAACCTATTTATACACAAGATTTATTGTTCTCATGGCATAGAAATTCTTCAACAAATTACAGCAGATGACAGATATCTAATGACGGATTAATTTTCGTATAATGTACTATGAGTATACATAATGGTTAATCTTGTAGTATATAACAAATTATGGTTGATTGGCTCGCCAATTACCTCGTCTCATATTATCCCACAATCGGTCACCCAATATTAGTGATCCAATAATAATTATTAAGGACTGATGTGTTATATTGGCCTAATTGAACGGTAATAACCATATAATTTGGCACATTACCTAAACATAATAATTATAATTAATTGATCATAGTAAAATGTCACCCGAAATACCGCTTAAAATGTATCAAAATTTCACATTATTAGTATAGGAGGTTAGAATATTAGTTAATCTGTTCCACATTAAAATTAAATTGAATTTTAATTGAAATCTGATTTTTATGTGTCAAGAAAATTTAACTTATTGAAAAAGATACCTGAATATAATAAATGCAAAATAATAAATTGAGAAATAATAAAAAGTGAAGTGATATAAAGTAAAAATAATAAAATTAAAGTTACAAATATGCGATATGATATTTTTGCGAAATAATAAAATATAGTGAAGTAAAAACTTTCCCAATCGAAATGTCTGCTGCCGCACAAACAAAATTAAATTCAAATTTCAACTGAAATATCTCAAATATGTACACATATCCCTCGAACGAATGATGTACAATATGCGGATCATGCATTCGATAACCCAGTATTTTTCAGAGACAACAACCCTTCGCATAATATTCTATGTTTACGATCACTTCCGCTATATTTAACTACATACTATGTCGTAAGCTAAGATGCCAGTTATAGCTTTCATTAAAAACGATCATTGAAAATTTTAATTGTTAATTTTGAGGATTTTAGAACAAAAAACAAGTTAATATTTTGATGCCAATATAAAACTTATGGCTCAATTATTATTTCTATCAAAAAAAAATTCCATTTCGGCCCAACTTTTCACATACAATAACTTTTAAGTTTTCAATGTAGTTCAATCATTGAAAACATAAAAATTATTCTTTGCGGAATCTTGGGAAATTTTTTTTGAGCTAAATATAATAATTGAGACATAACCTTCATTTTGGCATATAAATAAACACTGTTTTTTTCTTTCTTAATGCCTCAAAATTGACAATTAAAATTTTCAATGATCGTTTTCAATGAAAGCTATAACTGGCCCCTAAGATGTTAACAAATCAATAATTGCGAAATGAAAAACTAAAAAACTAAATTATTCCAGATTATCAATTCCTGGCACATACTTATGAATTATGATTTGATTTGTATAAAGCATAATTTGACAGAATTCAAGTCATTGCCGATAATTCTTTGGAACTAAATTCCGGAGGTGCTGCAGATGAAAAGGATCCAAGTTGTTTTAAGTATCCTCTAAGCTGTCAATTGTGGTATTCTATGTTGTCCTTTCGATAGAATAGATGCAAATTCGGGAAGCAGAAGACACGAAAGTTTTTAAGAATTTTGCGTACTCGTAAAAGTGCAGGAGGGGACCATTTCGAACAATTTTTGTAAATAAAGTAAAACAAATTTGAGCTAACCGTAAAAACTAAAAATTAAAAATAAAAATTAATACAACAGCTCTTATTAAAAAAAAAAAACATTTATTTTTAATTGTTTTGTTAACCTTGATTTGATAAGTTTTATATTTTTTAAGAAACTTCAATAACATGGAAACTTTTTAAAACTAAAAACCAGTGTCAGAGTCATACGATTTTTTTCAGGATGATCTTTTAAAAATTGAAAAAAAAAAAAAGGTTTGATACAAATTTCATATTATCTTTTAATTTTGAGCAAAATGGTGCAGAATATCAAAATTATTTGAAAGCAGAAAATTGTTCTTACTATACGATATTCAAGTGAAAAAATTAGGAAATTCAATTAGGGACAGGGTGACCAAAAAAATGGTTCAAAGTATGGGTTACCGCATTACCGGGAGCAAGAAAATGTAATCTTGCGCAAACAAATATGAACTGCTATTTCCCATGTGCATTGTGTATGTATGTATGTATGTGTGTGTGCAAATATAAAAAGGGCGTTTTCAACAAATCTTGCACAGGGCGCAAGGTTGGCTGGAGCCGGCCCTGTGGGTCAGTGACTGGTCTATCGCCAGTTTCAATTTGCACCATTGATTATCGGTCACCCTGTATATGCATCAAAACTTTTATATTTCCTTAAGAACACATTTTTATTGTTAAAATGTAATTTTTTTATATTTTATTAAGTTGGTTGTTCGAAATCATGTACATTCTCTGCTTCAAACATTTTTAAAACTTCAGAATGAAAACGTTTTTTTTATCTATATTGATTTTTTTGCTTAATAAACTTGTTACTATAAAGTCAGAAGAAATTATCATTCTATTATAAGAATGTCAGCTAAGGAGTTTTTTCTGGAAGTTTTCCTGCTAAATTGCTCAACAAAAGACCTTGGAATTATTGTTTCTGAATTTTTTTGTTTACTTAAGAAATAAATTTCGAATTTTGAAAATTGGAAATTTCGGTACTTAAATCTTAATAAATAAATAAAAAATCTATCTAAAAACAAGTTGCCAAATGGAAAATAAGAAAAATGTTCAAAAAGTTAAAGGGTAGCAAAAGAATGTTCATTTTACTACTGACCACTTTTTAGAAATATTTAGAGTATAATATTTTCGTTGCACAAATTTTGACAATTTTTTGCTTCAATAACATATATAGGAATAATAGAAAACTAAATATCAAAATTATTACAAATGCTGACGGAACTAATATAAAACCATTATTTTGATTGGCGAGCTAACAATATGCTTTTAATTTTTATTTTTATATTTAAAAATATGTATAGTTTACTGATAATTTTAACAACTACTCTCTAATTGAATTTATCAACAATTTTTAAAAATATACCCACAAAAACTTAAAAGTGAGCTGCAAAATGTTGTTGTAAAGATGGGCCATTGCTAATAAATTTGAGAAAGTTTTCACAGAAACAAAATACCTATAAGAGAAATTGAAAAACTGTTGTATATACAATTTAAGCTTAAATAATTAAAAAAAAATATTAATCAATTTGTATTTAAACAAATTTTGTCACTTGAATTTGGTAACAACATTCGAATTAAAAGTGAAAAAAAAAATATTTGGGGCAAAACACGTATTTTTTTAATTGTATTAAGGAAACTTTAAATTTTCCCTATTTTCAGACCTTTTTAACTTTTGCCCCAATTTATGGAATAAATCGTAACGCGAAGCCATAAAAAAAGTGTGAGTGCCAAGACTCACGGTTAAGATGTGTAAACATACGTAACGTAACGTGAGGCTCAGAATCACAATCACAAGATACGTCAAGTTTTTATTCACTCTACCGCCAATATAGATGTTTACACATCAAAAAATATATTTTTTTTTTTTCAAGCCGAATTGGTGAACACAAAGAAAAGAAATACTATTTTTAAATGTTTATTAATTATAACACAATTTAGATGTATGACATTTTAAACATTTTTTCTCTCGATCTTAATTCCAATAATATGCGATAGAAAAAAGTCAACCTTTTTTAAACACTTTAAAAATAAAAGATTCGTGCACAGTTATGGTCCACTTTGCTAGAGCCCGACAAACCTTAACTAAAAGACTTGAACAACAAAAATCACACTCTTCATATAAAATTTACCGTAAAGCTTGAGTGACTTTACTTTATTTTGGCTTTGGTTTGATTTTTTAAGGACACCTTTTTATCATCGCACTATATGGAGCTGCCCCACTGTGCGTGCGTCGCGTCGTTCTGAGACCAGAGCTAGAGCCTAAACGGATGAACCGATTTCCTTCAAATTTGGTATAGAGAATTTGTATGTGATTGCCTAGAGGAAAAAAGGTGGCTGCCATACAAGGATTTCTTTTTTTTTCAAATTGAATCGAAAACTTCCGTAACGATTTTAATTAAACTTCGTATCTGTACAGATTGTAAGAAAACTGCAATTCAGGTTTTTCCCAAAAAGAATAGTTTTTTGAGAACATTGCTCCATTTTTGAGTTATTCACCTATAAATTTTTAATGACTGAACTGATTTTGTTAAAATTTTGCGATCTGATGCTTCTTAACAATTCAAATAGTAGATATTGCATTTAAAATTTTTATAAATATTACAAAAAAAAAAATAAAAATAAAATATTTTTAAGAACTATTGACTTATTTTTAAATTTTTCATTAAAATATAGCTCCATTATAGTGGTTAACCACAAGAACAAGCAAGTTCGTGCGATCCAGTCGTGCATATTTTCTATTTTATAAAATAAAAATTCGAAACCATTTTTGACAAAAACAAAAAATGAGTTGTAGGTTGAAATAATGACTCAAAACCTTTACGATTAATACTTTAAAAAATAAATATCTTAAACCCTTTTACCTATACAAATAAAAACAATAATAAGATTTTCGTTGATTAAATTGGCCATGGGCCCTGCACAAAAGTTTCGTTTGTCCTTGAATGAAATTGAGAAAACGTACATAATTCATCAAGTCAAATTATCCTTTTTTTTATTGCAAAAAAGATATTACAAAAGTAAATCGGATTTTGACCGAAAAATTAAAATTCATGGATGCTGTTGAGATACATGCAGAGTATAACAAAGTTCCCCTCCACTAAATTCACTAATTTAAATACAAAAATTATAATCAAAATTACAACTGATGAATCCTAAGTTCATTGCTTGTTTATTTATTTAAATTTTAAAATACAAAATGACTTTCTTACAAAGCATGGAAAATGCGGTCAAGTTATTTTCATATTAGCTTGAAAATGTTGAATTTTATCTAAAATAAAAATATTTACAATGTACATATATATACATCACCTATACATCAAAAATAAGAAAAATGGCGACGCGACATATCGGCACAGACACATTACCCCACTAAACAAACCCAAAACGAATATAATACATATCTCACAACCCATGTTAAAACGAACATGAGCCTCAAATGGTATCCTAAATTAGAATATAAATGATTTATAGACATGCAATCGATTTAAAAATATATAACTCGTGTTTCTATTTTCTTCGACTTTTAAAAAATTCGAGAGTGCGGGAATGGCACTTCAGTTTGTTGGCAGTTATTTGACAACGACAACGACGATATCTACTCACTTATAGATTTCTCTCAAAAACATTTTTTGGCAATGCAAACATTTTGTGGCCCATTTTATGTTCAGGATTATCCAAAATATGTAATATAGATAACAAAAAAATGCTCCTTATATTAATTATATTATTGTGGCCAAATAAGCATAATATGTATACAACACCCACCTTAGGAGTTAATGGAATCCTATATATCCCCCGACCTAACCAAAAACAAAAAGGACCAGATTTACTTGTATTGTATTTAATCGTATACATACATAACTTAAATATAGATATTCTGTTGGCCCACACGTTTTGGAGGTCATACAATAAAGTGATGTTGGCTCTGAAGATGTATTTAAGGGAAGAGTTATAAACTGTTACAAATGTTCAAGCAAGGGAACAATGTTCTCGCCAAAAACACTTTAATTTTCGTTTGGCAGGATTCCATTCCATACGAGTGTTTTTGTTTGTCATATTTTTATACATATGTATGTATACCTGTTCGGCTCGTGGAGCAAAGAGATTAAGCTTTTTTGAACTATAAAGTTCAGTATGTTATAGTTTTGAAGCAGTTGTAAGTAACTGTGATATGGTTAGAGGTGTAGAGGACGTCCTTGTCTAGACGCCAACTATACAATTTTATGCTGACCATGAAGTCAAGTGCTCATACCTACCCTAAACGAAAAAAAAAAAACATATTTATAAAAAATAGAGGGGAAAGTGTCCACAAAAACGTAATTTGTGGAATTTTTTTTTTTTTTTTTTTTAAGGAAAACGAATAATATTTGCTATCATCATTTTTGTGCATTTTAAAGTTGGAAATGAGGACTTGTAATCTTGTTAATGGAAGGACGTGTCACGTGTGAGAAAAAAGTTAAGTTGTATTTACATGAGTTTAATGTCAGATGATAACGATAGGTGGAACTGTCCTTGTTTTAAAGAATAATTTAAAGACATTGTACAGAAGGGAATCGTAGGTACATAATATCCGTGTTTTTTTTTGAGAGAGAGTTTGTAGCCAGCTCAGCAAAACTTTTTACACTTAAAGAATAACAAAAAAAATTGTGATTAGAAATATTTTGTTATTGTTTGTACACAAAACAAGAAACGATTTGTTGTAAGGCATGTTCAGGGAATTGAGATCTCAGAGTTTTAGCAATCTCAGTTACTTGAACAGATTTCCTTAGCAAAATTTCTCAGCTTTGCTGTCAATGCTGAGGGAAAAAATTCACTTGCTCACTTTTTGAGTGAGAAAATTCTCTGAGATTTCATATTTCTGAACGCGCCAATTGTTAGCGTCTAAAAAATTTGCTAAATTGCTATATACACTTTCAACAAAATATGACTAATTATGTATATATTTTAAACATCGCTGATGATATGGTATTAGCATGATTCTACTCAAAAAGTATCTAACTTTAAACTCTTTACTAAATTGTTCTTAGTTTTAAACATTAAACACGCCTAAACCAGTGACGGTTCATGGAAAAAATTTATCAAACATTACCATACATTTGTGATTGTCAAAGTGACATTTGATGTTAATATGATACTTAAACATTTGGTTATTTTAATTTTATTAAAATATTAAAAATAGTAGGTACAATGCTTACTTTTCAAAAATGCTTTAACATCGTTAAAAATCGTCTTAAATTTATCACTATTGGATATTTCATATTTTGGATCCTTTTTTTTGTCATTTTATTATTTTAGTTGACTTGGAAAAATATCCCAAACTTTTAAAATAAGAATTTTGACTCACTCAAAAATCGACTTTAACAAAAGAAAAATTAAAAAGAGACTGGTAACTTAAACATTGTTAACCTTTTCAATAAGAGCCCCAAGACCAAATTTTTCGTTCCGTTTACTCACTACACTGAAAATAAATTCCTAAGTAATATTGATAAAAACTTTTTTGTACACTTCAACAAAACAATTTTATCGTTTTGATAAAATTTTATCAATATAATCAAATAATTTTATCTATTTCACAAAATTTTCATAATTTTTATCAGTTTGATAAAAAATGCACAACAAATAATATTTTCAGTTTAACAAAACACGTTTTGTTACTATAACAAAGTAAAACAGAGATTTTTTTCATATCCACAACTTTTTTTGTGGAGCAAACAAAATGTTTGTTGCATCTACAAGAATTCAATTTTGTAAATATTTGTCAATACTACAAAGGTTTTGTTAATTTTTTTTTATCAATTTGACAGAAAATCAAAGCATTTAAACAATATTTTTGTTGTAATGAAAAAATTTTGTTGGATGTTTGGTTATTTTGTAGTACTGATAGAATAAAATCGTGATATAGATAAAACTATTTTGTAAGTAATTTATTTTGTCAGTTTTACAGAAAAAATTTATCAATAAGATAAATCATCAACAAAAAATTTTGTTGTACCTATGTGCAAAATTTTAATTTATCCATTCTACAAAACATTTTGTTGGTATGACTGAAAATTTGTGTTGTATACCTTAATATTAGTTTTTCCGTAAAATTAAAGTTCACACTCGGTTTGCAACGAAATGTATATAACAGACCGATAAACGCACACAAGAAAACCGTGGGGTCCCCCACGAATAATTTTTTAAAGCTCACAAATAATTTTTTTGGATTTAACAAAAGAAATTTGTTATTTTAACAAATTATTTGGTTAATCTGACAAATTATTTTTGTAGATTCAACAAAAATAAATTTGTTGAGCTGAAAAATTAGTTTTGTGGTTTCAACAAATCAAAATTGTTGAATTGAAAATTATTTTATCGACACAATAAATTAAATTGTAAATATGACAGAAACATTTTATACAATTAAAAAACTTTTTGTTTATTCAACCAAATATTGTGATGTTATTTTGTAAATATGACAATTATTTTGTTAATATGACAAAATAATGCTTGTCAGTTCAACAATTTTTTTTGTCACATCAACAAAAAATACACACTTTTTGTTACTTTTATCTATTTGATAAAACATTTTATTGGGCGTATGTTGACAAAAATTTTGTTGCATCAACAAAATTTTTTTGTTGTAACGACAAAATTAAATTTTGGTTTGTTACTTTTATCAATTTGATAAACCATTTTTGTTGGACGTATATTGACAGAAGTTTTATCAGCTCAACCTACATTTGTATCATATATACCTACATTTTATTTTCAGTGTAGATATTCAAGACGAAACAACCATTTTTATTCTCCATTTTCTAACTATGCATTACAACTCTTATCTCCCGCCACGGTTTAATAATTTGCATTCAAAGCAATCCCGAATTAACGTTACCGATAACTCTAGAAAAGATCTAATCGTTTGGTATAAAACACAACTCAAATACCCGTCAATACTCCATACATCTCCATACAATTTCAGCCATCACTGGTGAAGTGCATTGAAATTAGCATATTAAGTTTTCTGTGAAATTAAAGTTAACACTGGTTTTGAACCGATATAAATATAAGCAAACGTAGACAAGCACAAGAAAATCGAGCTCTGCCATAGTATAAGAATAGTATCAATCAAGAGTACTTGGTGAGTCTACATTTTGAAAGCCATAGTTAATTAGTAACGTCTGCTATATCAGTCTGTATTTAGCGACGTCTTTTATCTCAGACTGTAATTCAGTGACGTCTTTCATCTCAAACTGTAATTTAGTTACGTCCGCTAGTGCAGACTGTAATTTAGTGACGTCTGCTAGCTCAGAATGTAATTTTGTGACGTCTGCTGTCTCAGGCTGTAATTCTGTGATGTCTGAAATTTCAGACTGTAATTTGGTGACGTCTGCTGGCTCAGAATGTAATTTTGTAACGCCTGCTATCTAAAGCCTAGTACGCTGCTGATGCGAAACGAAATTTTTCTGTGATCTCCAAACAGACAATGAAAAGCATGCGAAAACACTACGGAAAATATCCTTGGAGAGCTTCACTAATTCCAAACACTAAATCAAACATAAACGAAAATAATCAGAGAAACCCATGATGTAAGAAAATTAAAAAAAAAAAAAAAAAACACAAATAAAACTCAAATGTCATTTTTCCGCACGCAAAAAATTGTCTGTATAATTAATTCAGTGCGAAAAAGGAGTGGAGACTTCTCCAAATAATCTGCTACAATTATCAATTTCGCTCTTCGAACAGCGTACTGCAAAACGAAAAGCAGAACGAAATTTTCCGTTTATGATTTCGTTGTGTCATTTTTATATGGGATTTTTCGTTTCGCATCAGCAGCGTACTAGGCTTAATACTGTAATTTTGTGACGCCTGCTATCTTGAGACAGTAATTTTGTGACGTCTGCCATCTTGAGATTGTAATTTTGTGACGTGTGCTGGCTCAGACCATAATTTTGTGACGTCTGCTATCTAGACTGTAATTTAGTGAAGTAAGTTTTTTCTGGCTAAATTTCATGTTGTACTGTAGTTTTTAAACCCCGAATTCCTATAAAATCGTCCATGTTCTGCATTCCACTTATTGTGAATTCACATGACGAAATTGAATTTTGCCTTTCAACAATTCGTTCGAAATGCTAATAGTGAATTGAAATTTTGAAAATGAAAATTGATGTTCTGCATTTCGGTTAATTTTGTTTTCTGAACGTAGTATTTAATCGACTTTTGTATGCGTTCTGAAATTGGACATTTGCAGATAGTTTTATATTTCTTGGTACAAAATGTAAGCAAACTTTATATTTTTGTTCCTTTTAGTATTTATTTATTATTATTTTCGTAGGAAACGTATTGACATACGAATAAAAGAATACAAAATTCATCTGAACCATTCATATTTGCTACCGTCAGGCAAGTCTAATATATTAGATTTTTCTCGCAAAATTGTTCGGCTAATTTTTTCTTTCGAGTTTCGCATTCTTTTTGCCAAGAGTAATGAATCCATTTTCATCAACAGTTAAAAATTGATGCACCTTGAAGTTTGACAGTTCGAATACGAACGAATTGTAAAGCACGTGAAATTGAAATTCGATTTCATTCGAAATGCAGAACATGGGAGTTTATTTATTTTTACTTTACAAACTCAATTTTCTTTTGTTAAATTTACAGAATTAAACAATACAGAATTTTCTAATGATGATTTTTGCAATACAAAATTATAGATTTACAGAATTTTAAAATAAAGAATTTTGTAAAGCAGAATTTTTGAAATTAAATTTCGATAAAATTATGAACCCAAGCATTTTTGAAAAACAGTAAATCATTTGCCCACATTCCTACTTCAATTTTAGGTCAATTGACATTTTGTTGACTATGAAGTCCAGAATAATAAAAATGACTCCTAACTGACTGTAGTTTTTAAGCTCCTTATCTGAGTTAAAGTTTAAACTAATGCTCAAAAAGTTTAATTAGATATCAGAGTCACTATTTTATGGCAAGAAGTAATCCTAATGTGAAATGCATTTTCTGTTTGTTTTTTAACTTCTATAGCAATATAATTCAACAAAATTCTATCCTTGTCTAATCTCATGGTTATATGGTCCTTATGATTCCTGGTAGAAAAACTCTTTTGGTCTGTATTTTCTGTAGAAAATTTTCAAAGCTTCTGGAATTTAAACTAAAATCTTTTTCTATAGATGTTTCAGTTAACAGTATACACATAATATAATCAATTTTATTTGTGCTACTTATTTAAAGAACATTTCTTATATACCACAAATAAGTTTAAAGAATTTCAATATTGACATTTAGTTGGTTAAGGAGATAATTTTCTTCCAAACAAATACTACATACATATATACATTTACACATCAAAGGGAATTTTGTGGCAAAATAAAATAAAAAGAAAAAAAAAATCAGCAGAAATTTATATCTACAATGTATTTCTATGTATATTGTATATATGTACAATGTAGGTACATTCAATAAGGACATCAATTCACAGAAAGTGATGTTTAACGATCACTCAATTTTGTTTGCATTTTTGTTTGACAAGGATTCGAAATATTAAGTGATGAAAGAATACAGAAACTAGAAATTCCTTATTTTTCAAGTTGGTCCATCCTTTTTGCCTTTTGTGAATGAATATATGTATTTGCAGAAATATAGCGAAATGAAATAGAATATCTCAAAGAATTCTTATATAAAAGAGAGCTTCTTATATTTCGTTTGTCATTTGATAAGGAAAAATTTTTGTATATAAAGTAGGTACCTATATACAAAAGTATTTTTCTCAAGGACAAAACTTTCTGAATATACTATTTATGTATATGTACCTATTTCCTTTATACTGTGGCAATCGTTTTTGTTTTTTTTTCTAGTTTTACTTTTTTTTAAATTTAAGAATTCAAAAAGAAAAAAAATATGAATTTTATCAAGAAATCAAGATTGAGTAACTTTTATGGTGCAGATGAAACTGGTGATGGTCTGTGAACAAATTTGGTTGCATAAGAATAAAAGAAAATATCTTCAAGTTTAATACATGAATCTATTTTGTTTTCTTGTTGAAATGTCTTTTGGATCCTTAAAGACCCAACTCAAAACTGACGTTTTAAATAATGCATTTTAAAATTAACTTAAGTTTCTTAAAGGATTATCATAAGAAATTAAATCAATTTAAGCCTCGTGGATTAAAACTTACAATCAAATACCAAAAAAAAATAATACTCTTAAGGATATTTTAAGCCCGATCGGTTTAACAGCTCAAATTTCTTCCATTTTTGACATTTTGATTTCACTTTTCATCAACAAATTTTTAGAATAAGATTAAAGTTTAAATCGTAAATTTCTTGATAGGCACAAATATATTATATCCCCCTATAAGATCCTAAAGTTATGGGTACAAAAAAGGACTAAACGAAATGGCCTTGAAATCTTTCCAAGTATGGTACCTATATGTATAAATTTGTTTCAAAAAAAAAAGCAATAAAAAAGAGAAACACACATTTGTCTATAGTGATGAGACGACTTGTACCATCAGGTGCGTGTTATTGTGACAAATAAATAAAAAAAAAAAAATAAGAGCTTATATGTTAGTAAAACAACACACACACGCACACACGTCGTCGTCGCTTCGTCTCTGCTATATATACATGAACCTAAAGTAAAAAATAATCATGAGGACATTTACCCCGAGGGAATGGATGTTTCACTCCGTTTTGTGTGTCCTTTCTCAACAAAAAATTCCAATCGAAAGATTCATTTTGTGAATCATACATAGCTTATCCATATGCTTCTTAAATTCAATGTTGTTGCCTTGACTTGGCAAAAGAAATATTGTTTATCTATATAAGGTTGCCTGCCTCTACTGCCTGTCTTCTTCTTAACCTCTGTGTAATAAGACACGGCTTGAATTGAATCTATATAGATATCATTGATGTGGTACTACCATCATATTCAATCAACTAAAACACTTCGAGTGTGTGAATCACTTTGCTATCTTTCTTTTAACTGAGAAATTGTGTTGTGAGTTTAGTTTCGTTTTCGTCAAAATTGACGGATCAAAAGATTTCAGCTTAGGTTTACATACATATATCTAACGTTAATCGGTAAATATTGTATCGTTTTTCCAGCAAACAAGGATGTTTTTTTTTTTTTTATTTATATCCAGTTAGCTGTTCGTCGGCAGTTTTATGATACATCACAGTATCACACACACATTATTGGTAGTAAACATATAAAATGGATAGAATGTTGTTTTTGTTGGTAGTAAACATGAAATATATATACAATAAAATATAAACATACCTAATATAGTCAGATATTGCTTTCCTTAACTGATTATACAAGTCGCAATGCAAATAGTTAAAAAGGTTATTTTGAAGACAAAGAACAGAGGAATTCATTATTTTATGTCAACAGAACTAAGTTAACTTAGTTGATATAACTACAAGGATTTATGTACAAAGGTGGGAAAGAGAATTAAGTGATGGGAAGTTTACCTACATTAAGATACATCCTGGGAAACAATAGAAAAAATAATGGCCGCCTGGATGAAGGTACGTATGTATACTTGCTTTTTTACGTGCTCAAGCAGCTATCTTAGATTTAATATAGAAACATAAATGAAATATTGTTATTTAATTATTGATAAATGTAAAAAAGAAACATTTAATTTGTTCTTTAAGTAAATTCATTTATACATATTTATTTATGATAGCGTCTGAAACCGTTTCTCTCCAAGACGAAGTAGCTACGTCATCTAATTGCTACGATAATTTTGAAACTATGGGAATAAAAAGAAAAATCTCACAAATAACTAATTAAATAAATTAAGTTATTTTTATAACTCTCGTTCATTTCTGTGTTCGTATTATTTGAAGTGTAGGAGACCTTCAATTTTCTGCTGAATCTAAACGTTTTGTAGATGAAATATGAGAGGCACTTAATACTGACAAGAGATACTTTTAGAGGATTTGCCAATTTTTTGCAAAAAGTATTAGATATGTGGATTAGGATGATTAGACTGCATCAGTGTTCCCAGATTGGGTAGTTTTTGCAACCAAAATGGTGATAAAAAATCATTTTGGTGGTAATAATGATGGAAGGAAATGCATGGTGAGATTTATGGTAGGAAAATATTACAAACGCTTTTTTATGGGGGAAATCAATATTTGAAATTAAAAAAATTTTGGCCCTACCAAATTTTTGGAATGAACGAACTGGGATTTCAACCGCGCGACTATTAATTTAGTCGCAAAAAATAGAAGATAATATAGTTGAAATTTTATATTTAAATCACAAGTACGTGCAGTCTTATTTGTTTCTATTTGATCTTCTAATTTAATTTTGCGAAAAAAAGGTAAAAAAATTAAACTATATGGGTGATTCTCTGCCAACTGTGATTCTTTGTGTCCAGGGGCTTTATTTGTAGCTTAATATAAAAATTTCTTATGAATTTCTGGTTTGAATTGTGGAAATAAGTTGGTACTACAATTTACATTACAGATTGTTTAAAAATTTGCTACCCTTTCCCCTTGACTTGAAAAAGTATACGCAAAATGTCAGTACCGTGGCATGTCCCATCCTTGTTTTTCCAATTAAATCTACAATTTTCTATTAAAATACATCATTGAATAAAAATGTTGTTCTCAGAAAAGTTTGAGTACAATAGTTGCTTGATTATATTTTGAGAATATCAAGTCAAAATATTTGCTCTCTAATTAAATAATAATAATTGAATGTTGTCCATGGATTTCATTTTCTTTTTGAATTCAAAAGATTTATCGCTGAAATGCCATTTTTTAGTTTTATGGCATTTGTGTGGTGCCGTTTCAATTTATTTTACTTACGTAATTTTGCTGTAAGAGTGAAGTGTTTTTATTCTAAAATCGTGTGTCACAAAATTACCTGTCAGTACCGTGGTAGTATTATCCAAGCGTGTTATGAAATTTGTTGGGGTGATTTTTAGAATATTGTATTTCTTTTTAAGTCATATAAGTTAAAATGATAACGGATTGTATTTTTCTTAGAAGCTTTGAGATATTAGGATATATTAAAGCCTAAATGTCAGTACCGTGGGTGTCAGGACCGGGGTATATTTATTGATGATGAACTTAATTTAAATGATTTTAAGCAATGTTGCTAAAAATCTTGTTATTTTTTTATTAAGAATGATACCAGTACTTCGGACAAAACATATTAAAACAAATTTGTGCAATAAATGTTGAGTTATAACCTAGCATAAAAATAAAGACTCCAACCTCAAAGAACAGATTTGAAAAACTAAAAAACATGCAATTTTGAATAAAACATTGGCTTTTAAAGTTGAAAACGTCAAAACGTAAGTGAGAATTTAGAAACTCAACAAAAATAGAAACTCAAAAAGAGTTAGAAGGTATAAAAATTCAAAAATAAAAAATCAGTGTCAGCACCATGTCTTCGAGATTTAGTACTTTGTACGATATTTTTTGTTCCTTAAAAGTTGTAGTAAAATGCTCTTACAGATTTAATACCATGTCTATTTAAAGACAATTAAAATAAAAAAAATTTATTTTCAATGACTTTTAATTTTAGCAAAATTTTTATTTAAAAAATTACAGTTGGCAGAGAATCACCTATATATTTCACTATTTTAATCGCAGCGATATTTAATTCTCATAGGTATGTATGTGTGTATGAAACAATGCATCTTGCATCTTTCTTGCGACTAAAAAATCATGCAAATGAAAAACTTAATATTTACAATGTTGCGACTGTAATTTTTCAGTCGACGGAATTTAAATCGCATTTTAATTTGCGTCGTTACGCAATGAAAAATGAAACAAATTTCAGTGTTTTAAGCGTCACAATTTTTTGGTATCATAATCGGTCATTCATATTGAAATTCATATGTGTTCCATTTTTTGACTGAATAGTCACCCGATTGAAATATCATGAGCCTTCTTAGCCTAGGTATCCATTAACCTAATAGTTATTGCAGAAAAAATAAGGTGCGTTTTTTCTTCAAATACAAAAATGGTGGGACTTTTTTTTTATACCCACAGAGGTGCACTTACCATTACACTAAGACAAAGGGTATAAGGTTCTTCAATAGCTGCTATCCATTCAATACATAGGGTGATTTCAATTGACAAGAATCATAAGGGATATTATATTTCCCCCCGTTTATAGGAGGATGACCAATTTTTGTGGAAAATGAACATAAATTAGAAAAAAATATAAAAAAAACTTTAAAAACACTTTAAATTTTAAGTAATAAAGTTGTTTTATTTTTAAAAAATTATTTTTCAAACTCAAAAATTTGAGAAAAAGAAATGTTCAAACATTCTTAGTTTTACTTAAGCTTAATTTTTTTTAATTTATTTACATGTCTGTTAATCCTCAATTTAACACATACGAGTGCAGGGAAATATCAGGTTTCTAAACATTTTTGGCAAAATCATTCATTGTTTTTTTTTTTAATATTAAAGTTGAATAAAAAAAAGTTGTTTCTATGGGAGATACCTACTAATAAATTATTTGTTTGCCAAATTACCACATGTGGGGTAAACTTGTGTCAGTTTTTGGTTATTAAGCCTCTTTTGGTTTGGGTGTTATGTATAACGTTTGAAAGTCAAATTTAAAAAATCGTAATGTGGCCAAAATAAATAAATCATAAATAATAATGCTCAAATTCTAAAATAAGAAATCTTTTAGGCGATATGAACATTTTTAGAATTGAGCGTTACATGTATAATGTAAAATACGTTGGGCATTATGACACTCTTTTTGGGCTTTTAGCATCCTGAAACATCCCAGTAAAAGTTCAAAACAGATCAAAAGTAGAAAATGAAATAAGTCTACAAAATTTGGAGAAATACATTCTGAAATTTTGAAAAATACTTAATTATGAACAAATTCGACAATTATAGGAATGAAATGAATCCCATAAAATAAATCTCCAAACTTGGAGCGATTTTTATAAGAGGTAATTTCATTTTTCTCTTACAGTATTGCCGATGTATTGAATTAAAGAGTTAATTCGTTTTTACGTATTATTTAGGTGTTTTTTTTATTTTATCGAAAAATAGTAGGTATACCTACTTATAATTTTTGAGAAAAAAAATGAGTTCTACAAAATTTTATATGAGATATTTTGTTTTATCATATTTTGCTTATTTAAAGAGTAATAGAAAGAAAAAATATTTGAACTGAAAAAATGATAATTCTCTTTCTTAAGACTCGTTAAGGTTTCAAATATTGAAAAAATAAGATTCCTATATAATTTCCTAGACACACAAAAAAATCGTTCCTTATTTAATTTAAAATACCAATTCGAATCTACCTCATTTTACTTGACATACATGTGAAAACAAACATTGTCCACACAAAAGCCTATTTTAATCTTTTTCAAACGCAGTTTTCAATTTTCCTAAATTGTGTTCATTTGACTCATTGCCTGTATGCAGTTATTTTTTTTTTTTCATTTGTACCTTTTTTATCCTTTGACATTCACAAATTAATCTGAGTCACGAAAAAACATGCTATTGACTGCAAAGTTTACACAGAGCTTTTATTTTGTATAATATCATGAGTCATGACTCAATCAGCAAAGTAAACAAAAGCTCACCTTTTGTTGACAATTTTTAAATTTTAAGTATCTACTGCATTGTTCCATATTAATTTTATATGAAACAAGTTGCAATTTAATTTTTGGATAAAAAAGAAAAATTAATTTAAGTGGTGTTGCTGCAGTGACAGACAATACGTAAGGCGAATTTTTCAGCAAAGATAATTAATTATTTCATCAATTCAATTAAATTTTGTTCGTATTTTCTTTAAACCCGGAATAGAATTATTACATAAAAGGTAAACAAACAAGTCTAATCATTTTGAAATTAGTCTCTATTTTAGTTGATATAGACTAGACATGCAACCGTCTCGTCAAAATGATTTTGTTACATCCTTTTCGATTCACATAATTTGGCTGTTAGTCAATTATTATGTTGCTTTTCTCAACCGTTTATATTTTATAATCAACTGAGTCGAAACCAAAGTCACGTCAGAAAAAACGTGTGCATTCGAAAATACAGATATGTAAGTCTGTCTTTGAAAAATAATTTAATTAAAATGTCAGTTTTTTTCGCATATAACTCGAAAACGGATTGTGTTATCTCTAACTCTATACAAAGTGCAACTCTAAAAAAACCATTAACATTTTATTCCTATGAGTAGTCATTAGATAAAGATATATAATTATAACCGTGTTATGGTGAAAGTGCGTATAGCAACTCAGCAAAATTTGTATTGGTAGGTAAACAATAACAGGTCATTAAATGTTTTGTATACAAAAATATTTTATAACCACACGTTTTTTATTATTTTCATGTAAAATTTTACTGAGCTGACTATAGACTTTCACCAAAACACTTCTTTTATTATATAAAATTTTTACAAAATTTGTAGACCAATTGAACACTTATAAGAAAACACTATACCTAATATATTTTTTCTAAGAGCCATAATTTAAATGATATTATTATTCATTACATATTATGTACATATTCCAAAAAATTAGTCAAATTCAAAAACACCGTTTTTTTTGTTATTTACTTCAAAATGGAAAAGTGCATATCTTTTCACTTTATAGATTTTATCATTTATTATACAAGAAAGATTATATTATGTACATCCTTTTTCCATATTACAAATGGCTTTTTGGCTTCAGAGCCATTTTCTGCAGACAATTACTCGTTACTGATATTGTAGACATATTGTTATTTGTTGAATTTTTTGTATCGATAACAAGATTCTGGCAAATGAAACATTTAAATTATTTTAACTTTGACCGTATTATGTCAATTGGATTAAAATTTTCATTAAATTTGAGAGAAAAATTTTAAAAATGTCAACATTTTCACCGACATATTATGCTTTTTAAATTCCGCATAACTTCCAAAAGATCAAATTTTAAATAAGATTTAATGGAATTTTAATTCAATTGACATACGACCCACGAAAATAAATACGGCTCATCTTTATCTAATTATCATATTTTATCTCATCCACCATTGAATATTCCAGTAAGTGGTTAATGTAATTTTATCTTTCCACACTTCATATATATGTGCATATATTATGACATATTTTACTATATGTATATTATCTTTCTACAGAAAATAATAAAAAAAAAATAATAACCAAAAAAAAAAGTCTTTATAAAAATATGAAAACGGCACTGCAAAAAAAACAAAATATTTCAAAAGGACATAATATTCTGTCCATCAACTATATAGTCGAATCGAAACATCATAAAGCTCCTTTACTATAATAATCTTAACAAAATCTCTTCTAAGTAACAAAACAAAAACAAAAATATTCTTGATTGGATTTATTGAATTCAAGGCAACAATATGTGTGATTATTACCTCACAGATGTGACACACATGATTAGCTGCTTGTGTCCTTTTATTTTTCTGTTATTTTTATGCTATATACCTAGCTATCTCACATAATAATATTATGTGATGTGTGTCTACATATATATGTATATATGTATGTAGTTTTAAAAAGCTAAGAGTTCGCAAAACTAATAATAAGAAACAATATATGTACGTAGGTATATGTAGAAGGATAAAAGTTATCAACAACAACAAAAAAAAACAATAACTAAACTTCGTGTGTGATTCAATATATACATACCTGGAAGTCACAGTTGGCCGACATACAATGGGATTAAATTGGTCATTATAAGAGCAAAATTATTGGAAAGATAATATCCTCAAGCAAATCAAAGATAGGTACATAGATATAGGTACTGTTGCTTCTTCACGAAAATGGTTTACAAGCAGTGAAGAAATGTTGATTTTTTAAAGGGTAAAGTAATAAAAAACAACAATCTGTGTAGATAAATAATTTTTTTTAATTAGCAAAAAATTTGAATTTCTTGAACTCAATCGATCGAAAGGAAAGAATCAACGTTATAAGGATAAAGTTTTTTTTTTATTTTTACTTCCATCCAATCCCAACCGCATGAGAAAGTTTTAAATGAAGCAAATTAAAAATTTTACTTTAAAATAAAATTTTGTAAAAATATATCAAAGGCGTCTGAGGAAATTCGTCAAGAAGAGAGGTGGAAGCTATACTAATTTGTTTTACGAGTTACGACACATTTTAAACAGTGCCCTTTTTTGAACAAGTTTTTGAGAGGGTGGTTTGCTAACTTCATTTTTGGCAAATTAAGCAAAGTAGCAAAAGAAACAAAGAAAACATATTGAATGACGAAAATATCACAACTAATTAATAATAAATTATTCACGTAACCAATTTTCGATTAGCGAACAATGCTTCGCTTGCTTGACATTCATCTCCGAAAATATTTAGTAAAATGATTTCTTAAAGAAATATGAATTAATACAAAGAAAATTTCAAAAATCGTTGTAAATGTTTTTTTAAAAAACAATTTTTGTATGAAAAATTTCTATAAGATTTTCGAAAAATTTTATTTTTTTTCGAAATATTGAACTTTAATTATATTTCGAAAACCTTTTTTTACAAAATTATGTCACGTTTAAAGGATTTTCTTACAAACAATTTTAATGGAAATTGGTGAAGTAAATAGAAAAAAAATGTCTATGGCAGCTGTTTTTTTTGGTTTCCAAAAAACAAAACGTATTTGTAGTTACGCTATGCATTTTAGACGACTTTTGATGAAATTTTATACACTCTAAGTAAATCAATTCAAACTTAAGATTTAAATATTCTTAGAAACAAAATCAAGAAAAAAAGAAAAAAATAATTATTTCACATTCATTTTTCTTTTATTTTATATTCGGTATCAAAAATATCCCCGAAGGAAGCTCTGCAGTCTTCTCTATTCTACATAGGTACCTAGGATATTAAAAATAAAAACTCACGAATGTACCTAACTTCTAAACCACGATAAATTGTTAAGTATCTACTTAAATTTTGAAATAAACCTCTCCTATACTTGGTTAAACATTCTCCATGACTATAAATATTCATAGATAATATTCACATATTATGTAGGTATCTACCCACTACAACTTTTTTTTTTTTTGTTGCTGTTGTGTTGTTCTTCTTCTGAACGATTAATTTACTCACTACTAAGTTTCCACTTCCACCCCATTGATTCGTCACGAATCTCCTTAGCGTCGAAATTAACACATAAAAGCGCATCTCTCATAAAATAATAGCATCTTAAGTTTCATTCAAATTTCCAACACACATTTTTGTCTTTGTTCTTTGTTTTTTTTTATATATATTTTTTTCTATTATATCTCGCACAAAAGAGCAAGCACAAGAATAAATTATCATTTTCTATGAATAATGAACAAAAAAAAAAGTACCGTATCTTAAAGGAAAATGTGGCTTTGATTTGAAAATATGTTCCTCATACTCGCCGGATATTGAATATTTTACACACCCTGTGTTCTATGTTGTATAGAAGTATAAAAGCTCATATCCTTGCACAAATTCCAAAGGAAATAAAAAAAAACAAGTTGGATGAGCTTTTTCGTGTAAAAGAAGAGGTTGGTAACTCAAACTCGAGCAGGGTTGTTAAAAAAGTATCGGAAATTACGAATTTTATTTTTGTAATGATATTAGTTTTAAAAGTATAGAATAATAGTTTTTTGTTTTTAAACATAATAATTAAAGGAAAAATCTAATTTTTAGAACTTTGAGTTTATTCAAAATTTCGAGTGAACAATGTTATTTTATTTCAACTATTCTATTGTGAATACTAAACTACCTAATAGGTTTGTATGACACAAGGAAGTTGTGCGGATGAAAAGGATAGTTTCCACTTTAACGAAGAAATATGTCATTGAATTTTTGCAGCATAAATTAATACAGCGTGGTTTTTAGAGAATACATTCTAAATCAGAATTTAAAGATTTTATTATACGTTGCCACTTAATTTCCATATTCAAAGAACAATGAAAAATTTCTAATACCTTATAGTACTATCTGTGAAGCAATTTAATGGATTAGAAATTTCAAACAAAATATTATTGATGAATAGGAGAAATAGAACCGGGGACAATAAGGAGCCCTGAGGTACACCACAAAATGTATTCTTTAAATTTCATACTATAGAAACCTTCCAAATTCCAATGTTCGTTGTGTATTAAACGTTCCAAGAGGTATATTCTAATCAAACGAAAAAGAATGCGCGCATATTCGATAAGAGAACCACGACACATACCAAACTAAATCATACTATTTTGAAATATTGGTTCCACTATTAAGTAAAATATAAAGGGTGTTTTTTGTTAGAGGTACAAAACTTTAAACTTAACACCGATTTGACAATTCTTGGTTGTTTTGAAGCAAGTATTATTACATAATAAAGCATTTACTGTCGTCATGTCATAAGTTTAAAAGATTAAAAAAAAAAAGACGGGAAGTGACGACGACGAGAAATGTTTTATTATGAATTATTTCGTTGTTTTAAGTTCATCACGAGTCGACTCATGAAAATATAAAAACTGACATGACACGTTGGTTACTAAAATTCGGTACGTTCAATGCATTACGTTTTACATCTGAATTTTCAGAATTCTGAATTTTTAGAGCTTCTGATTGGCCAGCTGTCATAGAAAGTTAGATGACTTGCAGTGACTTTTGGTTACGTTTTATCTGAATTTTCAGACAAGAATTTCTCATCTGAAAATTCAGATGAAAGTTGTTTGTGGTGGGGAAAGTGCCAAATCAGCTGAAGCACTGCACATCTTCACAACTACCCATGCTCAGTTCCAGAAAAAAACTCCCTTGACCCCCTGAAAATAAATGACTCCACGCTCGGATCGATGGGGCATTTTCACAAAATTTTAAGAACACTTCAAATAAGCTGATTCAAAAATAAAAATCCTGTATATAATTTTTCCGAACTTTGGCCAAATTTATGTCTAATTTCCCTGGATAAAATATTAACCAGTGGTTTGAGAATGAAAAAGACTCGCCTGTTGTTTTAGGGACACGATAGATAAATGACCTTTCACTACTCTTGCCAATGCATGAACTAAGTTTTGTTCTATAAATGACCCTTCGAGCTTATTCTCAAAATATCTACTTAACTCCAAATGAACTTACTCTCACTGAAAATTGGCGCTTGATTAATAGAAACATCATCGTTTTTTAAATGAACTAAAACCCAATGTAACATAAAATGAAAATTTTCTAGATATGTCCAATTAGTATAGAAATTACTTCATTCTGAAAAAAGTCCCAAATGAAAGAAATACCAATTTTTCGATAAATTATGAATTCCACCATCTATAGGGGAACCTGGTGTTCTAGTATACCCTTTTTCGTTTTTTGACAAAAAAAATTGTATTATAGAACTTATGAAAAAAAAACTTTTTCATTCTACAATTATTTGGATATTTGTTCTTAAATTGACATTCAAAGAATTTTGAATGGTTGATTTAAGTTACTTAAATAAAAAAAGACAGCATTTTTGATATTAGAATATGAAATGAGGACATAATATGCAATCAATAATTCCAATGCGATGGTTTTAAATGTATTTTAGGTCTCAAAATTGAGCGGTATCTTGGTGCCCCAAGGTATCATAGATCCCCAGGTTCCCCTACTATTTTAAATATTTTAAATTTCACTTAATTTTTTCTTTTTAATTTAATATAAAATATTTTTTATTCATCTACTTTTTCTTAAAATAAATTAAATATTTTTTTTTGATAAGTACAAACAAAATTTTCTCATGAAACATGACATGGATAAAATTTAGTATAACAACACTGTTCCCAAGTGTTCCGATTTCGACTCCTACCATCGACCTTTTTCAAACAAACTCATTCGGTAGAGGTGCATTCTATACCAATACCATCCTCATCATCCTTCACATAGCCCATAGGAGAGAAACCTAAGGAAGACAAGAAAAAAAAAATGGCGCGTAGAATAAAGTATTTTTTTTTTGTTCTCTCTCAATTAGCTGATTAATAGCGGTCAAGTAGAAGTAGGATGGAAGAACAAAAGCAACTCAACTCCCACTAACACACTATAATAGCTGTAGGACATAATTTCCATGATAAACTATCTTTGGCTATTGTTCGTTGATTATGCAGTTATACAACACCCACACTACCGCTCTGGCTATATTTATATCTCTTCTACATACAATATGTATTATGTGTATTTTATAGGGTCGATAGCGCATTCAACTTTAGCAAATAGATCACCATAATAATTTATCTACATAGGTATCATCTATACATACTCAACACTCGTAGATATAATATTCAAAAATATATGCAAATCAACCCCAAAAAATGTGACTCAAATAAAAACACTATAACGAGGTTATATTCGTTCACTTAACTCAATGGTTTATAATTATAGGAAAAGCTTACATTCACCAGGCCAGGCCTAACAACACACTTTTAATCATTTTTTTATAGTTTTATATTTTTATGGCAAAAGTTCTAAACAATCGCAAAAAAGAAGAGTGTTTCTCTTCTTTATGTTTTGTCATTTTGTTGTAAGGATAGGATTTAGGGCTTGTTTTTGTCAGGTCTTATATAGCCTAAAGGCAAGGCTGATAGATGTTCAAGGAAAATAAAGCTTAATCATATAGTAGAAAAGCTTTTCTTTTTGAACTTTCTCTCCCCGCATTTAGAGAGAAAATATAATTAGGACGAACGGAGAGAGAGAGTAGAAATTTTTTTTATAGCATCCCCAGTTTTTGATGGTTGGTTGGTTGTATTTATTTTAAAGGATTCCACAATAGTCCTTACGGGGTACGCTTTGTAAAATGAACCAAAAAACAAACCGAGCCAGTTGCCCTCTTTCTTTTTGCAATCGCGTTCTAATTTATAAATATTATTACTAAAGTTTTTTTTCCTTTATTTTGTTTATATAAAAAAAATAAAATATTTCTTGTTCTTAATATTTATGATAAATCAGTCATTTAAATATATTACGATGATGTGAATGTCTAAGCCGGCTTTGAAAGTGCTCAAAAATTCAACACACAAAAAAAAATTATGTGGAAACAAAATATTAAACTAAATGTTTACTTAAGTGTTGCATTGTGTGAATTATAAATAATAGAAAAATTCTTCTCGAGATTCTTTGACGTTGTTTGTAAGATATTCGCGAAAAATTGTGTGTTCCCTTCTCTTGAGCAGGGCTATAAAGATGATGTTCAAAAAATACACTCTTCAGCTATTTAGTGTGTACCTAGACGCATTTTACTAAACTACTATGTGAATCTTTTTCTTGGATTAAAATTTTGCTCACCTCTGAGTACACATATTATATAGCTAGCTACAGAGTGACAGACATTTTTTTGTACATATTTGACTGTGTATGCATTTCTGAAAATCGATAAAATGTGGTTGCAGAAAATTTAATATTTTTTTTTTATTGTTTTTTCGTTTTTTTATTTTGTGTCCCTTCTAGGAATGACCACCATAAAATTATATATTTATAGAAATTAACACTTTTAGGTCTTGTGGGGTTGTGGGCTTCAAATAGGATTGTGTTATTCTTTTTTTTATTATTCAAAGAGAAAGTTTGTTTAGATTTTTTTTTTTTTATTCGAGTTTCTATACTTTAGCTTGATGTATAGCAGTATTTAGTGAAGGTTTAGCACCAAGTTTAACTCATGATATAGAAGATAACTATGACAAATGCTGAATGGTGACATTTTAGCTATGTATATAGAACATCAATAATACGACTTGACATTCTGCCTGTATAATAAATTCTACACTTTCTACTTATTTGTGTGCGCTTATTTTTAGAAAATATATCCAACGGTACAGTAAAGCCAGCTACATATAAAATTCAATTAGATTTGTGGAAAACCTATATAGAGGCTAGGTACCTATATGAAAAGAAAAGTACTTAGGTAGGTATATATATTGAAGAAGCATATTTTTTCAATGAATTAACAATGCACCTGAAAATACTAGATCCTGAAGAAAAAAAAAATTGTTTTTGGTGCAAAAAAAAAGAAACAAACAAACAAACGAATTCTTTTGTTAACCAAAAAGCAAGGTATTTGCAAGAATTGCAATAACTTAACTCCAAAATGAAAAATATAAAAATATTTCGTCTGCAGAATTGTGTATAAGTACAGTGCGCGTGTGTCTGTCTCTGGTATTGTGTTTTTCTTTGTTATTTTTATTTTATTACAAAACTACTTAACCAATTTTTTTTTAAGCTTCTTTTGGACTTGTTAGCCTAAGTTTAAGATTTTTGTTTTTTTGTTTGTATATTATTGTAACAAAGAATAGACACGAGGTTTTTGAGGTATGTACCTATAGGTACATAGGTATAATTTTTTTTTGATGATTTGAGCTTATTTTGTGTCGTCAATCTTTGAAAGAAATGATTGAAGTGATTGCGGGTACTGATTATTTTTTTTTTTTTTTGATTAAAATAATAATTTTTTTTTTTGGAAGATTCAATATTTTTGACACAGCAATTTGATATGCAAAATTATAGTAGTTTGCTGAAACTATGGATGAAATATGAGACATTAAGGATACTAAAAGAAAATTAAAATAGATAAAAAAACATTTTAAGCTTGGTGGTGGTCTTAAGGTTTATTCACACCACAAGATTGAGTTCGTTTTTTGACAATTGTATCAACACTTTTAACTTACTTTTATATTTAAGTAAATATGAATGACAGTTTTCCGTAATAGAATATAATAATAAATTGAATTAAAAGTATAATACCAACATGACGCTTTCCGGCTTTTTCTTTCTTACAAGCTTTAGGCCAAGTAATAGTTTCGTCTCATGCTTTTAGTGGAAAATTTAGGTATATTATATGCAGAAGAAGCACAAAATCGTGTATTTCGTCATGCCGGCGCGGCGTCTGTATGCGTTTGTTTGTCCATCTGTAATCCAGAGCAGTTTTTGTAGTTTCTTTTAAGAAAAATTTGAATTTTTAGTTTAGCTCATCTTGACTGGATAATTCTAATTCAACAGTTTTGGTTGTATTAAATTTTCTGAAAATAAATTTGATTAAAATTTCTGTCTGGTTTTGCATAAACTGATTGCAATAAAACTGCATTAAATGGTTTTTGCTTAGAACTTAGAAAATCGAAATATGTAGGATGTTGAGATTTTTTTTTTGGCCGAATTTGTTCCAAGAGTCAACAAATGTACTATTTCTAGCAGAAGAGAGCGCTCGTGAGCGATAAAAACATTTCCCCTTCCTGGCGGTTTTAGTCTGAGGAATTTCTCCTAGCTTTTCCTTACTTGTTGTCAAATGTCAGTGTGACTTATGTCAGATGACAGAATTTGTCAGTTGAATTCAAGTATAAATATGTAGTCGTCCAAGGGTTTCCCAAGGGTTAGTTTTATTTTTATTTTAGTTTTTATTATTTTCTTTATATTGAAAGTTTGAATGAAAAAAACAAACACTTGGGTGAGCTACCACCTAGATTTTATAGACCGTTCAACAGATTAATTTTTTTTTGAAAATATAGGTGTATCAACCAAAAGTGTTTCTTAAGAAGAAAATTTTGAATTGACAATTAAGTAGGTACCTATCTCTCATATAATATAATGTTTTTTTTTTTTGAGAAAAACAAACTTAAGATTCATAATTGAATGCATATAAAATTTGTTTTGTTTTTGTGTTAATACACTTACATATATAATAGTTGTAATTCTTAGAATATTAATTAAAATTTATTATTGACCAACGGCAACTCCAGTCGAGTATATTTGTTGACTTTTAAAGAGTGATTCGAATTAATCCAAATTAGTGCGCAGACCGATTCCGAAATATTGACAGTTTTCATACCTTTTTTAGAGTATCTCATCCCCAATCCTCAAAATTTGGGATTCAGCCACATTTAGTGCGAAGAATGTTGGGAACAAACCTTCTGAAAGATCACACTCATGAGCTGTAATGATAAACAAAAACAACAAAACGGATAAAACTCAAATGTCATTTTTCCACATGAAATTAAGTGCTTAAGCCTAGTACGCTGCTGATGCGAAATAAAAAATCCCATACAAAAATGACACAACGAAATCATAAACGGAAAATTTCGTTCTGCTTTTCGTTTTGCAGTACGCTGTTCGAAGAGCGAAATTTATAATTGTAGCAGATTATTTAGAGAAGTCTCCGCTCTTTTTTCGCACTGATTTAATTATACAGACTATTTATTGTGTGCGGAGAAATGACATTGGAGTTTTATTTGTGTTTTTTTTTGGTTTATCATTTTATTACTTCATGGGTTTCTCTGATGTTTTGCGTTTATGTTCGATTTTTTTTTTGGAATTTATGAAACTCTCCAAGGATATTTTCCGTTGTGTCTTCGCAAGCGTTTCGTTGTCTGTTTGGAGATCACAGGAAATTTTCATTTCGCATCAGCAGCGTACTAGGCTTTAAAAGAAAAAATGGAGACTTCTCCAAGTAATCTATAAAAATTATGTATAATCTATTACAATTATCAAACTCTTTAAAAGAACAGCGTTCTTGGAATCAATTCTTGAGCTGTAAAGTGATAAATAAATTGAGTTTTCAAAGAAATTTTTCATGAACACCACCAATACTTATACACCGTATACGATTCTCAATAAATTTCTATAAAAATGTGTACTAAAAAGTACATAAGGATAAATCTTGTCATTTGTCGTCTGATTTAATTGTTTTGTGAATTATTTCTGAAGTAATTTAGTATTTGTTTAATTTTTAATTAAATACGCGGTATTTTGAACAAAATTTCAAGGATATTGTGATATTTCCTTCAAGATTTATAAATTTCTGTTTGGACTTTTGAATCGCATTGAGATATTTGGTTGAGATACAAAATCAATCGTGTGAAACAGTTTTCATATTTCAGTTCAATTTTTCACATTAAATCTACTGAATCGAAAAAGGGGTGAAGTTGTGAACATTTTTATCATTTATTTTATTTTGTTATTATTAATACTTTTTTCACTAATAGATTATTTGAAAGATCAGATTATGAACTTATATAAAAATTCAATCAAATTACATTGAAGGATGGCTGCGATATCGATGGATTATTATATTAAACTTTCAAAAAAATCAGTAATTTATGGGATTTTGATTTTTGCTCCCAAAAAAAAAAAACTTTTAGGGCTTTCGGGCGACATTTGAAACGAAATATTCTACATATATACCACAAAATATAGCTTATTGACATTTTTCAAGTTACATAAACTATATTCAATTCTATTGAAAGTTGACTACGATGTCAAGGGATTAGAAAAAAAACCTGTACAAAATGAGAAACTTTTGAAATTGAGATAAAGGTCAAAGCAGGCTACATTTACGCAAAAATAAATTCTGCTGTGTTAACGTTCAGATTAAGTCAACGCACTGACGAGCAGTCTATCAATGTGTCCTAATTTCGTTGATACTTGACAGGGCGATCACGCGAAGTAATCAAAGCGTTAGACCCTAAAATTCGTGTCTACGCAAGTATCAATGCAGCAGTCAACGCAGTGACAGTATTCTACGTTGAGGATCACACGGCTTGACAACTTTGAGATAGAATTTGAAAGTCAGAGATTCAACGCATTTTCTCCAAATGAAATCTTAAAGATTTTTCTCATTCAAAAAGTGAGCAAGCTAATCGAAGATTTTTTTCCTCACAAGCGCTTTCAAATAACTGTGTCTAAAAAAAAATTTGCTATGCCTTCAATTTTCTTTAATAGGTTTTAAAGTTAAGGAAAGTGTATAAAACTGCATCAGACCCGTTATCGACTAACCGAGCATCATTATTCAAAAATTATTCTATTTTTTGCGTACACATGTATTGAATAAGTTCCCATGGATGACAATGGCACTTAACCAAACGAGATTTCTTTTAAGTATTTTACTCGTATATATACGAAACAATTTTTATTCTTTTACACACATTCCATTAAGCTGTATAAAATTTAAGTACAACAGCATCAATTGTTGTAGTTGTAATTCCTCGCATGTACGCCATCAAATACATACATGATGATATTTTGCTGCTTTGATTCTCAATATCAGGATGTGTTGCAAGAAATAATAATGACTTTCACATTTTGCTTCATTAAACCAAATGGTCCATGTGTCCGGATTGTCCTTATTTGTCGGTCTCAACTTATAGATATACATATGCACATATATTTATAATCAACATTTTTAATACTACCCAGACAGTAAAAAAAAAATAAGAGAATCATTGCTTGGAAAAAAAAAATCTAACATGCATTGCAAGGGAATTATAGAAAGAGCACGTAATTTTTTTTTAAAGCAAAAAGAAAGTATTGATAAACAATTTAATGTAGTATCTGGCAATTACTTATAAACAAACAAACAAACAGACAAACAATATTGTGGTTGTCCTTTCGATTTACAATAAGAAACTTCTGTAAACTATGTTATCCTCTGTCTGCTATTGTCTCCAGGATTCATTGAGTGACATATTAATTTTCTCTAACATGTTCAACTGGAAATAATGTCAATTACACTTGAAACAGATTGAAATAATGAAATTTGAGTGTTAACAGCTAAATTTAAAGTAAAAATAATAACAATTTAAAAAAAATAATGTAAAGCCTCAACTACATAAGCCAAAAAAGTGAAAAAGTGCAAAAGTGAAAATTTTTAAATTGATTTTGTGATAGTTTTTCTGACTAGAAAACTAAAAACAAATGATGCAGAAAGCTTAAATTTTGGTTTAAAAAACAATTTGTATACACTTTTTTACGAATCAACTGCGCTAGAACCAAACAAAATATTTTTACTTTTGAACTTTTGCAAAAAATGGCCAATGTAGTTGAGGCTTAAGAGTTAAGACACACGCCTTTTTTAAATGCAAATATACTATGATGGACGACATTAAAGAACAAAAATCAGAGCAACAAAATATCAAAGTGCTGAAAAAAATAACACCACATTTTTTTTTATTTTGGCATTCAAATTACAAGCCCCCCAGCAGAGCCGATTGATAAGTTGTGAAGTGTTATAAATAAAAGCTTCAACTTTCATAAAAAAAAATGATTTATTTTTATATTTCAGTGTTATCCCATTTTTAAATCTTAATTTAAAAATTCTACCCACAAGATGGCAGTTGTTAGAAATACATTGATAAATGGCCTTTCGATGGATATTTTAGCGGTTTCTCCAGTGATGTGTTCCTTTAGGACTTCCTAAGAGTAATGGAGTGGAGCCGATGTTTGAAAACTTTATCCTTAAAATAGTCCCAGACATAAAAAAAATTCTAGTGACCTTGTCGGCAAACCCGCACATCACTCCTTAAAGACACTATGGGTAAAGGGAATTTAATTATGAATCAAAAAAGCGTTGGAATTTCGGGCTGTGTTAGCTGTAACAAAGCTTTTCAATAAGAGCTATATTTTTCTCTTTTTTTTTAAATAAAACGTTGAGGCTGAACAAAATTTATTATTTTATTTTTAAATAAAACCAATCCAATAAATGTTTTCAAAAGACTTCGTTTAAATCTCCGCCTCCGCTTCGTTTACACATCCAAATGTCATGATCCACTTTGTGCCATAAATGTGGCCTTGTTTCTTGAATTCTTCAATTTAGGTTTCAATCAATCAATATGGTTGCCAACGACTTTTAATAAACCCACAAGTTGAAGTTCAAAGGTGTTACGTTAGTTCAAATAAAGCAGAAGTCGCTGCCATCAAGAAAAACTAACACACTAATTTTAAATTGCTGTGAATTATGACATTTAATTCACTTGAGTGTTCGCTGACAAATGTGTCATAAAACACAAACAAGTATAAAAGGAGGAATTGAGTTTATTTTCGAATAGATTTTCTATTCGCCGGTTTGTGACATGCATTGCTGATGTTATAAATTGCGTATTTACGTTTGACAGTTCACAGAAAACTTATCTTCTGTGAACTGTCAAACGTATAGAAAATATCAAAATACAAAATTTTACAATTTGAATCAACTTCTAAAAGTTGAAAAAAAAACTTGCTCTAGAAATTATGCTTTAAAATATTTATTCGCAGGTATAGCAGCTCATAAACAAGATAGGCTGACCAGAAGTCCTTTTTAAAGTGGACAAGTCAACTTTTTGACCTAATAAAATTTTGTTCGGTATCATTTTGGAAATATAAGAAATTTTGTCCTCTTCTTTTAGGTTTTTGAATTTTTAAAAATTTTTGAGGAAACAAAATAACAATAAAAAATTTAAAAGAAGGTTTTTCAATAATATCTACAAAATACTTTTAAGGTTTTCACGGTTGTTTACATAAGACATTTTTAAATTATTCGGATTAGCCGCGTTATAAATATTTAATATTTAGCGAGTTCAATGTAGTAGTCACCCCGATCGTTTCGCTTCAAATTACATCGAGCGTGGTCACCGGGAAACTGCCATGAAATTGTTATAAGCGATGTTTACTATTGAAATACATACATCAGCCAAGTAGAAGATTTGGCACTATTTTATTTGGACTTTGTTGAATTATTGATTCAAAATAGCTTTTAACGGCCTTTAAGTCCTATAAAAATTATTTTGGTGTGAACACGGTCTTAAAAGTATTTTCAGAACTAAAAATTGAACTTTGAATTCACTCATTCCTAAATAACAATCAAAATATGTCTTGTATTGGGTTTACAACTATATTTTAAAAAGCCTGACATTTTAACAAAAATAAGGTCAAATGACGAACAGAGGGTGTCCCAAAAATTCAGACAAGAAGTAATTTTAATAAAAAAAATGGGCTTTTATCTTTTTTATTGATTCATAAAACATACAATACAGGGTAATGTATGGAATAGAATAAAGGGTAAGATGGCCTCCTTGGCTTTACTGGCACATGTACCTTTATGTTAACAGTTTTCATGACCGTTACGAATAAATGTGACTGAATATAGTTGATACAGTGCTCAATTTCCAAAATACGCACCAAAAAGTGAAATGTCGTGGATGCATTTGTTTCATGACGAGTATTTTCTGAACGCTAAATGCGACAATTTTGAAGGATAGCGAAGCTATCAAGACGAAAATGAGCTTCAATGCTGAAAAAGATTTCGCTCGAAAAATCAGCGGCAAACCTTAATTATTACTTAAAATTGCTGCTTAATAATGAAAACGCCTTTTTTTTTGCGTGTAGCGTTTCATTTAAAAAAAAACCCTCAACTGTCAGCTGTCAGGCTGTATTCTTTTTATTGGCAACACCTTGCGTGAATTTTGGGACACCCTTTACAATCAAAGCAAAGTTCACTTTCAACCCACTGATTTCGGTGGACTAACCGAAGTTCATTCTTGGTTCAGGGTTCAGGTATATTATCTAATAATATGACAATAACATGCTTGAATCTTCTAGGTGAGTTAAAATTTTTAACCGATACAGAACCACGTATGTATATAATTTGTTCTTAGAGCGTTTTGATCCAGAATTGGGCAGATTTGTTTTATTAGAATTGACTTTTGGAGAACTCACCAACTTTTTCATTTTCCTGGAATGTCCCTATGGCCCCTCACCTAACAGGAGTAAATATTGTAATGATAGGCGTGTTTTTTTGCAAGCCGGGGGGGAATTGGTTGGAAAAAACGACAGCGGGGATTAGCGACGCCATGACAGTAAAAAGCATGGTGTGTTCATACAAACTATCGATAACATGTATGTAATTCATGCCGGTAACACAGTTTTTCTGTGCGCTTAAGTTAAACCCCGCGAATGTTTTGGGATTAGTTGTTGTTGCATTTAACATGTTAATTGTTTAGCACTAACATCGTTTTTTTCATCCAATTCCCCCCGGGCTTGCAAAAAAACACGGCTGATGTGTTATATGGATAAGAGATGAGCTAACAGCTGCTAAATACTTTGCAGAGATAGTTTCCAGTGAATTAATAGCAGTTAGTTTGTCTTAGAATATTTGTTTAAAGCTGCAGTTTAGATCACGTTTTCTTTAAACTAAGATAAGACTTATTTTATCGCCAAGAATTCCCCCTCAAAAACACGCTTTAATAATTAGGAAGATAGAAGGAGAGATTTAATTTTAATATATGTGCGTCATTGGGTAAAAATTAAAAGATTCATCTTCCAGGATTTAACATGTAAATTGTTTAACCCCGACCTCACAAAATCTCAAAATGAATCTTTGTCCTTAAATAACCTCTAAAAAAAATAAAAGATACTTTTTAAATTCAAATCAGGATTTCCAACTTGAAAGACATTATTGAAATGTCTTTTACAGATTTCTTTAAATGTTTGTTTGAATGTGTATTATGTATATACCTTGATTCATTGTAAATTCATCATCAAAATGGACAAGCAATTATTACATTGAGAATTCCACAATGAATACAAAGTTGAAAATTTTACTTTGATTGACATAAAGGGTGGGTTGGGTAAGATACTCACCTAGCTATAACTATTAAAAAATAAATTTAATTTATAAACGAAAAAAAAAAAACAGGGACAGTTACCTTATTTTTCCCATCCTAATTGCTGATAAAATATGATAATAGCCGTTGATAGAAAAAGGTAAAATAGGTACTGAAGACAAAAAAAAAAAAACTTTATAATTAGTTTGACGCCATTTATTAATTGTCATAAAGGTTATACTCACAGGTTGATGCTCATCATTATATCAAATTTCAGGATCAGATTTTGTAGAATCTTGTCTAATTAGAGACATTTTTGTAATTTTATTGCTTGAATTCACGTTATAATTACATTCCCAACAAGGACTTGGAGTTCTGCATATTCAGCAATACATAAATACTTGTAGCAGCTAAAATACGAGGTGAAAGTAATATCGTAGATGAAGATAATTAGAAAACTACTGTTTAAGTGGAGTGATTGAATATATAACAATTTATAAGTTCAAGTGACCTCAACTCCAAAAATTACGTTTCGCCCAAGTACGACAGTTGGGCGAAACGCAATTTTTGGAATTGAGGTCAATTGAAGTAATTTCAGATGAAAGTAATTTCACCTCGAAACTTTATGAAAAAAGTAAAATTAAAATGAAAAAAATTATTGTAATTCATCTTGGACACATGAAAATCAGAAGCAGAAAAAATGGAAGAATAAAAGAATAAAGTAACAATGACCTCGTGTCGTGTTATAAATTAGAATTTCAAACTAGAATCTTTTAATAATGACGTTGTTTTTTACCAAGTTCAGTTTTATAAGAATAATTCATAGTCTATGGTTGTATTAATGATTAAATAAAGAAATGTTTCATTATATTTGTCCCAAACTTTTCGACAGTGATTGCCGTCTTCTTCAGAGGAACTTTATTTTCAAAGAGAAAGAAAAAAAGTGAAGGTTTGAGAAAGGTTTTTCAAACAGTTAAAATAGACAAAACAACTGTGAAAAAAAATATTACACGTATATAACAAAAACTACAAAAACGGTTTCTTCGTCCAATTGAAAACTCGAAATCTACCGTTTATTGAAGATAACTTAGATATTATTTTGTTTAAAACTTGTCCTTAGGAGCGAAAGAAATTTGTGAAAATAAAAACAAGTCATAAAACAAAATGGAGTCTGGTTTCATTTCTTTTGCTTTGGACTATACCTGCAGTTGCTTCTCTTTCTCTCTTATTTGCTAATGAGCTTCTATGTTGTTTGCATATTTGCAAAGCTTTTAAAAACAGTCTAAAAGTATGCAGTTCGTTGAATACGTGACACAATCGTTGTTTAGTTAAAAATCAATGGGAAAACGATTATAGATATAAGAATTTAAGTAACATCATTTAAAGGCAATTTAAATATTTAAGCACACTAAACTAAATGACGACTGTTTCTCTTTGTCTTAAGATAGTTGTGGTATACTTTTAGGTAGTTGGGATCAAATTTCAGATTGTGGTAGAATCGTGATTCGTGTAAGATGATTTGCGATATGTAAGAGTCATCACCAACCGATTCAGTCTGTGTAAGATGATGATCACATTTGATAGCTAAAGATCTCTCACAGTAAAAATTTTGACTGTCATTTCCCAACAAACTTGACGTTTCTGTTGCAGTACGACTTGAGTTACCACCAGTCTACAAAAAATGTACCTACAACTTTTTATGAGTTATTTTTTTTAACCATTCATATAAAGAAAAATTAATATTCCTGTGACCAAAAAAGTGAACTACTTTCCAGAAGATGAAAAAAATATAAGAATTAAATGGCAAAGAAGGTATTTTCTTCTATAATTCCAATAGCTCATTACAAACATTTGAAAAATTCATTATGGGAACTATGTTTTTGACAAATGTCATTGGAAAGTATTCAATTGAATTGAGTTGAATCACCGAGATAGAAAACTTATCTTATTATGGTTAATATGACAATCACTTAGCCGATTCTAACCCTGGGTCAAAATAGTTACTGCTGCAAACCTGATCTAAAATATTATCAATAGATGTTTTGAAGTAAGTTTAATAACAGAGATGCTAGTACTTCGGTGGGCTAAGCCCTATTAATCCGTCAAAACAAAATACCATAATACGGTTTCACACCGTACAAAAATAACAAATTTCGGTAACAAGATTACCCAATTTCGTTGAATTGTTTTACAACACATAAACTAGATTTTGTTTGACATTTCAAACAAATTTCACTGATAGAAACTCCAAAATTAAATTTTCCAAAACAATTACACAAATTTCCTTTTTCTCTCTCGTTGTCGTTTCCATCTGATTACACTACACTCAACAAATATAAAAACTATCTTTTCATCGTCTCTTTTTTTGTGACTGAACTGTTATACTGAAAAAAAAATTGGATTTATAAGTGTGTTTGTTTCAAATTTGTATTGTTTCAAGAAGATTTCACAGTAATCTACTAGATTACGAAATCTGGAAATATATGGGAAATCTTATTGATTTTTATGAGATTTGGTGCTTTTTGTTCAAAATCATATATTTTGATTCAGTGTGTATGGGCTATAACACCATACAATACTCTTAAGTCCCAAATATTGTGTGTTATTTTTTTTAAATTAACGTTTAGTGTGTTAGGCTATTTATTACTTCGGATGTCTGATTCCGAATCTCTGTATATATTCCAACTAAAGCCTAATACCGAATACGCAGATCACGCTAAATTTAAGCTGCCCTTTTGCTCTCAAAAGAAACATCAAAAATCTTTGCTTAATTTTGACAAAAGACCCTTGTGGAGAATATGTCATATAAAACAGCTGTTTTCTGAGAAGGAATAATTATGTATATTCAAACATTTCTAAGAATTTGTTTTGACTATTTCAAGTAAACAAAATCAATATTCTTTGTGAGATTGCCGGGACGAAACGCCAATTTTTTCGACTAGTGGCCGATAAAAGCAATTTTGAATCAATAATTCAAAAAGTCGAATTAAATAAAACCAATTCTCAATTTGTCTGATTTATTTCAGTAGGTAGTAGTAGTAGGTAGTATATAGAATTTGTATTATTAAAAAAAAAACTTCCAACATTCTTGTCTTTGGTTGAGATATAAACCATTTTTTTTTTTCAAATATTCTTCAATTTCGATTTTAATTTTCACATAACCATTTCGCAAAAAATTCAAGAACTTTACAGAATTAGTTAAAATTTAGCTTGAGAATTAACGTTTCTAGCAATTATTTAGTGCGCTAAATTTTTACAGATAAGCATTGTACCAGTTAGAAAAAAACACTTGATTTTGGTGGCTGAAGCTTCTTCTACTTCTCAGCTAAAATTCTTTGTTTTATTTTAACTTGGATACATTTTGGAGTAAATTTTGAATGAAAACTGAAATTTATGATGCGATCTCCGTACTAAGCTTAAGGGACAATTTTTTCTTCAGGGATACCTACTGTATCTTCCGAGTGATAAAATTTCCAAGACTTTCTCATGCCATGAAAAAGTCACAGCAATGGTTTAGAGTGTAATTCAGTAGCCCTACGAGCTATCACGCCACTTACTTATTTTTGTTTTATTATTTTTAGATGATTTAAGGGTAAATTTCCGACAAAAAACTTAGCTTTTTCGATTAGGTTTGAATAAAACCTTGAATTGGGTTCCTTTACATGAAATCAATATTTTCCCTCAACAAAATATTATTGTTTCAAATTTTCCCACCTTTAACACATTCTAGTCCTGTGGGTGGTGATTTTTTCCAAAAAGTATAAACTTCTCAAATTAAACCCACAGTGACCTTTCAATGTTCTTTTTCATTATCATAATTTTTCGGTTAACAATTCTAAGAAAGTAGTAGATAGGTATATATGGAACGCAGTTGTATCATACACATAGTATATACCCTTCATTTTATGCTATGGTTTTATGAGATGCCCTTTTTGCAACTTTTGTGTAATTTGATTTGATAGCTTTTTTGTTTAAGTGGTTGTCAGAATAGTATTTTTGTATATTCTTACCTTTCAGAAAGATATACAAACTGATGTGTGCTTGAAGGTATTATAAGTTAAGTTAAAAATCCCTTGAGTCATTGATCATTTTCCCAAAAATATAGGGTCACTTTATGATATGAATACGAAAAAAGGTCTGCACGAACTTTCATCGAAGTAAAGTACTAAAGTGCCAAAAAGAGAAAAAAAAAAATCTTCTTATGGTTAGAGTGTCAGGGTTCCAGGAAAAAATTTATATTTTTCCCGGAAGTACATAATCATTGACCGGAAGATACATTTCATATATATCCCATTGAGGGTCAAAAGTTTATGTATTCTCTTCTTTTTTTTTTATACTTTTGTCGGTCTGAATATATAGATATAATTTTTCAGCTTAAGACACATCAAGCAGATTAAACAGCTCTGATTTAAGTAAACATAAGCTATCAAAAATCAAAATGGGCTACGGGTTCTTTAGAATTCTCTAAAAGTTAAAAATATCTCAAGAAAAATTTTCTTTTGCTAATGGGTTAAGTAAAAAAAACATTTTTAATGTTCTCCAATCTTCATATGTTTGAACTGTTTCCTTCTTTTTTTTAACCTTAGCCAACATAACACAAACCATGAAATTGAAAAAACGATGTTTTATGTATCGAAACGCGAACAAAATTGACTCGAATGTTTCCTTTCGTTGATTTTATACTAAAATAACATATACATACATTTCCTGCCATGTAAAGGCTGGTAAATTGGGGTTCAATTATTGATTTTTTTGCAGTTTTAGTTTTTAAAGGTTACTAAGAGGTTTGATTTATGGTTCAAAAAAATATATACTGACCACTTTTATTGTTAATCTTCAGAAATGCATACAATTTATTAATTAAAATCTTCTAAAATTCTTAACTCAAGCCCTTTAATATCACTCCAAAAAGTGCAACAAAAAAAAAAGAATAAAAAGAGATAAAAATTACTTAAAACAAGTTCAAAAATTAAAAAAAATTAAAATTACATAATTCTATAATAATATTCCATCCAACTATACTAACAGAGAGAAAATAAAAAAAAATTAAACAACAACAACAAAAAAATGTTATCAATTCGAATTTCTAAGTGTTAAATTTAAATGGAAATTTCATTCATTATAATAAAGAAATAAATACAAAAATATAAAATGAGCAAATCTGGAATAATGGATAGCTCAAGTGTTCCGCTTATTTTGACAAACACAAACAACAAAAACTTCACCGGCATCGACAGTGACAACAGTTCGGATGTTGATGATGACGACGATGCAATTGCCGCGACAAAAATTCTGATAGACTCAGCAAATGGTGGTCGTGGTGGAAATATTGGCAGCTTGGTTGGTAATGGAGCCGCCCCAAATAACCGACCCAACCACACCGAAGATATGGACAAAGATACTTCTGCTGGCGGCCAAGGAACAATGCATCGACGGCGTTCGTCGCCACCGTACAGCAGAAAGTCTTCTTCGACAAAAACTGCCATTGGACAAGCAACACCACAGCCACAGTCACAGTCACAGCCTCATGCCATCACAGATGACAGCGGCGACGACAAGGTGAACAATTTCAACAATAGTAGTCATGCCGCCTCATCGTTTGGCAGTAGTTGTTCGGGGCTGACTATTGCTGCAAGTCAGCAACAACCACCTAATACAACGTCTTCTTCATCTGCATCCGCAACTCCTTCTCAGCAATTTTCATCTTCATCTCCTGTTTGTAGTTCTGTTGCCACTGCTGCTGCTGCTGCGGCTGTTGTTGTTGCTGGGGGTGGTGGCGCTGTAGTCGCTGCTGCTAATTCACCACCTACCAGCCCTGCTGCTGCATCTACCAGTTCTTCCGCTGCTGCTACTGCTGCTATAGCTAGTGTTGATAGTTCTGTCGCTGCTAGTTCTACTACCACCACCGCTTTAGGTGCTGCCCCTGCCCCTGCTGCTACCATCACTGCATCAACAACCACCTGGTCTTGCGCTTCGAAATATCCACCTGCAAAAAGCTGCAATAACCCCAACTCCAAGAATACTAACGCACACAATGAGGGTAATGGCGTTGGCGGCAGTGCGAGCGGTGGCGGCAACAACCTCACCAGTAACCAAAGTAGCACAAGCTTTTCGAATGTCATTAACATTACGGCCAACGAGAACTGCTATCCATGTTATGCCAATCACACCGACTACTTTGACCCCAATGCATTGGGATATAATATCAATAACGGAACTACGACAATGACGCTGCTGGGTACGCACAATGGCGGTGGTGGTGGTAATAGGCCGACAGCACTCAGCCCAGATAGCGCAAACACCATCAGTGACCATGGTCTCGAGCTCAATTTCAAGGACAGATCCTGTCGCAGTTTTGTGCGCCAAACGAAATTGAGCTCGGAGCATCGCAATAAATCCGTTCCGCATAGTTTACAGGTTTCAATATTTTAACATGTTTTTGTTTTCCTTTTCTCCTTTTTGAGTAACTATAAAATTTTTTCTTATTTTAATTTTTTTTTCATTTCCTTTAAATTTGATTAAAGCGTTAACATACGAGACAGTATGGTGTCCTATAAAAAGTTTTATATTCTGCGCATGTTTGCTATAATTTTCCTAGTAAATATACATATAAGTTTTGGGTTGGGCGCCATTTAAGGGGGGCTGCTTGTATTCATTTTTTTGACAGTTCTTTTCCTCTTGCAGTTGACTGTTATTATGTTAAGAATATATATATGTAAGTTGCAGTTCATTTTTGTGAGTGTATGTGTTTTATGATGTGTATGTGTGTGTGTGTGTGAGTGGGTATGTGTCACTGTGTTGTTAACAAAATCTTATCATTTTGTGTTTTATATTGTTTTGGTTTCACCTTATCACCGTTATTTCCATAGAAATGTTGTGTAGGTACTTTTAGTGATAAAGTTTGTTGACGTGCTATAATAATAGCCGCCCGCCAACAATAGTACATACATAAAATATAATTGTGATGTAAGTCTGTCGTATTGTAGAAGCCCTTTCCTTGACTAAACAACCAGAGTTTTCTATTGAAATTGCAATTACTTCATGCATTTTTTTTTTTTTTTTATTTTTCAAGACATAATTTTATATGATTAAATTTTTTTATTGAAGGTTAAAACAGAATTGACAATTATTTCCATTTTATGTTTTACACATTAAAATTATAAAGCAACTACCAGTGGATTTAATATGCCCCTAAAGTCAAAACAAAATAATAAAACTGATAGATTGTTTTGGGTCTAGGTTTATGAGACAATTATTAATATGCTAAATAAGAGAACATTTTGGGAAGAAGTGATTATAATTAAAAAGCAATAAAGTGTTCAAATTTGGGTGCGAACACAATTTTATATTATATTTTGCAAGTTCAATTTGATCCAGGTTCATTAGCATCTATATACATACATATATGTAAGTTTGAGAAAAGAAGAACATCTTTGTTTGCATCCTCTTTATAAGTGGCTTAATGGATTATGTTTTGTTTTTGACATTTTAACCAATTTGGCAGTGTTATTCTGGTTAGGTTTAAAGAGAAATAGCTATTTTAGTTAGCAAACTTTTTGACATTTGAATGACTTAATCAAGCAATGGGGATGATTATAAATTATAATTAAACATAAATAATTTAAAAAAAGGAAAAAATAGCAACAGATTATGAAGATAATCAAAATATCATTGAAAATCACAAGAACTTTACCTTAATCAAGACCGAAAGTTATAACAATTATATTTTGTCAAACAGTGTTTTAACGTGATTTCAAATGTCTTGCGATAGTGTTTTTTTACTCAGAGAGCGTGTAGACCTTTTCATTGAGATAGCTACATCTTATATTTTGGGGACATCTTTGAGTGATTTAGCGTCAATTAAAACGTCTGTCACTCACTTGTACACATTCACAATCAGAGATTTGGTGACTTTGAGGAGGGACAGTTGCAATTGGTTTTTCCAAAAATTTCTAAAGACACAAAGAAAACAAAAATTTGTCTCTGTCAAAAGTTTGGCAACCACCGCGATACCTTAAACGTCTATCACAACAATATATTCGTAATCGAGTCGAGGGTGATGTAAACAACTTGAAATAGATAGAGTTAAGATAAAGGAAAATGTTACAATGTCATCATTTTAATAATGACAGACAAACTAATTCGTTTTCACCTTTCCCGGCAAGTATACCTACTTGCCGCAACATTAATTATAATTATAACGATGTACATTTTCTAATGATTATGTCAATTGTCGTGAACTTTTGGCTTTTGACATTGGTAAGCCCGACACATGATTAACATTGTGTTTTCATTAGAATCGAGATGATGATTATTTCACAAATCACAGATAAAGTATTTTTCATCTAAAACATAGTAATTTTGTTTGACAGCTTATTTCATTTTTGTTGTTGTTTAATTTTGATCATGCATCTATTTTTGACATTTCCATGAACAGAAGTTTTTTCAAAGCATTTTTAATTTTTAATGGACTCAAATGATGAGTATTCAATAGTTTTCACCCAATTTTAAATCTAATTTCGTGCAAATTTGTTGAAAATATATCATTTGAAAATGTGAATTTAAATGGGGTATGAGATTATTTCGAAACAAGTTTGGCAATTGAAATTGAATTTTCCAAAAAAAACCGAATAAAGTTTAAACAAGCAAGAAATGCAAATTATGCTTGGATTTAAAGAACTAGCTACATGAACAAAAGATTAAACAAAAACTACTGCAGTTTCCTAAATGGGGTGAAAAATGTCATTCATAAAAATGTGTTAAGGTGAAGATGTTTAAAAATATACATACGTGTTGATAAAAGTCTTATTTCATGGTATGTACTTCACTTAACTTTAAAAAAACGTACAAACAAAATTAAATTTAAATTTCAACAGAAATATTTCTTTGGAACAAAATGGTAAAAAGCCATTGCATATTTGTAGATGTTCAGTATACGGTTCAGTTGCCGTTGCTCTTTCAATTTTTCTATACCGATTCAGTTCAAAAACATTAACAGCCCTATTAATAAAAATACACCATCCGCTCGTAAATACACGTTTTACCTAACACATGGATAGTGGACTTATCCGTTTGATAAAATAAAATATTAATAACCTTATTCTGTCTTCATTTTATCGGTTCACTGAATAACACCAAAAAGTAGACTGCACTTCCCTCAATTGTACTAAATATTCAAGTACTCCTTTCATTTTTGAAAGCTAACTGTCATATCAGTCAGCTTTGAATTGAATTGTGCACGAAAAAGTTATCCGCTCGTTGAACACCAAAATTGGTGAGATTTAAGTTATCCGCTCATTGTCAAATGTCATTTAAGGCTGAAACACGTTTTTTATTAAGAATTATAAGTTAAAACATGTGTTAGTGTTGTTTCGTATCTATTTTGTGATTATTAATAGGGCTGTCAAAATTCCACCTCATCTTAAATAATATATTTCTGATGATATAGTTCCATAAATCTGGTCAATTTGTTTTTAAAACGATTTTCTAAAAGTTCAACGTGCGTCGTAAGTTAATGACGAAAACCCACCTGTACTGTACTTGAAAGTCGCTATAATACTCAAAATTCTCTACATAGACAAATTCTTCCGGCCTCACCATCACAAATATTTCTGAAGATATGTTCTTTACTGCGTTAACAAAAGCAATTTATATTTAAAAAAAAATAAAAAAAATGCTGATGTTCCACAGGGCTCTAATTATCTCCTATACTTTTTGACGATTTTTTTTATTTTGAATATGATCTCTCGTCTGAATCTACAAATCCATTACGAAACAGTTTTACTGATGACAGCACACATAAGTGTAATACTTTCATTTCCAGATTCACATGTCACATCCCTTTTCTTTGAATATGGAACTGCAACTAAATATAAATCACCTCGTTCTTAAACGCGTTTAAGTATAACGATAATCGTTTTAGTTTAGCAATACTCGTTGTTTCTTGCGAGTTGCGACTAATGTTTGGCTATCATTTAGCCTTTTATTTTACTTTTTTTTTCAATTTTTGATAATCTCAACTAGGTGTGAAGTTGGTTGTGATTCAAAACAAAATTTTCGATTGCGTTAAGCAAGGTTTTTTTTATTACTCTTCGTTTCACATAATAGCTCTTTGTTGTGACTATAATTTATTTTGGTATAGTTAACTTCTCGCTAGTAATTCGTAATAAGGCCCCTGAGATTTTTAAATTCCGATCTAAAAAGCATCGTTGTTGTATATTGAGGTATCTATAAATAATCGTGCGCAATCTTATACTTCCATAACTCAAAGCTGATTTTTGTTCTTAAAGCGGAATATTTTCCTCGCTTACTAGGAAACCGAAAAACTTCCACATTGGCTAAATTCCACAGCATATTTATGCGGTCTTTATTTCAGAAATATTTTATCACTGTCCGGGAAACATATGAATTGGTGGAAATAAACCTGTTTAAAAAATGTGTTTTCTAGTAACCTGAAGCAGCTCTTATGTTAAATGAAACCATGGCTTCTTTTCAGTTGAAGGAATTTATGTCCAGAGAAATGCTTAGCTCACAATTCTAATGTAAAATAGATTCATGCTGCTGGAAATTAAATTTTTCAACTGAATTTAGTTTAATTTTATTCTTCCTGGATAATGATGTAATAATTCTAGGAAAAGAGAATTTAAACAATTTAAATTAATCGCGAAATTGACCAGAACTCAATTCTATTGAAAATTTAGAAATTCGTGGCAAAAATAAAAATGATTAAAGTGATAATTCTGGTGTGAATTTTCAAGACGCGAAAGTATATAAGCTAAGGCAAATATCTGGTCAGTTTTATGGCGAATAAAGGATTATATTATTCTCATTAATTTTTTTATTAATAAAAAAATGTATATTTCTAAATTAAATTAAATTATTATCCACTCATTAATCCTTATTCATAAACTTTGTGAATTATATTTTTCTGATAGAGAAAAAGATTTCATTCGAAATTCGCAAAAGTATTTTAATTTAACAAAAATTATGTTTAAAATTATGTGAAACAAAGAAACCTACCTAAATTTTTATGCAATTTTAACTTTTTGAAAGAAGTTATCGAAAATTCAAGCTTGAAAAATGGAAACGAAAAAAAATAAACATTTGAGTTTAGCTTTCAATGTCAAATAAGTAAATATTCGGAAAAATAACAAGCTGTCAAACAATTTAGCATGTAAAAATACTTTTTCTGCAAATTTTAAAATAAGCGCATATAAAATTAAATCTTAAGTTTTAACAGGAAAATTTAAAACTTAATTTTGAATTTCTAACTTTAATAAAAAGCTAGACATAACATTGTATTACAAATACATAATTACATAATTATTTGTTATTGTATCCTAAAAAGTTCTTTTATTAAATATGACTTTTAAATTTAGAACTCAAAAAATTATACTAAAGTAAGCTCACAAATTTATGTTTACATGTGTCTTGTTTTGGCGCGTTTAAAAATATAAATACTGAACTGAATGACGTGTATTTGACATAAATTAATTTTACCTTCTCATTTTATTAAACAAAATTTTGATAGGTACCTATCCACGCAAAGGATAGTCGAAGGGTGCCACCTCTATTCTCTTTAATTTTGCAACAAAGCAAATTTATATATTTATTACCTAGCTTTGAGAATGAACAAAATTGTTTTTTTTTTGTCAATGCTCGTATAATTAATTTATAGCATTTTCATAATAACTTGAAATCTTCGTTTCAGTAATTTTCATAAAATAAAAATTTGTAGTCCAATATCTTTTCTTTTATGAAGACATCACATTCATCAATTTTTTATTTTTGCAAATTTTTAGGACTATGATTATGATGAAGATAACAAGGTACGATTTAAAGTTTAAGAAGCATTACAAAAAAAATTACGTTAGGATAATAATTGAACAAAAACATAAATATTTCATGATTTGTTTTAAAATTAACGTTTTAACGTTAGATAAAATGTACACATATTATAATGAACCGTGCCATTTTCAAGTTCGCAGTGAACATTTCGTAAATGTTCACGATAAAAAAAACTATTAAGTCAAATTGTGTCTTTATCTTCTAACATGTTGAAAGTGAAAAAATTCATAATGACAAATTTCTGGATTTCGTCTTTTAAAGATGTTACAATTTTAGTCTCACAACGTGTGATGTGCCTATTAAATGTTTAATTTTTTTTTTAAAGATATTTTGAAGCAAGTTTTTAACAATACCTTTTGTATATTTACCATTGTGCCTCCTTAATACCAATACATAATAAATTCTCATCATATAAAGTATAGACAATAGACTATATTATATAAACAAAAAAATCATAGACCCATTTATATTGTTTTATTGTCCTTGCAAACAAATAATATGCCACCTAACGGCAATAACAATATATGTAGTAGCTTACATAAACATATACAATGTAAATAATAAAATTTAACTCATTCGCTGTGAATGCATAAATACAATATGTGTATTTGATTGTATGTATATGCGTGGGCAGAGAAAAGCTAGAAACATTTAACGATAATATAAATTCTATATTTATGCCATTTGTTATAGGCATACGTATACATAAAAAATATATATTAAGCCTGGTGTAATAAACGATTATCATATACTTATACGTAAGCACTTTTCGAGTAAATGCATATGCATTGAAAAATATTAAGTTTTAAGTACATTTTAGGAATTGAAAAAAAATATGAAATTTAAGTCTGATATTTTTTATGATAATCTTCAATTGATATTGAGGAGTTTTAGCTGCATTCACTTCACAGATATTGTGTACAATATAAATTCGGGAAAATGCGATGATAAATATTGAGAAAGCAGAAAAATACGATGTTGCTGAAAATCTATACTTCTCTTTTTGTACAAATCAAAATTTCAAAACAAATTTCAATAGGAATAGTGTAGACACAAAAGTGTAAAAATTTATAACATAGTATGTTCAATCAAATCGGCAGCGGTGAATTGAAGAACTTACAAACAAAATTAAGAAAAGAGTCTTCTATCTTTCACTTCTTACAAATTTTCACATTTTGACACACATCTTTTATTGTTTGTCTATTGCCTTCTTTGTAAAAATACAGATAGAATTTGCTCGTCACATTTTTTTTCTGTCTCTCTTTAACTAACAGCTTTCAGTTTTCGAACAAATAGGGTTTGTTTCTACATAAAACAGAGAAAGCGATGGGCAGAATTATTGCCGCACCACCAGCCCTTAAGTTCTGCTTATGCTCTAAAAAATCAAACATTCTGCCAAATATGATATAAAACATGACATTAAATATGACACAGAACAAAACAACGGTTTCTCCTCAAAACAAAACATCTGAAGATTAAAACCATGAATATACCAATCGAAATCGACAAATAACATAAAAGTAAATTTAAGTGTACTTAATACATATGTACGTACTATAAAATAGAACAACCGATAACAATTGCATTAAAATGACATTTCATTTGTTTAGTAGGTATACAGCTTTAAACATGGATTTCCGTGTATTAAATTTTAACGTCTTGCTAATTATTTACTAATCCTGGAGACTTAATTTGTTATTAGTATATGATTTGTCTGTAATCTAGAGTTTTTCGTTTAACTGTTAACTAAATTTGATTATTAATAAGACCCATTTTGTTTTCAACATTTAATCCATATTTCACAAACACATCCCGATAATCTATATATCCTTACAAAAACCGCCATTTCATGGTGAAAAACTGGTGAGTTGAAATTTTTCAAAAATGGCGGCGTTTTTTTTTAACATAAAAATCTGTCAAAAATAAACCAAACTAACCCTGGTAAATTAACGAAATTTATTATAAAAATAAAGGTAAACTATAAAAGGTTTTTTAGATGATGACATTTGTTTGGATAGATTTCTAGATATATAATGAAGTGTTTTAAAATCCATATCAATAGGTTTATTTCATCGCTAACAAAGCTGCGAAGTGTTTAAGCTTCCTAAGATATATACGAGAATTTTTTCGTCCAAAGCTTGAGTACAATTCACATATTTAGGCACCTGCACTATCAACATGTTTGAGTCTTTTGGACTTGCCTTTCTTTATTTTATCGCTACTTGTTTAAAAAGTATTCCAATAAAATAGTTAAATTACATTTTTCCCCTAAAACAATTTAACCGTAATACTCGGGTTTCCAGGAATTTCGATCAATTTTCCTTGAGGCCAATTTCGGACGTACTGTCAAGTGAAGAGATTGTTTCTTTAACGGCAATACACGAATGTGGAATGCCTTACCTAACTTTATTTTTCCCTCTCATTGTAACAAAAAGTATTCGGATTTTCAAAATCAATGTACGTCGCGGTATCTACTTTAAACCCTATCCTATTTTCCTAAGGATCGTACTGTATTTTTTTGTATGTTAAAAGTAGTCATAAAACACTTGAGTGTGCGTAAATTATAAAATAGGGCATATTCTTGTCTCAGGCCCAAAATTTCGTGCCGGCTTTTATTAAAAACCGCAGATAATAATAAGAAAATATTTTAACAAAAATTATTTTATCAGCGTCGTTGGCTACTTTCAACTTGAACAGCAGATTTAATTCCTACAGCTTGTTATCAAAAAAACGTCAGACGTTTGCAGAAAAAAGATAAGTATACTTGATAGAGAGATTCACAATTTCTATAAAAAAAAACTTGTATCTTGACCAAGTGATTTGTTAATGATTTAAAAAAAATGATTTGAAAAACACAACGATTTTATGGTGTTTACCCTATTTAACCAAAAGAAAAAACAATGTAAAATAAAAGAAATCTCTTTTTATTTTAAAGTTTTTTGACCATGATTTAGCTTCGAGTGCAAAAGTTTTGAAATCAAAATGGTATGACTTTAATTTAAAGTGATTTCAAACACTTTAACCTCTTTTCTCCCATGATTTGAGGTCGAATTATTGTTAAATCAAATCCTTCAATCTAGGTTGAATGTTTTAAAATAACTTTATTTATTTAAATCAACTATTTTCCAACGTTAAATTAAATATGCTTCAGAGAATTGTGTATATAGCTACATAACTTACAATCAAATGGGTGCATGCATAAAATATAAAATAGATTTCTCCTCCCCCCCCCCTAGTGTACGGTTCTTATACATATTTAAGAATTTGAATGAAGAAAAAAAGAACAAAAAAAAATAAGGCTTTATTTCAATAAAATAGAAAAAGAAACTTCTGTCGTACAAATTCATTAAAAATGCTCTTCGATGCAAAAGTTAACAAAAGAGAAAATAGTATTGAAGCTGAATTTGTACCTTGTCATAAAATTTCAAGGTAAATTATTTTGATAATTTCATGGCTCGTAACCCAATTTGACCTTCTCAAAGAAAACAATTATGATTTTAACCTAAGTCACTGACCCCTAACCCAACTTATTATTTCTTGTCATTTTTTCTTTTTTATGTTTAGTATATATATCTTTGTTTTGTGTATCTTCTTCTTTTCTAACATATTAATATTGTGTTGAAGGTTTGTTTTTTTTTTGTTTTTTTTTGTCTTCGAGGAATTTCATCCTAAGTGCTCAAAACCATAATACACCACAGTAAAAAAAAACAACCTAAATTGCACGCATTCCCATAAGGACACATTCCAAACCAATAGGTCTTTAAGCAAGCGAGACCCTTTTAACCTTGTTAAGATGCTTATACATGTAGGTATGCTTACCATCGTAAAATTATAGAATTTTTTTTGTGTTGATACTTTGCGTTTTATGTGTTTTTTTTTTTTCCTTTCTGAAATTCCTTAAATGAAAATCTAGCCTAAGTCATAAAATATATAAATATAAATATATGCGAAAAGATATAAAAAAAAAAATTTAACATAAGTCGAAGGAGAAGATACAAAGTCAAAATCATCGATAAACATTTTAGGGATATAAAAATTTAGGGAAATCAACAAAAGAAAATTAATTTTTTGTATAGTTTTGTCCTTTTTTCTATGGAAAGCATTTTAACTGAAAGATTCTTGACAATCAATTTATGAAGGTATTAAGAGATCAAGAAATTACTTATTTTTCAAAATAAATTAAATTAAAATCTCTTGAATAATATAAATAATTAACAGTACTGGACAAAATTAAAGGAACAAAATATTTTTTTTATTTTTTTTTATTTATTTTTAAAAGCAAAGTTGTAGCCCTGTAAAAAAATGCATAATCCAGATGAAACAAAAACCATTGTAGAATTTCAAGTTGGTTTGTTTTGACGATTTTTAAGGGTTGGGGTCATAATTATGTATATGTGTCAAAATTCGGTTTCCAAAATTTCTACAGAATTTTTTATTTCAAAATTCTACAGAATTTTGATTCTATTGATTTGATTCTGATTCTACAGAATTTTGATATTCAAGAGTTTGGAGATCAAAACGCAGAAGAATTTTCTATACCTATTAAGTTTTCATTAGAGTCCAAATTAGTTTGTTTTAACATTTTCAGAAAAGTGTCTTCATGACATGTTTGTAAGTTTTTTTCACAGCTGATAAAACTTTCGAATGCGCTTTTATATTGTTTGCATATATACGCATGGATTTGGTTTTTTTTTTCTATTTCCGTTCGAAACTCAATGTATGTAGCTATAGAGACTATATGGAAAGTTATGCAACAAAATCGAACTCGAGTTTTTGATCAAAGTGGACATTACGTTGATAGTGAAGTCTAAAAAAGTGGGTCTCGCAATTTTGTCTGTCTGTCTGTCCTGTCTTTATTCGACTGCAGCCTAAACGGGTGGATCGATTTTCTCTAAACTAAGTGTCTAACCTTTTTTGGGCATTCCCCCGACGCTTTTTTCATGTTTTAGGACCAACAATAACAGTAGCTGCCGTACAATTTTTTTACAAAAAATGAAAATCTTATTTATCTCAAAAACTCAATAATTTTTTTTTTTGAAAAAACAACAAATAATACCCCCCCTCAGAACCGTTTTTAACTTTTGATATTTTCAAAAAGGATTCAACAATTGTGATCAATTGTTTTCTGACGAATGTTTTAAAAGTTGTGTATCTATTCCAAAATTAAAATTTTTTTTTCTTTGGATTTTAAAAATTCAAATTTTTTTTTTAGAACTTTATAATTCATAAACGACCTGAACGATTTTTATCAAACTTGGCACCTTTGCCAGTTTTTAAATATCATCTAGCAGATCTTAAACAAAAATTATTCTAATGACCAAAAATAACGGTACCTCCCATAAAAGTGTTTAAAAACCGATATGGAAAATATAATTTTTCTCAAAAACGCCTCCTACGATTTTGATTAAAATTTTTGTGTCAGCTTATATCAGCACCATCTACCATATTTTTGGAAAAAAAAATGTATCTATCGATTAAAAATGGTATCTCCCATAGAACCATTTTTTTGGTTTTCGACTTATTAGGCACCTATCTGTTGAAACGATATTAATGACATTTTTTTTTTTACATAAGAGCTTCTAATAAGTTTGAATAATATAGCATATTATCAAAATAAAAACAAAAATTTCAAAATTATTTTATTGAAAACTCGATATTTCGAAAATGGGTAGATAATTTTTTTTCAAAATTAATTTTTTAACTCTGAATTAATCAATTCAAAAAAATTGCATGCACATTTTTTTTCTTAAAAATGTTTACAAAATTTTATAAATAAAACATTAATTAAAAAAAATGCTCCAACGATTTTCAAAATTGTTTATTTATAAATTAGTGTCAAAACAATTTCAGAAGTTGTTTGATAAATTTATTTCTTATTATATTGATTTTTTTTAAGAATTTTCAGTCTAAATTGTAATTTCCATGTATAGTATATGCACATATATATTCATGTAAATATGTACTCACATAAAAGTTCCTTGAACTTAACTAGGTTTTAAGCAGGTGGATTAAAATAAACGCTCCCATAGCTAATTTATTTCTTTTAAAATCAGATGAATAGATCTTAACTATATTCAGACTTTAAAACCACAAGTGATCGCACAAAAGAGCAAGTTCTTTAGTGTCTATTTTTTTTTTTAAACACTAAATAATAAAATCGATATATTCCGATTCAATAAAATGTGTTTTTCAAAATTCCAAAAAACATGTTTTTAATATTTCGGAACTATATTATATAATCTTCCCCAAAAGTAGGTACATTTTCTCAGTTAGTAAATTCTACCTTCTTCTGACGATTTATTATAAATAATCAAAATCAGTTTTTTTTTAAACTGTTATAATATTTTCTATGATACTTTAACTGTTTCAAAAGTAGGTACATTTTTTTGTTGAAAATATTATTTTGATCTTTTTGTTTTTTCTTAAGTGACAAAATCAATTAGGCCATTCTGCTTCTCATTGCTTTATTCTTCATATATGAATTGTGAATGATTTATTTGTTGACGTGCATACGACGACACGACCTACACGTCTCTTAATACAAACGACAAAGGAAATATATCACTTAGCACTCAGATAATTAGGATTTCTTTGTTCAAAAGTACGTTAAATTTTTTTTTGTCTTGTCTTACACAAAAAGTCAACAAAGTAATTTTTTTTTTCTATTTTGTTTATTACATTATACCTATGTATAATATATTATATATTTCTGTTCTGTCCATGACTACCATATAATTTATTCAATTGTTTTTTTTTTTTTTTTTTGGAAACTTGATTTTGTGTGCCAAAAATTGTTTTCAAGGACTAAATAATTGATTTAAGAATTTCTTGTTTATAATTTATTTTTTCTTTCTTTTATGATAATTTGCAATAGAAAATGGAAGAAATTTTTGTAATATTTATTCCTAGATCCCATATTTTTGTGCCTTAAAACATTAATTTCATGGTTTGATAATTAATGTAAGTGCTTTTCTGAGCATTAAGTTGGAAACCATTTCATTTAAAATGATAAAACATTTATGTATATTTGTTTGTCGAAAAAATAAATGAAATTCAATAACATTTCAAAATTTTCAAATCACATAGACAAAGAGGACCTAAATGTGTTCAAAGAAAATTTGAATTTATTTATAAATTAATTTGAGAAGTTAAAACAAAAACCATTGTATATATTTAAGGACATTACAAGGGTTTTTGTTTTAATTTCTCAAAAGGATATAAACCCTGCAAAATTGTCGTTTTGTTAATAATTATGTATATATTTTTTTTTTAATTAAGTGATAATTTAGTTAATTAAATGATATTACAGAAAGGTCTATAAAGAAGAATTTATCTTAAATTTGATTAAAAGAACAAGTTGTCACATCAAAAGGACACAACAACAACATACCATACACAATTAAATTAATGATCAAAGAACTGAGAGTAGACTTTTTGGGCATGAGAAAACAAGTACAAGTATAATATGGGAGTGTAGACTTTTATTTAGATATACATAAGCCTGTAGGGCAGGACATGGATTTATATGTTGATATTTTTTCTGTTTAGATGTTTTTTTTTTAAGAGCTGGACATTTTTGTTTTTATTTATAGCTTCTCTTATTGTGGTTGACAGTTTTCGTCTGGTTTAAAATAATTAATTAATCAAATGAAAGGTAGTTTTTTTAACAGCTTAAGAATGTCTGAATTATGTTTTAATCAAACAGGTAGGTATATGTACATATTTTATTAGAAATGTATGATGACATTTTGTTTTAAAAACGATTTCAGCTTCTTTTCAGCTTTTATCAAAAAACCACCCTAAATCTGTAGAATTTTTAATCACTTTCGAGAATGTAGGACAGTATCTCACCAAAGATGGCGATATACGTACTTACGATACCTACTTCAAAGACTTTAAAAATATCCCCTCAAAAAATTTCATGAAGTGTCAAATCGCAAATTGATCTCGTTTACCAAATAATTGCCCTATCAAATTTCGTGATATAATTTAGTCATTAAAACAATTCTTTAATGGTTACATGGTTAAATATATAAATATGGCATCATTGTGCTTCCAGATCAATGAATTTCATATATACAGTCAAAATCAAAATAAAATATACAGTTTGGTAAAATATATTTTGACATATTTTCTCCCGTAACTTTTTAACAATACCTGTCACAATCAAGATTTTAGCAATCATGATTTTAGCTGACATTAAATATTCTTAACCAGGGAAATAAGTGCCAAATTTTATCACTAGACAAAGGAAATTCTAATTCAGGTTAATTAGTTAATTACATACATTACATTTTTCTTTGCATCATTTTGACAATTCAGAACGCATTTTATGAAGCTTAAAATGAATGAGCGGTTAGATGTCGTTTTGATGATCATTGACGCTGTTCAAATATACTGCCTCGTCCGACCTTTTCTTGACGTCTCTGTACTTTATCTCACATCCAATTCATGGTGAGAAAGAGATGGCCAAGAAAGGCAGAATTTTGTTCATGGTGCGTTGAGAAAAATGGGATCTCACACAAAAAGTGAGCAAGAGAATACAAGATTTTTTTCTTCAGCATTTTGACAGCAAAGCTGAGAAATTTTGTTGAGGAATCCTGTTCACATTACTAAAATTCCTTGGATCTCCAAGATCTCATTTTCCTGAACACTCATAATTTTTTTTTCAATTTGAATTTTTTTGACGTTTTCTTTTATGACATCTGTTTCCTCTGTCTGTACTCTTTCTTGACACTTAAATTCTACAGAAACTACTTTTTTTTCAATTGAAAAAATACTTTTTAAATAAAATAATAAGTTTGGGATTAAAAGTTTTTTATTTAATCATTCAACGAGCTTAGATTTGTTTTTTGTTTTAACGACTGTTGAACATCGTAGTGAGTCGCTGATGTTCACATAAGTTTGTGTCTGAACAAGAGAAGTCGCGGATTCATGTCAAAAAAAAGTCAGAGGAGGTAGTCCAATGTGAACATCGTCATTTGTTTCGTTTAATTGATTTTATGCTGTTAGATCTCAGAACAGAGTAAATATAACAAACGATAATTTACTATATTTCGTTCGAGACTCCATATTTTTGTTTTACTTTCACTTCAAAAGTTTGAAGCTTTTAGAAACTCATGACTTAAAAAAAAAAAAAAAAATACAAACATATATTATTCCAGTAAGACCTAGGATCTTATAAATAAGGCAATGTTATAAGGAATAGAAGGATAGGATAGATTTTTTAGAAATTAGATTTTTGATTATCTCATTAAATCCTAGGGGTGGCGTTTAGTTGTGGGAATATAGAATAGGTGCACTACTTCCACTGGGCCGCCGGGTTCACCCTAAATTTCTCTTTTGACTTTCGAAACTCATGATTTTGCATCAAATACGCATCTGAACGAGTTTTGTTACTCAGCCAAACTTTTTGGAAACACCAGAATTCTTGTTGAATGCAGTAGATTTTTACTAAGATGTACTACTTAATTAGCAATTAATTTTTTATTAATAAATATTTTAATTTTTTAATTTTAGTTGATTTGTAAATTAGATTAGTTTAGTTGATTGTAGATTTAATCAATAGAGTCGTTAATATTTTTAAAATATTACATTAAATTCTTTTCTTTTGTTTAAGATTAAAATTTTTAAGTTAATCACTTAATTACACAGAAGTCCACCTCAAGGGGTGGACAAATAGAGTGGACCGCTGTCTTAAAATCATGTCCATATAATGTACCAAAATAAGTACAAAATCTATGCTTTTGTCACAAAATGCACAATTTTGGAATTAAGTCGCCCAACTACATAGAAAAGTAAAACTCTTAACTCTTCTGATTGGTTTATTTCAAAAACTGTTATTTGTATGAAAACAAGTATGTTAATTTTTTTTGTAGGAAATATTTCAAGCTACAAATTAGTCTTTGACCTTTTTTTGTACAACTTACCATTTGGGAGTTATTCATGAAAAACCATTTAGGGGGGCTTCAACCCCCGTAAAATAGTTAGCGGCGTTCATAATCGATGGGGACTTTTGACAGTTTCTTAAGAACACCATGAGAAAGCAATATACCAAAATCCAACCTTGCGGCGATTATTTTCGAATTTGGCTGTTTTTTTTGGCTTCATTAACTGAACTAAAAAGGAAGTTAACTAACTAGTTAACTATTGTGTTAAATTTTTTAACGAAATGCAGACCACAACTACAATATACATACATATGTAGGTACCTAATATAAAAAAAAAATATTTTATCAAAACCGATAGGAAGGTGATCGAACGTACTATTCTCTGGGACTCTTTTTAGTTTTACATACAAAAGTTCTATTGCGGAATTACCGTTATTTACAATTTTTTAAATAAACAATTTAAACATTTTTTTACCGAAAGGCATCAAAATTGAAGTAGCGTCGTTTTCAATAAAAAAAATAAGCTTTTCCTATTCTAGTAGATACCTATAGTGTTATTTTTAGTCACGTAATTTAGATTCGTCTCAAAAGATCTAGTTCAAATGTCAAAACTTTATAAAATGGCAAAAAATGTTTGATATATTTTTTTTTATATTGGCATCGCACCAACCGCATACTCTTATATACACGTGCAGTAGTATTGGGTAAAATTGTATATGTTTACTGCATTTACACCGCATACTTCCTCAAAAACAATACCTAATTCGCGGTCTGATTGATTGATATGTTATGTACTCGTACTTTTCTTATCCAACACACGTTTCAAATTTATTTTTTATTGCATCACAATAATATGAACATACCTCATATTTTCACAGCATGCCTGCCAAGTTGAGTTCATTACCTGATCCAAGCAATGAACGCCTTCACGATTCCAATTTTTTTACACATGCAACACTCCTCCGACCCGCTCCTACTCCTCCCTTTCAACCAACATCATCCTTTTCTCAACACCGTATGTGATGTATTGTAAAATGTACACAAAAAAAAAAAAACCCTCCTTAAATCCCCTGCAGGTATCTGAATTGTTTTTCGTTAGAATTATTTCGCTGAAAAAGGTTTTAGGTCATAAAATAAGTTCTTATGCATCCCCACTGGATGGGAGAATTTTATTTTTGTTTTGTTTTATTTTAAAGAAATCCTGTGGGTGTTTTAATCTCGTCCTATCAAGTAAACCCATATAGCGAGATTCTTTCGATTTGGCTTCTTTCCATTTACACACAGCATTTAAATCAATTCCATGGAATTTTGGACTTTTTTAAAATATTTTTTCGTAGAACAAATGACATTTGTTACTTAAGGCAAAATTAACCTTCAAGCCATATACAATTTTATCATGACTACCATCAGCAATCAGCGAGGTAGATTCATTGGGGATTAAGTATAGTTCCCGCCCCCTCCATCTTTACTCCCTCCACCACCCCCCACCACAAACTCATATCCTTTATCCTGCTATTTACCGAAAGCACTAATTAGTAGCAGTGTTGGTTTCCGACCATAAATTACCCAGCTTCAAAACAACATCATCATCTCGTTTCTTTTTTTTTTTCTCCTTCTGTTGCGTCTTTCGTGTGAAACCTGAACCTTCTGATGGTGGAAGGGAGAATGGGAGGGTAACTATACTAAAAGTATAAGAATGTATACTCATATACCAAAATATAATAAAAAAAAAATAAGCTTTTAATGGATGGCAAATTAGCATAACCGATATAGTTAACGCCTCATGCGCCTTCTATGAATCCTGATAAAAGTCAAATTTGTCTTCGGAACATTTTATTTTATATTCTTCATTCGCCAAATACTTTATCAAAAATATTAAAAAAAAAAAAAAAAAAAAACTCAGCGAATAAATCTTAGTTCCTATTTCACTTGTTTCTTTCTTTTTATTATAATTCATATAAGGTTAGGTATAGCCTCTATTTTAAAAGCTTTTCTGGGGATTTTGTCATGACGAGAGATTGCAAATGGAGATTTTATAGTAAATCCACTTATTGAGGTAGATCATGCGCTCATTGAGATTAGTAGAGAAAGATTGCAAAAGCATGAACGAAAAATAATAAAAAAAAAAATCAGAATTACAGAAAAACTAAAAAAAAAAAAAAATAGAAGCACACCCACACACCAAAGGCTTGAGTGCTGAGGGTGTAAGTTCATTCATGCGAAACCAATTTTAACTTTCTGCCTGAGGATTTTTGAAGAGAAAGAGAGAGAAATTAATGTGTCTGTGCATCAATTTCATAGCCATATAAAGCAGATATAGAAATTGTTAAAAAAAAAACAACAACACAAAAGCGTTAAAATCTATATTATAAACCTTTTTTGTTTCAAACAAGTGTGCATGGTTCTTAGAAAGTTGAAATTGCTTTTGTTCTAATGATGATGGAGATTTAAGCAAACAGTTAGAGATATGCAACCTTAAAATCTGCGCTGATAGTGTTGATATGAGATTTTTTTCTGTAGTTACCAGGTAAGTATACCCATCAGGAGAGATTTACATACTTATGTGCATAAAATTATTTCTGCTCCCGCAGGCAGAACAAAAGGCTCTATGAATACAAACAGTTTTGAAAACTGACTGAGCACGACAAAAAATCTCCATTAGTCCTAGTTTTTTGTTTATATTCTAACTTCATACTAAAGATGGCGCTGCAGTCCTGTGTGAAACTGGGCCTAAACTAACAAGGTTTTTCAGCCAACCCATGCCCTGTCTCTAATTTCAAACTTCAAGTTAGGCTTTGTACTGCTTGCTTATCCCATCTTGAGCTGCGTTCTTCCTCCATAGCACCATCTTTGGGGGATAGGTTAGGTTAGGTAGAAGTGGTTGGCGGCGAAGTGACCGACACACTTAGGCCAATTGATGGCCCATTGTGATACCACATGGATCTAGGAAAGCTTTTCCCTACTCATTAAACCAGTTTGAGCTTCTTATGAAGCGTGTGAGATTACTTACAGCAATATTTGCTAGATCACTCGGATCATCGTAGCAGAACTCTCCCAAGTAGAGGTGTTGAGGTTGTGCCACCTCTGGTTTGTTTTCTTTATAGCATCTTGCTTTAGCATAAATTTACATGTAGCTATTGGTATACCAATACTTTCCTTATCAGTCAAGAGTGGTAATGATGTTCCACTTTTGGCTAGATCATCAGCTTTACAATTTCCTGGAATGTCGCTATGGCCCGGCACCCAGCAAAGGTGAATGTTGAACTGTTTCGCCATCTCAACGAGAGATGATCGACAGTTTTTGGCCGTTATAGAGTTTGTAGAAACAGAGTCCAGCGATTTGATCGCAGCTTGGCTATCTGAGAAGATGCAGATATCCGTTGTTGATATCACGTTTTCTTTAAGCCAAGATAAAGCTTCTTTAATCGCCATAAGTTCCGCCTGGAACACGCTACAATGATTTGGAAGATGGAATGAGAGACCTAAATTGAGTCTTTCTGAGTACACGCCTCCACCAACTCAATCGACTGTTTTCGATCCACATCCATCAGTATAAAAATGAATGGATTCATCTTCCAAGAAGGCCTCATCCTCCCAATCTGTTCTAGGTGGGATGGTAACTTGAAAATTTTTGTTGAAAACTGTTTGGGGTATAGTGTAGTCAATGTTACTTGAAAAAGATCTGAATGAATTCAGAATTGAAGAGTGACCAATTTCGTTGTTAATCTTTGGGGGATGGATTTAAAGACTTTCCGGCCGAAGTATTGTTGTCAATCCTCCTATCTCTTTCTTTAGCTTTATTTTAACTTTTAATTTAGGTAGGTAGATGTTATTGTACAGTTCTGTACAGTTCGTAGGGTTTATTTCTTGTATCGGGTTCAAAAATCATCCGAAGAATTTCGCTCCCAAAACATCTTAAAGCGTCACTGACATCAAGCTCTGGGTACTGGTTACGTCAATATCGTTGGCGGATAGTCAGTAGGTAATTGAAGGCCACAGTACACTTATTAAAGGTAATATCATTAGCGTTTTCATTTTTGTTCAGTTCTGCGCATCTGTCAAAATTGAGGTATTATGGTGGTAAAATGGTGGATCCAGTGTCACTTTCCTTGTCTAATTTCAATATTTTGTTGTTGTTTCTAATGACTTTTAATTTAGGTAGGTAGATGTTATTGTACAGTTCGTAGGGTTTATTTCTTGTATCGGGTTCAAAAATCTTCCGAAGAATTTCGCTCCCTAAACATCTTAAAGCGTCACTTACATCAAGCTGTGGTTACTGGTTACGTCAATATCGTTGGCGGATAGTCAGTAGATAATTGAAGGCCACAGTACACATATTAAAGGTAATATCATTAACGTTTTCATTTTTGTTCAGTTCTGCGCATCTGTCAAAATTGAGGTATTATGGTGGTAAAATGGTGGATCCAGTGTCACTTTCCTTGTCTAATTTCAATATTTTGTTGTTTTTTCTAATGATGCGCGTTTAGTTCCTGTGGTCACTCCAACAGCCATTTTTAATTTTTGACAGCTTCAACTTTGACAACCTGCGCAATATATAACCTTAGATTTGTGTGAAGGGACTTTAAATATGATCTATGGTTTTGGCATAAGAGTTCTGCACTATTTCTTTCAAGAATGATGTTAAAATTTTCATGACGGTTCATCGCCTTGTCTGGAACCTTTTTGACATCAAAAATATATCGCTGAGGTATTAATTTTCCAAACTTGATGGAGCAGCATGCGTTCTGCACCGTTGTAATGCAGAAATGAATGAGTATGGATGCGGTATGGATGCAAAAACTAGACATTGAGCTTTACTTTTATAGCTTGTCGCTAAGAAAAGGATTTTGGGTATTAATTTGAAGTTCGTGATGAGTGAATGGCAGATCCTGTACTGGGTTTACCGGTGTAGTGCAATTTAACCCTTGAAATAAAATCCCTGTATACAAAAAACACACTTATAGGGACCTATATCAGGTTGTTGAAGAACGTCTTCAAGCGCTTGTGGGATCTCGTGGGAGATTTTTTGGAGACTGTATCTCAAGTTCTCAAGATCTAGATCGTAAGGATTATAGGCATACTTTCCTCCGATCATATTTTAAAAATGATGTTGATGCATACTCCTGATGTTGCGTCTACATTTTCATTGAATCTGCCTCACAGTTAAATTGAATTCGTCAAAATGCGGGTTAAAAAATGTTTGCAGAAAACAGTTTTCTACTTCTAGAGCCTAAACGGGTGGACTTATTTGCTTTAAATTTGGTACAGAATGAGAATTTTAACTTAACCTCATCCAAAAAGGGTTAGCTGGCATACAACGATTTCGGTATATTTTTATTTATATTATCGAAAACGGTAGACATGATTTTTATTAAACTTTGTGGGTAACTTTGTTACTACTTTTGACTTTTTAACATTTTATCGCCACAATAGCGAATTCATGCGATCTAGTTGAGCATATATTTTTATAATCTGTGGAGATTAATTTTAATCTAAATTTATCGTTAGTTTTATTTGAATTGAAAATAATTAATGATCCAAATGTAGCTGCTTATATTTAAATTAATACATTTTTTCTTGTATTTTAAGATAATATATGCCTATAAAACTTATGTTCTAAAAAATTAAATCGATATTGAACTGAATGGCACGAACTTCAAAATTGCCCTGCAGTATTCTACATATATACTTTGTATGGGTATCGCAATTAAAAGGAATCAATTCTTTTCACTGAAGTTTCTTTTCATTTCATTTTATTTCCTTTCAATTTGATTTTCCTTTAATCTTCTTTTTTCACTTTACTAATTGAATCGTCTGCAGTAAGAAAGTATCACGTTATAATTAATTTATTCTAACCTGAGGGAAAATGAGTTTAAACAAAAAAAAAACTTTGAACTTACTCGTATTTATTTTTGTTCTTTTGGTTCGAATGTGTTCTTCTCACGTGATAGACCAATATTATACAATGCAATTGAATTACTTTCAATATATGCAGTGAATCACTCTTATATTACTATCTCAAATAGTTTTATTAATCTACCTTAATAAGTTCTTAAAATACATAGGCGAAAAGGTGTACGTATGTTAATATGTTTATTTAAAAGTGAAAATTTTATTTTCTCACAATTTAAGCATATTATATAAAACTATTTCAATTATTTTCTAACGGTCTTTAGTTAAAGCCAAACCAAGGCATTATTTACAATAATAATACATATTATTATGTTCTGCCATCGCGATCGTAAGAAAAAGCGACACAAACACCAAAATTAAAAAATGAGTTTGTTTTTTTTGAAACAGAGCCTTATTTTTATGTGAAAATTAAAAGTCATATTTTTAACTACAAATGAGTCAAAATCTAAAATACTATCATTTTCGAATTTTAAGCAATTTGTTAAGTTGCCTCTTTATTGAAATGAAACTTAGAAATTAAAATTCGGACGGTATACAATTTTCCTGCAATTTTTGTGTGAATCATTATAAATGAAAAATGATGACGCTTTTAGTATTCATTCCATTTCTCACGCATAGTCCCCAAATTTAGATACATAATTAGTTGTAATTAATGTTTGTCAAGAGGTGCTTGATGGTTAAATTAGCCGCGATTTAATTGGTGGCATTTTTAAGACTATCTAAAAGAATTAAAACAAAGATTTTTTTTTAGAACCAAAAAAAAAATTATTTTAATCCAAAACGGCTCCTATATAAGGGGCCAGTTATATAGCTTTCATTGAAAACGATCATTGAAAATTTTAACTGTCAATTTTGAGGCCTTGAGAAAGGAAAATCAGTGGTTATTTATCTGCCACAATGAAGGTTATGACTCAATTATTATATTCACCCTAAAAAAAATTTAATTTTGGGACAAGATTTCGCATACAATAACTTTTATTTTTTCAATGATTGAACTACCTTACCATTGATCATTGAAAACTTTAAAGTTATTGCATGTGAAAGGTTTGGCCGAAATGGAATTTTTTTTTGGATAGAAATAATAATTGAACCATAAGCTTTATATTGGCATCAAAACATTAACTTATTTTTATTTCTAGACGCATCAAAATTAACAATTAAAATTTTCAATTATCGTTTTCAATGAAAGCTATAACTGGCACCTAAGACATTAATAAAAAAAAATTCTGTTTACTAAAATTAGTATGATCTTCCATTTCATAGGAAACAGTTTTTCCAAAAGTCGTCATTAACAATAGAATTGTTTTTTTTTTTTCTAAATTTTTACATTCGATGTCAATTATCAGTTGAAACTTGAAAGTTGATAAATATTGAAAATTAACATTTAACAAACGTTTTGAATTATAGAAGAAAATTTATAATTACCACGGAATAGTTGATCAGTTTTTTTTTTTAATTCGTAGTTTAAATGTTCTACATTTCAAAATTTACCAACAATCGATTGATAGTTGACAATCGCTATATTTATCAATTTTCGATTCATTCTTTGACATTCGTAATAAGGGGGAATATTATTTTCTAATGTTCTAGAAAATTGATATTTTAAAAAAGGGTTCGTGATTATTTTTTGAAATTTCTTTTTCACATTAACCGACTAAGTTTTACATTTTATTTTTATAAGCTGAATTATGTAATTCCGAAAAAAATTTTCTTAAAATCTTAATAAATCAAAAATTTTAAACAACATAAATGACTCGACGAAAAAACAAGACTAAATTATTCATTTAGTAATTTAAAAATCTCAAAGACAAAATAAAATAAAAAACAAGTTGACTTAGGCAGGTACATACCTATATAAATATTTACAACTACATATCTTTATTTTAACTGTTGCATGTCCTTTTTGTCACAAAAAAAAATTAGGTTGAATACATAAAGCGTTAGCAACATATTATTGATTACTTCTTAAACTCCCTACCCACTCGACATATATTTCCCCATCACACTCATTTAAAACTTCAAATCAAATTTATTTACCAAGTTGTTAAAAGCCCACGATAAAATCTAAAAAAATTGTAATTTTAGGTTAAGGCTCCCACACTGCATTAGTTTTCATTATTTCACCGCTGAAAATTCTTTAATATGAATTTACTGCATCTAACTATAGGTAGTTACTTGCGTGTGTGTGTGCAATATTGTATAAGTAAATTGTTAGGTTATACATCGATACTTTATACCTACATATGTATATGCGATATTTTATACCATAGCCTGCCCCAATTGTTGAGTTCCGTTCTGAATTGTTTGCCCTTTTCTCCGTATAGGTAGGTACCTACCTGCATTTTCCAAGTACATAAACTGACTTAACTTTAAGTGTATATGTACATAAACATTGAACTCAACACCTAACCCAATTTGTGCATGTTCTTGTTTTTTTGCTTTAAAATGATTTTTTCAAAAAAAAAAAAATTCTGCAAACCAACTAAAAACAACAATCGCAGTAATTTAACAAGACAAAAATAAAAGTTAGGAAAACCAATTTTCGAATAACAAGAGAAAAAAAAATGAAAACTAAAACTTAAACTCTATTTTGAACAGAAATAAGTGTTGTAATAAGGACATATACATTTATATACAAAAAAGCTCTCATTTCTATACTCTTACCCCTTTTTTTCAAACCCTATCACTCTCTCTCTCTCTCTCTCTCTCTGTCTGCATTCTCGCATTTCATTTGAAATAATCTTGCGCCCCTGGGAGTTCATCTAGGAATGTAGATACACTTTTGTACATAGAGAAAGTTTAGAAAATAGATTTCATTTTAGAAAATAGTAAATTTGAAATGTGAGGGTGACAATATAAGAGAAGAAGAACGAACGAACGAATGAACAACAATCAGACAGTTTTCAAAAAGAAGTTCTGACAGATCTGACACATGCGAAGAAGTCTAAAGGGTTTATTCCTCTGACTCTCTTTCTCTGATGCATATGCCCTCAATATATGTGCAAAGTGCATTAAGTTCAGGGGACGACAAGAGAAATTTCATTTTGAAGAGACCATTTTTGCTGAAATTCATTGCATCAAAGTCAAACTAGGATCCAACAAAAAAAAAAAAACAAAAATAATCCTGCGAACTGTAACTGGAGAATTTCCACGTTTTATTATATGTATTTTCATTGAGTGTCAGAGTGGGCTCCATTTTCAACGACCGACGACCAACGATCGAAGACCGACTACGACGCGATATATAAATGCAATCGCATGTCAGATAAAATCCTGAGTTGATAAACGATGTCCTTCGATAAAAGAGGTGTGTGCAGTGTTTGGGTCAATTTATTATTTTTTCCCTCGTTCGTGTAACTGCTGCAATGCATTTTATTTTCTTCCATTTCGGTGAGAAATTTGTGTTCGTCCTTTTTTTTAACTTGTTTTGCATTTAATTAGTCCCTGGAAAATTATTTGTGAATTATGTATTCAGTGCACAACTTCATTAAGGTGCCGCCACTCAGTGCAGTGGCAATTTCTATAGTCAAGGACGACGACAATCCGCGTGTGTGATCAACTTCCACTACCTATAGCAATCAGAAAGGAGGCAGTTTTCATTTTTGCTTTTCTATATTCCATTTCTATGATCACCATCATCTCTTTCCGTGCGTATAACTTGAATCTTATTTTGTGTGAAGCGATTCCTTAACAATTATAATATATGTATCTACAACAACAAGATACAAAAAATATAAAAATTTGATGAGCGGGGAAAGTAAAAAAAAAAAATACTCATATTATCACAACCGCGCCTCAAAGTGTGATTGCTGTTGAAATACGGAATTATTTACACAATCTGAAGTGTTGACTGCACCATCCTTTATCTACCACCAAGGACGTGTTATCCTTACGATACTTATCCTATAAATATGCATGACTCGAATCCCTTGCTTACAATGTGATTGTGGCTTCTTCTTTCTTTTCATTTTTTTTTTTCTTCCTGTGGTTCACTTACAACCAGATATATAGAAAGTGCGAGCTCCTGAATGCCCTGTTATCCTTTTTGGCTGATAAATAAAAAATCGATTTTGAAATATGAAATTTTTTGAATGAGGAAAAAAAAACAAAAAAAAATATTTTCTCTGTGCTCTCAATTTCTGATCCTGACCTATCTCAATTAAACACGACACGAGCGAAAAAGGAATATGGAATTAATTAACTTCTGTGAGTAGATGTGAAAATATTTCTATGTGAATTGAGTGTTGTTTTTGTTTTTTTATTAATTTAGATGAAAACTCATTGAAAACAAAAAAAAAAACAAATAAAAATAAATAGGCACCTCATTTAAAAAAATATAAAATGCCACAGGTTGGTCTTTTGTTTGTTTGTTTTTTTTGTTTTGTGTTTCATTGTTATCCCGGAATTAATTTGATTTCCACGAATGAATTTAATTTTACAATTTTCAACACGAGTGATTCGTTTGTTTTGCCACTTGGCCTTTCCTCATAAATTGTTTTATTACAAAAGAATAAAATACTTAATTTAGGTTTTAAAATAATTTTTTGAGTCTTGTGAAAAAAAAACAAACGCCAGGATGAGAAGTTGGATTTTTGATTGAGATTGAAAGAAACAAAACTGTGTTTTTTTTTAGAAATGAAAATAATTAATTTTTGTTGTTTTTGTTTGCTGCTAAAAAGGTACACACCTATGTGTCTGTCTGCAGCTGTTTTTTTTTTTGGGTGCCTGAAACAAAAGTAATTGATTTCTTTTGTCTGTCGAAAAAAATAAATCCTTATACATATGTAATTTTATTTGACCTAGACGGAGTATTATTGAAAGTTTTGTGTGTTTGGCAAGTAAAATAAAATCAAGTCACGAATTCTAAAATTCTACCAGCTACCCTTTTCTTCGATTAGCCAAGTGAAACTAGGTTTATGCAAATTTAAAACGGATTTTGATGTTTTTTTTTTGTTTTGGACGACAAGAAAATTGTTTGTTTGTTTTTTTTTTTTATCACAAAAAAAATAGTTGGTTCATGTTTGGGAAAGGCGTGAAAATGTGAAAACTCTCAATAGGTATAAAAGGAACAAATAAATCAAATTAAAACATCAAGTGATTAATTTATCACTATTAAAAGGTCTTAAATAACAGTTGGATAATCATAAATCATTGCGGTATTCTTGTTTCGAAAGAGAAGTGAATTTTGTTGGTGTTTTTTTTATATTAACTTGAAAATAACAAGTCTGCTGAAATAAATTATAAATATTTTTTTTGTCAACATAAAACTCTCAACTCTTAAGGTCAATACCTAAGTAGTTATCTGAATGGGAATTTAGTTAACTCCGATTAATTTGTGGATCCAAATTTCTCACAAAATACAGAAATTATTTTTTTTTTCAAAAATCAGAATTCCATCATTAAGATAGTTAGAGTGCGTGCAACTTCCACACGACTTGTTTGGAAAATCTTATTATTGAAGTTTAAAATAAATACAAATTTTTTTGAAAAGCCAATAAACGTCGGGTTGATGATTTTTTTTAAATACGTACCTACCTATATTAGTAAACACCTACCTAAAATTGACGTTCTATTTTTTTTTTTAATATTAAGGGCCAGTTTCACAGTAAATTAAGTGTCACTTAAGTTCCAGATATGGAAAACTAATGCCCAATTTCACAGTGTAAACTTATCGGAATATGTGACACTTAAGTCTCCTATATTGGCCACTTAAGTTCCACTTACTCAGACCTTAAAACTACGTCTAAAGTCCATGAATGGGAAAATTAAGTTCCACTTATTTAGTTAAGTATGTACTGTGAAACTGGCCCTAAAGTAATTTTATATTTATAAAGAAAATTTCAATTTTGCTTTCAAAATGTCAGATGAAATTCCATTTTCTTATAACTAAAATTTACGAGTAAATTTATCTACCAATTCGGTACATTAAAAGTTTTTTTTGTTTTTAATAAAATAAAAAAATATTTTTTATAATTTTGAAAATTTTTACAATGTTCAATTCAAAATTCAGTTATCAATTATATAGCCATTGAGCACAAGAGCAAATTCACCTAATCAAGGTACATTTTATTTTTCATCAAATAAGATGAATTTTTCTTTTATTTCTTTGCATAGTGCTTTTGGTATTAAATTTAATACCAAAACTAATTAGTTTTGCTCTATGCAAATTTTGTACGTGAAATTTGCAAGAAAAAAATAATTTAAATTTCCATAATTGAAAATTGATAGGTCTTTATATTCATACAATTTTGCTTGTTTGCTTTTTTGCTTTATAAACAAAGATTTTATTGTCTCATCTTTAGTTTATAAGCTGAAGATAAGAACATAAATTCTCGATAATTGATGATGGAAAACTTTTTTCATAAAAATAAAAACATATAAATTGTAATTTTCAATAATTCTAATTATTAGTAATCATACAGTTTCCAGACAACATGATTCATTACAAATTTATTATCTACATAATATTATTATGTTATTAATGCAAAATAATAAGAAGTGCAATAATACAAAGTGAAGTAATATTAAGCAAAATAATGAAGTTTTATGAAAATTTGAGGTGAAAAAAGCTTAATGATTTTTTGTGCGTTATTTTATAAATAGGACAGCTTTGAAATAGACTTAATTATCTTAGTAAAAAAAAACATATTATACGAGCAGTGAAAATTTTGTCAGAAATATTATTTACTTGCATTTATAATATGTTTAAAAAACTTTATACCAAGTTGAAAATATAAATATTTAAAAAAGGCAAAACAAAAAAAAAGGAGGGTATACAAAAAAACAAAGAGTTTTGAAAGTGTCTTGTCCAAACAAAAGTTTTCAAGTTTTCTGTGGCATCATTCAAACTCAAAAGTCCCTATTTTCATTCAAAGTCAGATACATATTGCAAACAAAAAAATCGTCAAACAAAAAAACCTGATCAATTTATTTAATTGATTAAAAAAATTTTTTAAAGAAATTAATACCCTTAAAAAAAAATTTTAATTTGTGCTATGATGGTTGTGTAATAACAGTAGCGCAAAATTTTAGTCAATAAAGTATGATGTTGAAGCATTTTTACTACGATACTATGTTAAAAACAGGATTTTCCAAATTTTAAACGAGTTAGCATCGTACTTTCTTTTTAATATTTAAAAATGTCACTTTGACAATTAAAAATCTGAAAAAGGTATGTCTGCTGATTTATGTGCTCGAACTGTCATTTTTGTAGTCGTGTTCAGCTAAAGTTTATAAAGAAAATAGGTTCATTATTTACTTTTTAAAAAATCAGAACAAAATTTAGAAATTGTGAAACAGCTGTTCTTATATTGATGACCTCTGAAAGACTGCCGAAGTAAAATGTTAAATTAAAAAATTATAATAAAATAAACTGGATTTATTGGAATTTTATAAACATTTTCAAGACTACTTTAAAATTTCATGAATATGATTGATATTTTATATGAAATGTAAATAGTCAACTTTATCGGGGTTTTATTTTGCTCCAACTCGGATTTAATTTTTTTTCTCATGAAAAAAATACAATTGAGAAACTCCCTTGGACAGAATTTTGTGTTAAACTGTAAATACTGTGAGTTATATTTATGAATAATAAATAATTTTTCCTCAACATATAACTTTTTCAAATTATTCGCTGAAGTTAGAGATTAAAAAAACCAACAGAAATCAGTCCGAAAAAATTTAGAGATTTTTTTTAAATCCATTAGAAATACTGCGAACATTTTCATTTAATTTCAAAATTAAATTTTTATTTAAATAAAAATTCATTTAAAAGCTAATCATAGTAACATTATTGTGTTAAAAAAAAATGTTTCAAAAACTTACAGAATGAAGGATTTAATGTCACAGTGACACTTGCTAGAAGTTACTACCATTTTTCTTGTAAGAATAAAAGTGAATTTCTATTAGAAGTTTTGTTTATTTTTTTATAGAAAGAAATCTGCGGTTCAATGTATACAGACAAATATAAGAAAAAGTGTGTTATAATTTTTATTTGATTATTAAATTAAAAAAAAATCAAATAGTACAAATAAAAAATGGAAAGAAGTATGAAAATAAATAACTAAAAATATGAAAATTTTTCCATTCCATATTTCATTTGTATTTGATTTCTTAATATTCGTTGTTGATTCTTTTCTATTTCAACCTCAATTTGTCCCAACTTCTCAAATTTAAATATTATGCCGAGAGTTCTATAATTGTTAACCTAAGCATAAAATGAGAAAAAAAATATAATTAAAAATCTAAAGACCGCGAAAGTAAAACTTTTGTATGTACATACTTCTACAACAATATATATTATGTACATGTGTTTATTTTGAAAATCCTCCAACTTAATTTAAGTGAATTTTTTCCAAGGAAATGTTGTAATTAATTGTACCTCGGAAAATATTTTTCCTTGAAATTTGTTTCTTTTTATTCGAAAATTGTTTATAAGTGAAAAATCCGGAGGTTATCTTGTAAACAATGAGGCCTTAGCTAAATTTTTATTGTTTAAATATTCATAGATCCAAAAGTTACAAAACAACAAGAACAATTTTAATTGAAGATTCTTAAACTTTTATGAAGAAATAAAAATTCTTGGGAAAATTACAAAAAAAAACATGAGTGTTAAAAAAACAAAACATGACATCGAGATGTATTACTCACTTTAGAATTCACTTTTCGAAGCATGATAAGACTTTTTGATAAATTTCCTTAGCTTAAATTGAAATCAAAAATTTAAATCAAACTGTCAAAAGCCTTAGGTTGATTTGAATATATTTTTTAGCAGCCATTTAAACTTTTCCATGTCGTACATGTGAGTGAAAAAAAAACATTTGTATTGTGTACCTACATCTACATACTTAGGTACCTATCTACCACTGAAACCTCCCCGGTTGAATTTTCTTGAAATGTTTTTATTATTTTTTTTTTTTTCAGTTGAACAAAACTTTTTAATCAAATGCATTTAAATCCGAAAATTTGTTTTCATGCAATGAAGGTTCTATATTCTTTTCTTTAACATAATTTTTTTAATGTTGTATTTTATCAAACAAACGAAGGTATGACACACTTTGTTATGTTATGGGTAAGTCAAAGAAAAAGAAATATGTATTATCTTTTATAACTACAATTTTTTCTTGACATATCAAAAAAGAAAGCTGATGTACATTTGAAATGTTAATAAATATATTTTGACAAATCAGCGGTTAAAATACTGACCCTCGTAAGTTGTTTTTTATAGTGTATTTCGGAAATCTGTATGGCGATCTATAGTAAGAGGGTTTGAGTTGTGCCCTTTTCTATAAAATGTTCGGACAACATTGTTATGTTGAAATCGTCAAAAAATGGCTCTAATTCTGTCTATCGAAATGTATGCAAGATGTGGAAATAATACAAAAATGTCGCTTATCCTGAATGAGCGTCCTATGAACTTCGAACAATTCATCATTAAATGTCTAGTTTCCATTACTCTTTTTTTTTTAATTCGTATACCCGAGTTTATAATTACTAAAGCAATAATTAATTTTAATTAATGCATTTTCTGAGAAAACTTCTTTCAAAACTTTGAGTTTTGAAAACCAGATTGGTTCTGTTAGAGAAGTCGGAAAGTATTAAAACAAAAATAAATAAATAAATTGAGTGTAGAATCAGGGTGGCTATGTGACTTACAACTCTTAACCATTGCTGTATGCGTGTTATTGACAGAAATGGGAAAAACAAAACAATCATCTGGCTTATTAACTTCTTTTGAAATAAAAGGTAAAATGAATATTGAGCCACTGAGACTGACTGACCTTATGTAGATAAGGCTAATAATTTTTCTTACATTTTGTTTTGAAATATTTTTTTATTTGTATCAAAAACATTAATCTCTAGCAATTATTTTCGACAGAAATAAACTGGTCAGAAGGCAAAAAGTCACTGAATTCTTCAATCGTACACCTCATTATCTGGAAAATTTATAGTCTATGGTTGAAACCTTTTTTGTCTTATGTTAATTTAACATAAATCTTTTCGGATTTTTTTTGTTAAACCACACAACGACAACTTTCTATAGTATATAGTCTGAGGAAATCATTAAATATTCAACCCTGATTAATGGAATAGAAGGATAATAACCAAATCAAGTAGCTATAGAAGAGTTGTGTTAATGTTATGCAGTGAGATGCAAGTATATAGCTTGGCTGGCTACCTAGCTTTTGTTATTACATCTTTGTTAAGCTACTTCAGAGTTGCGAGTATCCTTCATAATATAATAAAATATATTTATACTGCTAACAAAACTAAAAACTACACTTTGAATAAAATTTAAATATTTCAAAATATTTATTTATTCTTCGCATTGCCTTCATTATTGTCTGTGAGTCGTCGTCGTGAATTTATCTATTTGTTTTAAAACGATGGCTATTACATTTAAACCTCCCCTATATTAGTATACATCTTCTTGATGCAACTAGGGGTACCTACTGCTAAAGAATCTTAACACCCATTGGGGCATACCATATACCATCCGGCATTATGCACACAAAGCTACACCAAAGTATCTGTGCATTCCGGCAAGTGCTATATATATATACATATAAGAACTTAAAATAAAAAAAAATAAATAAAACAATAGAACGAAAAATCTTCGCCCAACATCCTTAAATAAGCAAAACTGTATACCACTTAACCACTTAAAGTTCAAGGATTTCATTTCTCTTTTCTCTCTTTCTTTCTCTCTCTGTCTCTCTATCAACCTTAGTCTGTTCTCTTGGTGTTAAAGTATTAGTGTTAGAAGAAACCCGACTTGCAGGAATAATGAGCAAACCTTAATAGCACACTACACCACACCACCAACCTGACAATGGCGCCCGGGCCAGAACGGGTATGAGAATTTAGAATGAGGGATAGTGCAGTAGTATAAGCGGTTTGCAACTTTTTTTTTTGAATTTCTTGTCAACACTAATAAAATATGAAACCGTATTTAATATGCTTTTCTTTACATTTTCTTCGTTTTTTTTTTTATAAATATAAATACAAATGTGTGTAATTGTGCATGGTGTGAAGTAAATGAATGAATGTGGCTAATAGTATAATTTGATGTCGTTAATCCTTGTTCTCATTCGGATGCATATACGTTAAAAATGACTTCTATATCATGTAATAACATAGTGCATTAAAAATTAATGACTTGTCGTAGATATACATAATTCTCTTTCATTCGTCTGCTTAGAAACAATTAATAACTGCATCACTTGATTTTTGAAAGGGAAACTATAAATTAAACCAAAAATTATAATGTGACGCACAATTAATAAAACAATCTGTATACTTGTGCTTAAGTATTATAAGTATAATACAATAAAACTAGGATTTTAGGTCACACATAATTTGCAAAGGGCTTCACTTTGGGAATAAATTGTCGTCAATGTTTAAAACAAACCAAGAAAATAAAATTGACCTATTTCCCTTCCCTAGAAATTCTTCGTCATTTTGCCTTTTATTTTAAATTTGATTTATTTAAAATTGTTGAATTTGAAAACTGAAATATTTTTTGTTATTTTCCAAAAATCATTTTTTTTTAAATTTTAGTTTTAGTGAGCAAAAGTTCTTTGTTTTAAAGTATTTTTTTCCAAACTGCACCGCAATATAAGGTACTTTACGTAAATTATTCTCAAATTCTTTTGGCATTATGAGAACAATTAATGTTAAAAATTTTTTGGTGTGACTTTATGTCTTCACATTTATTTTAAAAAATCGATATTTTTCCAAAAAATGTCCACTTAACAAAACCAAAACTCCTTTTTAAAATTTAGGGAAATTTTTTTTGATAAAAATTGAATATCTCCACCAAAATCTAGTTTTGTCATCAGTTTTTCGAAATATGTAGTTAAGAGACTGCAGATTTTTAACAATTCTACCAATTCACAGAATTCCTGTTAATCTTTGAACTTGTCTATATACGACTTCTATAGAGATTTTATTTAGAAGTACAACACTTCTTCGAAGCTTTTATTGTACTTTTTTAAGGTAAATTAAAAAGAACTTGATTGAATATTCTACAAGCAAAGGCACGACTTTGATTTGTTATGGATATAATTTGTTTTAAATATAATTTATAAATTATTTAGTACTTAAGTACTAAATTACAAAGTACATATTATAAAAAGAACAAAATCTGCACTATAAACTTTAAAATAAAGTACATGAAAATGGTTCATAAAGTACAAAGTAATAAAATGATGGCATTGATACAACATTTTTCATTGCGGTTTGTTTTTATTTATTTTAAAATTAACATCAATGCTATATGATTATTTTAGAATTTACCGGCAACAGTACTCAATAAATCGGTCTATTCACCAAGGAAAAGTTTATTCTTTAAAACATATAATTAGTAAAAAATCATATATCTAGTATTGGTGTTAATTTTAAAATTAAATTTAAAATTCATCACTATGAAATTTGTTTGTATCAATTCCATTCATTTTATTCTAAAACTGATAAATTTTTTATATCTCTCCCCCTCCCTCTATATCTCTCTCTCGCTCCCTCTCTACCCTTCCCTCTCCATCTCACTTGATCTCTTCCGCTCTTGTAATTAGTTTGAATAATACTTTTAATTTTTGGAATTAGGATACTTAAAAATATGTGTATGAATTTAGTCTGAATAAATCTCTGTTTATCTCTTGAAGTTTTTATTTAAATAGATCTCTAACCAACCAAATTGTTTAAAATTAAAATTAAATTTTAAGATTTAACAAAATTTAAATCAAACAATATTAACGCTTTAATCAAATTTAAAATATGTATTTTTAAATAGATTGTTCGTTGAATGCATTTAAATTATTTGTTTTTTTTTTTTTTTTTTGTATTTGCGAAATTTCTGTTTATTTTCAATATTTTTTTATATTTCCTTTTTATCATTTCTTGTTGATGTTGTTATTGTTATAAGCGCAAAAAAAAACAAAAAAAAAGCAGTTAATTTTAAATCAATTTAAATTAAATCAACTGTGAACACCTATACTATATATATATCAATATTTTAATTCAATACAAAATAAATACTAAAAAAAAATGCAAAAACAAAATCATCCATCATTATATATAATAATTATACATCATAAATATAATATATATATATAGGCAACGGAAAAATGGTCCAGTGTTCGTTTAAGTACAGACTCGAAAAATAAAACAAAAATTGAAAATCATATATCGATTAATTCGAATTTAAATCTAAATGGATTCGGCAGTGAAAGTAACAGTATTAAAGGCAAAGGAAATCACGTTGGCAAGGAGGTAAAGTTTTGTTTGTTTTTTTTTTTGTATTTATGATGTATTAGATTAATTTGTTTTAAATGTTGTTTGGTGGTGTTGTTTTAATATTTGTATTAAAATGATTAAATTCACACAGTACTTAATTTTTTTATTATAATCCAGTTTAACTAACATCTTTTAAATTCGAGTTCATTCAAGTAAACATCTATTGTATTCAGTTTTATTTAAAATCTGTAAGTGTTTTATATAGTAATATTCTCAAGTCCTTTTAATTATTATTAATAAGGTTGGCAGAAATCTAAAATCATTATTTGTTCAGTGTCTTCAAAATTAAAACCTTTTTTTTACAAAATTATTTTAATAAAAAACCAGGAGTTCGAAATACAAGTGAGAGCATATAGATACATAATAAAGGTTCCCTTGAATATTATTCAAATATTATACGAAGGTTGCCATTATGATTGATTTTCCATCATTTTAATAATAAATTCATATTTTAGAAAAACCACCTCATACTTCATCCCCGACCCTTACAAAATGGATGATTGATTAATTTTTGTTTGGCTCCCAATCTACAAGTACCATACAAAACACAGTCGGAATCTTTAAATCGAAGGGATCCAATATGATTGTGTAATGTGTGTATACCTAATTATTTTTTCTGCTTCGTTTCCTTTCAGCATTAAACACGTTATAAGGTATTCAAAAAGACAACCATTTTTAACATTAATGATTTCCATTTCGATGGCCCCGTGCAAAACAATACTAAGTGTATTTATTTATTTTTCAGGAGAGACTTTTAAAGTTTGATTTTGTTTGGGATAATTGTAGAAATAAGGCATTATACTGAGCCCTATTTGGCCTCTGTTTTTAAGGGTTTCTTGTTAGATTCGCAAGAAAAAATATTCAAATAATATATCAATTCTATATTCAATAGTATATCGATAACTCAAAACTATACTATGTGCACTTAGTATAGTTTTGCACGGGGCCATATATGTATTTACTACGGAAATAAATCAGCCAAGTAGAAGATTTGTTGAATTATATTGATTTAAAATTGTTTTTAGCAGCTTTAAGTGTACACAAGTTTTGACAAAAGTCAATATAAGTTGAACTGAGCTTTAAAAAAATTCAATCAACCCATTGGTTGTGACTATATGTTCTGAAACTCGATAGAATCGGTGGAGAAACGTTGAAAAATGGCATAAAACTCATATGATTTTTTTCATTGAGTCTCGACTAATTTTTTAGATGCGAGAGTTGCAGAACGTATACGCACTGGGCTCTATTTCAAACAAATTTATCGCAATTGTTTGAGATATTTTCAGTTCATAAAATGTTGACAAATGACTAATTGTCAGTTAAACACAATAGGTCTGTTTGCTTACTTCCCAAAACTGCCAATTTTTATCAATTCTAGTACAATCTTATTTTTTTTAAATGGACTTTGACAGAGCTTTGTGCTAAAATGGGTAGAAAGTGGCAGTTTTGGGAAGTAAAGAAACATTCCTAATGACAAACTTGTCATGACAATTTCCTCACTGTCAGATAAGTTCTTTCAAAACTGCCAATTTCTACGAAATTTAACCAATTTTTTCTAATGAATTGAGATTCAAATTTATAACAATTTATATCTTATTTTTAATAAATTTTTTAAGAAGTTGAGACTAAAATTTGTAGAAATTAGGAGTTTTGGGAAGTGAACGACCAAAGGTAGTCTAGAAATTTTTGTCACAGCCTATAATATAACGTTATGCTACTGTAAACTCAATTATTTGAAATGTCAAAGTTGTTGTGACAGTTGTATTTTAGATTTATTTTGTTGGTGAAATCATATATATGTAAGAATAAAAATTATAACCTTAAAATAAAACATTTTTTTTTTTGACAATAAAACTGAGAAAATTAGCTGAGAATGCTGAAGTCTTTCAGATATCCGTTAAACTTGCCTATTTTATATATTCTTTTTTTTACTCATACAAAATTTGTCACTACAAATTTGTCAACAGAATTCATGACATCTGTCTGAAATTTCTTGACTATTTACTAGGCGCCTTTAGAAAAATGAGATCCAAGAGATTTCGCCCCCTCAAGAAATGAGCAAACGAATCCAATATTTTTTCCTCAGCTAGCTGATAACTTTTAATATTTACGAAATGTATACTTAATTTAAAAACTTATCAACTATTTCGTGATAACTATCAATTTTGTTGTAATTCACAAAGGTCTGTGGCATCCTAAATGATCAAAACATTTATCAATTTTCAATATTTCTCATCTATCAATTTATATATGTAATTGACTATCGCAATAGGGTTATTTTTCGCCTTAGAAAAATGATATACCTTCATAAATGGTACCTCACCAATTTTAACTGGGGTCGTCACTAGAATCAAAAAAAGTTTTAAAAAAGCTATAGGTCTATACATAAATATAGATTTATTTTTCGAATTTTTGGGATAAAAAAAAAATTTGAACTACTCAGAAGTAAATTTAAATCAAATCTAAAGATTAATCAAGAAGTTACACAGTAATAACTCAAAAATAGGGCTTCAAACCGAACTTTTCATTAAATGGTAGCGATGAAAATTTTAATAAAATCTTTTTTTTTTTAAATATGTATTTGAAAATAATTCAAGGGATGGGAAATTTGATTTCTGTAACAACAACAAAAAACAACAAATAAGAAACAGCCGTATTAGACAAATTTAAGATAATTTCATAGCTTTCAAATTTGATGGCCCTATACGAACTAACTCCCAATGAATTAACTCCCTAAAGAGTAAACTCCCAATTAACTAAATCCAACTTAAAACTTGAATTTGATTCATTGTTTTAAGAAATAAATCCACCGTAAAAGTCCCAAATTGAAAACCATTTTTTTTTTTTTTTTTTTAAATATGTATATTTAAAATTCTTAACTAACTAAATTCTGTCGAAAAATAACCGTGTTACATACACAACTTTGTAGCAAAATATCAATAATTATTACAATGTGCAATAAATCAGAGATGTATGAATTAAGGCCGTGATTTAAAAATTGAATAAGACCACATTTCTAATTCAATTTTTCAATGGTTACCTTAATTTTTTTACCCACTAAAAAATCTATTCTAAAACATCTGCAAACGATTTTTTTTATCTTTAGTTCGGTTCTAAATTCTGTAAAATTTATTAAATTCATTATGAACTAAGTCCCAACTGAACTAACTTCCAAATTTATAAACTAAGCTCCTCTGACAAATTTTGGTGGGAGTTAGTTCATTTTGGCTAGAGAGTTAACTCTTTTGGGAGTAAGTTGGTAGGGTCATCGTTTGGTCTTGCAAACTCTGCTGAAAAATATTTAATAATAATAATAGGTAATAATAGCTTTATAATAATTGAATCCTACTTTTGTGGGCTTCAGGTCTTTTTTGATTGAATTTGTTTTTATATAGACGACGTTTCGTATGTGTTTACGTACTTCTTCAGGTCTCTAAAATTTTAAAAATTAATATGTATTTTTGTTAAATATATCTAATAATTACATATTAATTTTTAAAATTTAAGAGTCCTGAAGAAGTACGTAAACACGTACGAAACGTCGTCTATATATAAAAATATTCAAACAAAAAAGACCTGAAGCCCACTAAAGAAGGATTCAATTATATTGAAATTAAAAAGGTCTCGAAAAAGGAATTTATATAATAATAGCTTTATTTTTTCAAATTATAAAGAATTTTAACAATTTTATATGTAATAAATAAATTATGGCCTGGGTTTTGAAACCTTCTGCCAAAAAAAGTTTTTTTTTTATTTTCGAGGATATAGAGTAGTTCGGATTTTCCAATGTGACCATGCGATCATGGCGTCCCACAAATCCCAGCAAATGGTTCTTAAATAGTCCTGTGTCTGTGCCTTCATTGTTCCACAAAACAGGACTTTTCCAACTAACTTTACTGTACAAATACGACTATATTTTGCCTTATGTCACTTGGGCTTATATCCCAGCATCAAATTAATTTCCTATGTTTTCTTTTCATAAAGCATTTCAAGTCCCTTAGCATTATTGAGTATTAATTTTTTGTATACATGTGTTTAATACACGGATATTTTCCAATAAAATAAGAGCCTTCCTTCAGTATAAATATGTAGGTAGGATGAAGGTAGGTATGTGTTTACCCTAACCATTGCACAAATAGAATCCCAGGAGTAATGCCCAATTATTATTGTCGATATTTGTATTTGACTCTGAGTGTGCAAAACAATAAATTTTTTTAAATTCAATAAATACACAGTATTGAGGACAAATATTATGTATAATTGTATTTTATTTTTCTTGTATTCCTGGAATGAAATTTGTTTGTAGTTTTTTTTTTTTTACTAAGGGTATATCATAAAACAAATAATAATTTTGGTCTACATATATATGTATGTATATTTTTCTTTTTAAGTTTTTTAAAAGAAACATTTCTGTTATATTTACTTTTTCATCCTCGAAAGTGATTTCTGGAATTATAATTGAAAAAAAAATATATACAAAAGAAAAACAAACTTCACAGCAAGCAAGATTGGTATTACATTTTTTTAATGAATGGAAAGGAATTTATTTTTGTTGAATAACGTATATTTGTGCCAGTATCGTTAAATTTAAGTGATGCTTATTTTTCACTTAAGAATTTAAGTGAATCTGATTACGATGAATAAATACATCATAGCTATGGCCTAATAATATTATGTGTCTGAAAAAAAAAGTTAACAAAAATGTTTTTTTTTTTTAGATGTTTCAAGGATTTTCATTAAAAAATGTTTTAAAAAAATACATTAATTATTTACATCAATGTTTCATAAAATTAAGCTAGTAAAAAAGCCTTTATAGCTTATAGGAGTAAAAAGAAGTGATGTTTCAATTTTTAACTTTTAACTGTAACAGATCTGCACTTGAAACTTGTTAATAAGTAGGTAGGTACCTACTATTGAAAAGGTTAAAGAAGATTCATTGTACACTAACTTAGAATAAAAAAAATTTAAAACTTCTTGTTTCATCTTTTTTATCTAAGAATTTTTTTAACGCCCTTGTAGACCGCACTTTATAAATTCTTATACATTGAGTTTTCTAGTGGAAATAGAGAATATTTATAAAAAATTGAAAATAAAAATATTCGTACCATTCTTATTATTACCTTCAATGCTAATCCAATTTATATATCCTTTAACTATAAGACCAAGTTCGTGTGATTCTGTTATGAATTATATATTTGTTACTGATTTAAAAAAAAAATTATATGCAGAACAGATTGCTGGATGCAATCAAAATACTTATATTTGCTTCTCATGAAATAGGTCATAATACTCAAAGTATTTATTGTTGTATATGTGTTTGGTATACATTGTTGAGATTGGATAAATTAAGTCAAACAACAATATTCTGCCTATGGGCATTAATAAATATTAAAAGTGAATTTGAGAAAAATATTTTTTTTTTTTGAATAAATTCTATTAAAATATCATTTCGAAATTATTATATTTTTCAAAAATGAAAACAACAAACTTGAAATACAAATATTCAACTGCTCAGTTGGTCAATTAAAATGTAATAATGTAATCAAATATAAATTTAAAATGAAAATGAAAATTACAATAAGTTGAAATTTATTATATTTGGCAGTAAATAAATTGAAGAAGGAAGAACTTTTAAAAATAATTGAATCTTACTTTAATTATAAAATGAAACAAATTGATTGGGAAATTCTTGGAAATCAAAATCAAATTTTCGAATTTTGTAAAAGAATAAACTCAGTATTTACTAAAAAAAAAAATACGTGTAAGTGTGTGGTATTTTGCAACAATTATTAAGAAGATAAGAATACGTATCCTATTTGATCTATGTTCAATATTTTAAATTCCTGCCTTTTTGAATTGCTTTTTCTGATAACTCGTTTAAAAGCTGTGATTTAATATAAAGATTGCTTCCATTTTGAAAACCATTATTCGCCGGGTTATTGCCGATATGCAGTGGCGTAGAAAATTTCAAGAGTTTTTTGCTGAATTAATTCAGGCTTTCATAGATCGACACTTAAAGTGTAGTAACCTCGTTAGCCCTTTTTGCTAATTTTTCAGAAATAAACAAAAACCTAAGAAATTTTGTACAGCGATTTATAATAAGAAAATTTGAATTCTGCTTTTTATGTTAAATTTTCAGAATACAAACGTTACGCTGAAGTTGCCAAAAGGTGGCTATAATTTTTTTGATTTTTTACATTAATAATATAATATTTGTATTTTTCAACTTACAAGGTCCTGCTCTTTAACCGTTGATATAGATTTAGATGAAAACCAATTAAAACTTTTCTATTAATTATTTTAAACCTAAACTTATGTTAACGTTTTGGAAACAAAAACCAAAATTTGTTTTTTTTTTAACTAAAGTCCGTTAAAAACTATTTAAAATCAATAATTCAACAAGTTCAATGAAATAGTTCTAAAAATCTTCTACTTGGCTAATGTATTTCAGTAGTACATAGATATATAAAATTTATATTATTATAACCACAGAAATGAATTAAATCTGTGGCAATAAGAGAGAGTAGCTTTTTTGGACATAAGTGATTCTTTGGTTTTTCAGTCTACTTCTAGTAGTCCACAGTTTGAGAGCTACTTTTCTGTCTAATCCTCATTTTGAAATTATTATTGATTGAAAAGCTATCTTGTAATTCCTAAAATTTTGACATTGATTGCTATTACAGATTTTAGACAAAAATGCGTTTTTCTCCTAACCTGTTTGGTTAACATAAGCTCCTCTGTCTTACTGCCACAGAAATGTACAGTTCTACAAATATTCAATCTGCCAAATTAAAGGATTTTAAATGTTTACAATTCCTTATCCCCAACCTATGTAAGTGATAAATAAATAATAAACCACACCACACACATCTATAAGGCTGCAACTTAGAAAAAAAAATCAATAAGCAAAAATAAATCTTAACTAGATATGTACATATATATATCTAGCTCTAATATCACTTTGTTTCCTTTAAGAAAAAAAAAATCCTTCCAATGACAACAAAAGACCAAAGCCTATCCAAAAGATTGCTGATAAAAATAATGCTCAAAGCCGCCTCGGCTGCCACTTTTGTTTTTTTTTTTCTTTTTTTTTTTGCTCCTTCTATAAATGCGAATAAAATAAAAGGATCAACACTGAACAAAAGAGTATAGATACTTCATGCCAAAGCTTAAGTGTGTAGTACATATAATTCAAGTATATCTTTATATTATAATAGTGTTAGTATATGTATCTATAGAACATTTTTTTTTTGTTCGTATTTTATTCATCCATCGCCAGACCAATTTCTGCATCATCCTTGGCCCTTTCCCTTTTTTTATAGATAGATGAAGGTGCAGAGATTTATTTTACTTAAATGTACCTATACGTGCATACATACACAATGTACATGTACATAATATATCTCATCTGTCACCGTTGCCATCGTCATCATACTCGTCATTTTTGTGCATCTCGCAACATGATGAGAGGGATATACGCTACGGATGTCTCAAGCTGGATAACACCCAATTACATTTCATGTTGAAATTTTTCTTTCTTTGGTGTATTTCTTTTTTTATTTTTTTTTTGCGGAAACAAAAACTTTATTAAGGATACAAAATATTGTCTTCGCAAAAATTAAGCTTTCAATTTCGAGTTAAGTATTAATGTATAAAGAAATTTTTAGTATGACATAGAGTAAACTGAATTCCTTATCAGCTAAGTTTTTCTTTCTGTTCTTGAAATGCATACACAAAATTTTAAGAAGGATGCCATATAGATTTTAAGCAGACAAAATAAATAACGAGTGAGTATCTACTTAAGAAACACACTCGACATCTCTGTTTAAGGTAGATTTAAAAACTCATTTGTTGTTGTTTTGAAACAAATAAGATCAACATAATTAACTCTGTGCCTTTCTAAAATCTATATTGTAAGACTTTGTATGGGTATTTTGAATAAAGAGTATTTTTTAGAAGGTCTGATGTATATACATATGTAGTTAATGGACTTGTAGTACAACTTTAAAATAAAATAAAACACATACAAATTATATCAAAGCCTATGGTATTGGCTTTATTGAAAAAATAACCATCTGTCATTAATGGATAACAATAATTTCCGGCTATTTGGAAGTCCTAATTTAGACCACTTCATTGGGCAATTCATTGGGCAATTATTCGTCAATTATTACAAGTTTTTCGTAAATAAATCTATTAATTATTGAGAAATGGGAAAATAAATTGAGCACAAACCAGCTGTCAGCTGCCAAATTTACTGTCACTTGAAACAATGTTGCCAATTAAAAGAAAAAAATCTATAGAAATGCAATAATATTAATTTGCACAATGCGTTCACTGTAGCGTATACGTAACTTTTTGATGTGTAAACATCTATACTGGCAGTAGGGTGAAAAAAAAACATAACGTATCTTGTGATCGTGATTGTGATTCTGTGATTGTGATTCACGTTACGTTACCAAAGCCTAGTGTCTTCTCTTAGCTAATAAAATATTTGGATTTAATGTAAAAATTTGAAAAATAGAAACAGCTCTTTAACACGAAATCTATAAGCGCCATCTAATCGAAAAGTATTGCAAGCAATGTGCTCCCAAAATTAATATTCAATCCAGTGAAGAAAGTTCCTTCTATAAAATGTTTCATTAACAGATCAACAGTTGTATTTATTAGATTTCCTTAGAACAGTTTCCTTGGACCAGTGTCCAGCTAGCCACTGTCTAAATAGTTGAATATTTCCTTATTTATAAACGCATTCCAACAGTTGTCTAAATATATTCTCATATACACTTTGACATCACAGTGCTCTGTCAATTTCGTGAGCATTATGAATATGTTAAATTTTCAACATTTTATTAACTTCAACATAACTTTTCAATTATTTGTTGATTGAACGTAGCCACTTAAGAATTGCTTTGGACAACCAACTGCAGTGTCTAAATTAGACAATCAATGCAACATGTTTATAAATAAGTTCTTGGAGTTGGACAATGGACATCTGTTCAAGGTTAGACATAGTTTTGAATGGGTTTATAAATAAGACTCCAATCCGATAATTTAAGAAAAACCTTTCATTTTAATCGCTAAATAAACTTTCGTTAACTCAAATCTTTCTTTCTATAAAATGTTTAGTTCTACATATTTTATATTCGTCATCACTCATCACTAACCGATAAGTTGGGTTACGATTGTCACCAGCGAGACATAATCAACACAATAAATTTTTCTGTATAGAATTTAAGATTAAATGGGGGTCAAATTAAAAAAAAAATTACATTTTGTAATTACACGTGTATTTTTACTTGGAAGTGTTACACATGCAAACATTTTTTTAATAGATTTTTACTACACGTGACTCAAATTCAAATTATAAAAATGAAAATTCATGTTTGAAATTGAGAGTATTTTATATAACTAATATTTTTGATGAAAACCATATACCACAACAATACCGGAAAATGTAAAAATCGGACAAAGACTACAACGAGAAGGAGACTCTACATCCACCACATTACTGGAATAGCAAATTCTAGGAAAATTATATGGTAAAATTCGTTTGAAATAAAAACATAAATGGGTAGATCAATAACAGAAAACATATACATAACATACATATAATAGACACATATACATACATACATATAATGATAAATGAGCTTTCTAGGAAATGTAAAAAAAAAAAAAAAAATACGACTCACTATTAAATTTTAAACAAAACCAAAGTCTTCATAACGAATCAAATCAAATTGAAAAAATAGACTACGTAAATATATTGATGACTATGTTTACTTAGGACAGCTGAAATGTTTCACAAACCCAAAACAAAAGTAAATAAACACACGAATATTGAATAGCTGCAAGCGATTTTGAAACTTCAATAAAATATTTTTGAATCACAAGTTCAGCATATATGTACGTATAAAGACAAACAACTCCACAATACTTCCGGTTTTGTCATTATTCATATTATATAACAAGCGATTTTGAATCTGTCTGTTAGTAAAACAGGCAAATGTCCTAGGGTGGGAAATTTATTTTTTGAGGAATTTATTTGGCCAAAAAATAATTCATACGATAAACTAAAAAATAAAAAAAATTGCCATAAATATAAATTATTTACAAAATATTGATGTACTTGCTCATGAAGTAAACAACTATACATTTTTTTAATGATTCAACAATTGTATATGATATCTTAAACGAAAAAATGTTAAAAGAATTAAGAGAATTAAAATTTTTTAAAGTTTTGAATGAAACAACAATTACTTGTGTGAGTTAACACGAAGTTTTTATAGGCTGGAGTTAACTGCCAAGCCAATCTTCAGATTTCTTTGAGTGGTGCTTAGTCTATTTATGTTAATTTTAATTTAAAGAACTTTTTGAGTCAACTTAATATTGAACCTTATAAACGACCAAGCGTCTTCAGAGCCAAATATTATACGTATCCGCTAACTAATTGATTCAAATACAGTAAGATGTCAAACAATAAAAACTACATTTTGGGATGGACCAGGGGCAAGTTCACAAGCAGTGTTGTTCCACTTTTTTACTTTACGTGTTTTACATAGTTTATTACGTAAAAAAGTAAAAACAGTAAAAAATTAAAACGCGAAAAATAATAAAAATTTGGGTACCTTCAAGATTGAAGATGACAGTTGGATAAAAAAAACTATTGGGTTTTTATTTTATTTTCGACAAAATGATTAGAAAACAGATTCTCTAACCTATTTCTGCCTAAGTTTTTTAATATGAAATGCTTCAATTATTTATTTGTTCTTTCGATATTTTTGAACGTCTGCCAAATATATAAAACTTGTCAGAAACTTAAAATTCCCTCGGCAATGCGACAAGTAAATTACACGTAATTATAACAAAACTAAAAAACTTGCAAAAAAAAATATGTAACACAAAGTGACAAGTCTGCATTTATTTGGAAAAGTGTTGCGCAATGATATGACAAGTGGGAAATTTCTAAATTTCTTTCTTTCTTTAACACAACTTGGACAAGTGTAGGAAAGACTTGTAAATATATGCTTAGTCTATGACAAGTGAATTCAGAATTGTCAAATTCGAACAAGTGTACAAAAACTGAATAATAAAAAAATCTTTTTAAATTTAACAATATTTTGAATTTTCAATGAAAAAATTTTGCAGTTTTCAGATTCAAGCCTTACGTTGATATTTTTTCCATCAAAAACTCAAAATCTGCAGTGACGAGATCGAGATCATTAACTTTTAAAGGTCTAAAGATGAATTCTTACTAACTTCCATGCGCCCCTTATTTTGGCAGACATTTTTCGGAGGAATCAAGAAATTTTGGATTTCAGTTTGTAGCTTATTAAATACTTATTTTTTTTAATAACCCGGCGTTTAGAATTTTTTTTTTTTTGATTTAAATTTGAAATAAAAAATTAAATCTTACAAAAATAATTTTTGCGCAAAATAAAAAACATTTAAAAAGCTGCAAATCCAGGTTAAAAAAAAATTAACTTGAAAAAAACATGGCAGTTAAAAAATCAGGATTTGATCAATTTAATTTGCTTCAAATTCAAGTACCAACAAAAAAATTGTATTCGTATTTTTTTTAATTTTGTTCACTAAATTCAGACAAATTTTAGCGAAAACTTAAATACTAAAAAAGTATTTAAGCTACAAATTTTTGGTTTGAGCAACAATTTGCCATTTAATAAAATTAGCTACAAATTCAGATACCGAAATTATTATTACGCAGCACACAGAGTTGCATTATAATTATGTCTTGTCCAATTCTGTAGACAAGTCGGGGAAATTTATTTATTCTTACAAGTTTAAGTTATTTGTGTTACAGCATTAAATTGTTTTGTAGTAAATTACAAGTGAATTTAGATTTTATGACAAATCATGTTAAAAAATCATGTGTTATTCATATAAAATTCTTTACACTTGTCTGCACACTTGGTACTATATGTTTCAGAAAAAAGCAAAACCAAAAAATTGCTCACTTGTAATATTTTATTGTGACAAGTCTTAATCGTTTATACACTTTTCGCGTTGTGTTACAGAATTTTGGACAAGTTGTCACTTTTCACTTGTCCGATAAGAACTTGTCACTTTATTTTACAGGCCCCTGATTACATGATGTCATGGTTTAAAAAAAAATATTTTTAAAAGTAGGAAATTTTCTCAAAAGCGTTAGACCTATTTCTGTTATACGAATATTTTTTCTTGTTGGTTTTTTTTTACGATGTTTATGTACCTTATTTAATATTCATTTGATTTAGCATTCAAAAATAAAGTCATTTGTGTCTTAAAAGTGAAATGCTTGAGAGTACCTACCTTCTTTCAAGTACATGTGATTTTAAATAAATATTTGAAAGAATTATTTAAGATAAAATATTACGTATACGCCACAGAGGACCAAATTGTAAATTCAATAAAATCTGAACCATAGCACCGATTTTTATGAATCTTTCTAATATGATACAAAAAAGCATAAGGAATCATCAAAATAAATTTCCGCCCACTGACACGCCTACTTTTTAAAAAAATAATACTATTTCAAAAATTTATAAACATTCAAGTTGTGGTCTTATAAAATTATACAGATTATGTAATTTTTAACAATTTTTCCATACAAAGTTTTTTGCCACGCCCACGATTTTTTTTTGGGTTTTTTGAAAATACATATATGTATGTATATTTTTTTCGTATTGAGTTATAGTCTAAGGTCTATAACATCTGAACAATCGAAAAGATTTTTATGAAATTTTTCATAATAAATGAAAGTACATATAACAAGGAATCGCATATAAATGTTTGACAACCCTATTTTAAGAAATTTTATAAATGTGTAAATACATAGGCTTAAAAAAATTGATTTTCATCAAAAAACATAAAAGACAGGAGCCCTTTTTTTATTGAAAACTTTAGCCATTGTTAATATGTTTAATTATTATGACTTATTCGAGGATTGTCCAGCCATCTTTAACTTTTTATATATTTAACTTTAAATCTTTAAAAAAGTTACCCACAATAAAGTAAATTAGGACAAAATTTTACCATTTTTTCAATTTTGTTTGTACAAATAATTTTTTTAAGGATTTGTTCAATAAATCGAGAAAAATAATAAATCTCAAAAAAATGATTTGCAAAAAAAAATTCTTTGAACAATGTTGATTGATTTTCGTAAAGTCCCTATAATTCAAGATCATAAATTGATGAAATTTTTGCCGAAATAATCGATTGAAATTGAAAGATCGGTTTCAATTTCGTTAAGGGTGTGAAATTAGAATTTTTTTGTAGAAGACTTTATCTTAATCTTTTGAAGATATTTTACGATTTACATAAGTTGATTTTCTTCCTAATTTAGAAATGACAAATAAAACATTGAAACATTTTTCTAATTTTTAGTTTTAAACTGTTTCAGAAATGATAATTTAATATTACAGATGTGACCAAGTTCAGAAAATAAACAGAATTCTCGTACAAAATTATTGTCCTCGTAATGCCGGTTTTGTTTTACGAGTCGATTTTTGTCATGTAGCCATTTGCTTCCTCGAGTCGTGCATCTGTGTGGTGCACAAACACATAATTTACGGAGGTAACTGAAATTACACCGATTCAAAATTCAGTTAACTTATAAATGTCGAAACACTCAACACCCTCTATTCCCCATGAATTCCGCAAACAATTATTATTTTTAAAGCATTCTCCAAATTTCACAATAGTTTTTTTGTTCGTTATTTTGAATTGAACACAAAATAAATAAACAACACATCGTCACACGGCACGAGGTTTTGACATTTTAGTCACCTGCGGTTTGTCAAACATATGTACATTTTTATGAGTCGCCACACGGCAAAAATCAAATCGTACAATACATTTTATTGGACAGTGAAGTTTTTTCCATTTAACAGTGAAAAATAACTTCTCACTCCAATGGGAATTTATTAATTTTTTAAAGTAAATTTTCTTCTTCTTAAAGGAAAATAAATTCTTGTGTTCAATTGATTTCTCAAGACCTGCACAGTAATTTATGTATTTAAAAAGCTTTAAATGAATTGAAGAAAAGGATTATGTTTTGAAATGCCACTTTCCTTTTGGAAACAGAGAGGTTGATACTATTTGCATCACTATGAAAAGGGCAATTTCCATTGTGCTGTCCTCTATTTTTCCATAGTGTTTTGACACACATATCTGCCAGAAATATCTATTCAGTTCATTAATTCAGTTAAATCAACAAATTCCCGAGTTTACTCGTAGAATTTAAATGGCATAGAATTAAATACGTAAAAAAAATTAATACAATGTCAGTTTATCAGTCAATTTAAACTTTAAAATAAGATGTTTTTTGATATTTAAAATTTAATTGTGTATGACTCGTTACTGGTATACATTATGTCTAATAAGAAACAAAAAATTAAAAACAAACTTTACTTAAGTAAATCATAAATTAACGATTTTAACCCTTGCTATTAAAGCTTATTTATAGCATTTTACATGTACGTTCATATCATACCCTTACCTGCGATCAATTACTATTCTGGGGGAAAAATAAAGTCAAACAAAATGTGTAAACAATAAAACTTCTATCGAACACGAGAAGGCACCAAAGTAGATTCAAAACTTTTACACGCGAACTTAATAAAAGCTGAAAGCAATTTTATTCAAATTAAAAAACAAACGATTAATACAAACAAAAATAAAAATAGTGAAAAAGGGGTAGAGGGATGAGAGTAAAGAAGCGGGAAAAACTCCTTAACTCCTTATTTATTCGAACGTGATGCATTTGTGCTTGTGTACGTTTTTTTTTTTTTTTTTTTTTTTTTAAGAACACTGAACCAAAAAAGGAACTTTTTTTAAATTGTATTTATTGAGAGAATGCGTTGCACATTTTTAATTAAACTTTATAAAGGTACTCATTACAATGATAAGAAGTCTTTAATTAAAAATAGTCATATAAGAGTCAAGTTCTGTAATAGAAGTTTCATTAGCAATTATTTAACTACATATATATCTTCCTTCTTTTTTTTTCTGTTTCAAATGGAAAACAAAACAAAAGTTATACCTACAAAATTCTAGGAGGCTCTTTTTATAATTAATTTACCGTCAACTTTAACTATAAGTAGGTACCATATACTTACATTTTAATGCTTTTAACGTTGTACATCGTATGGGTGGTGTATGAGTGTAGATTAATCTCATTTACCTAACAGACGGTTTTCTAATGAAAAAATAATATCCTTTTTACATTTTGTTATTCTTTTGTTGTTGTTTTTTGTATCCAATTTAACTAATGCCATTTTGTTTATCCTTCGGGTGTTTTTTTTTTTGTTTTTTGTTCTTGTTGTTTCATTTTAGGTATTATCGCTTGGTGCTGATGTCCTGCCAGAATACAAAATGCAAAGTCCTAGTGTACATAAATGGACAATACTCCATTATTCACCATTTAAAGCGGTGTGGGATTGGGTAATACTTATATTAGTTATGTATACAGCAATTTTTACACCATATGTAGCAGCTTTTTTACTCGGCGAACCTGATTATCAGCGACGTACTAATAAGTATATTAATAACGATCCAATTGTGATAGTAGATTTAATTGGTAAGTTAAATTTTTGAAAAATAAAAATATTAAACAAAAAAAAATCTATAAAATTTATTAACTATATTTTTTTTTATATTAGTAAAATTTTTTCTTATATTCAATGTGTATGTTATATTGTATGATGTTCTTTAAGTTAAAAGTTTTTTTTTTTCTTTTAAATGTTTTTTGATTGTTTGTTTGAATTTTGTTTAATTCTTTTGTTTCTATTTAAACAAACAAAAAATAACTCTGATTTTTGTTAATGAACAATAATAAATACACAACAACACACTCTTTTTTATTACACAGAATATTACATAAAACTTTACACATAAATATAAATATTTAATAAAAATACTTATTTAACATAAAATAACAAACACTTTTCACAATATATTCACAACAATTTTATTTAAAAAAAAAATAAATAAAATAAACGCTATTTGCTTTTTATGCTTTTCCTTAATTGCAAACAAATTCAGCAAAATAATGTAATCATATATCATCTTTCATTTTATTTTATATTTTATTTTATTTTATTTTATTTTGTTGTACGTTTTCTTACACTAACTGGAGTCATAATTTTTTTTAAATTTATCTGTACAAATATCAAGAAATATTCGTTTATTTCATTATACATTTTTTTTTAAATCATCTCTTCGTTGGTAATCATTTTACTTTATTGATATTCACAAAAAACGGCTAATTTCGAAATAAAAAGATACTGTTTCGCTTATTATAAAAAAATGGCCCATTAGAATTAATGAAAGCATTTTATAATGGCCCACTCTGTGTCTAAGTTCAGTTTAAATATTCAAAATGAGTATTATTAGCGATTTTTATTTGAATAATGACAGAAGAAGAACATTTCATTTAAAAAAAAAAACAGAACAAGGGGTTGAAGCATAATCCAAGCATGCTTCAACTCTGCAAAATAAACGAAGTATCTGTCAAAGCTATTATATGTTTCAGGTCACAATAAAGAAATTATGAAACTTAGTCCAAATAGTTGAATTCGAATATTGTAAATTCGATTAATTAATGGGAAGTAAGTAATTTAAGTTCATCTTCCTAAAATCGGCTTTAACAGCTTATACTTAAATAAATCGGTTAACCATTTAGGTGGCCTATGTTCATACAAATTGTTATACCATCGAGTTTTTAAGTTGGAGATCCACGTAGTTTTTATATTAAATCCGAGTTAACTCTTGAAAACAAATTGTCAGTCAATTAAGAAATAACTACTCAGTTTATCCAGAGTTAACTCGTCAAATTGGCTGAATTAACTCTGGATTAACTGAATAGATATTTTTGACAGATGTGTTGTCAAAATTATATCGAAATACAAATGGCGACATTATTAATATTTACATGTCACCGCATAGTGGCGCCCTGTCTGTTTTGATAGTGAAAATGCATTTCCATAGTGTATCACTTTAATTTCAATAGATTTTTAATAGCTGAAAGTTAAAGTTAATCCTAACTCGGGTTCAATCTATTTGCATTATTGACTAACTCTGATTTAACTCAGAGCTAATGCAGCACTGAAAAATTGGTTTAAAGCAAACAAAGGGCATTTATTAAAGTAGCACTGCAATATTGTCAACTTTTCAGACAATAATCGTATACAATTGTCCTTAAGAAATGCCTTAAGGAAGCTCTCTAAATAATTTTCTGTACAGTTTTTAATTTGATATTTGCTGCAAAAATAGGTGAAAACTTTTTGAAGACATATCCGTACATATACTTAGTCGAGACAAATATAGGCCACGAAACAAGAATATTCTCGCTCTCATCTCTACTATTAAAAGGATCCAAGTACGAGACGAGACCACTAACTTATGTACTTAAATTCACAAAAATCTTGGTCTTGGTGATTTTGGCAACAAATAGTGAACATAAAAATATTTTTTTTTAAATTTAAATATTATTTTGCATTAAGTTAAAAACGACTCAAGATTCTTGAGTGAGCTGATATGTATGCCACTTTTCTCGTCGCCTAACATACATACACGCTTTAATAGACGTGTAACTCGCACAAAAAGTATCTATTGAGTTAATTTCGAAAATTTTGAGACCCTTTGCTCTGTGGTATAATTTAGAGGGGTAGAGGCAGTATTACTAACACAATCTATTTTGACGTCTCTGAATTTTTTCTTATTAATTATTATTTAGAATTTTATTAAATTAAATTAAGAATTTTTAGATAATTTATTTTGTGGGGTGAAAGGGAACAAATTTAACTTTTTCGCATTGCTCGAAAAAAAAAACAGTCCTTAAGAAAAAAAAATCAAGGTAAATCTAATTTTTTTTTCGTAAGAGTAATAGATATTGAGTACAGTGGTGTGTGTTGTTGCGTAATTAATCTTGTTCCGATAACGTCATACCAAGATATTATGCCGGAGTCAGCGTTTGAACCTTACTCCAATCGGAGTAAATTTTCTTCTATTTTAAGAAACAAAATAAATCTAATCCGCCACTCCACTTTTTTGAGATCTACTACTTTTTGTTCCACACCGAACAATAAAAATTCTTTAACCAAACTACATGAAAGTAAAAATTAATTGAAGTCTTAAATAATTTTTGCTGGTTTATAGTTTATTAAATATTATCATTATTAGTTTATGAGTTACACCGTTCTATGTTAAAAAGGCGCAATATTATTTTATTGTTTTCTCAAAGAATATGTCTTTTTAAATCTATAATATATGACGTAACGGGAATGTGTCAAGGAGAAAGATTAAAAGATTTGACTTTTGACACTTAACAATTTAGTTAAAGTAATAGTAAAGTATAAGTTGTGAATTGTTCTCTCTTTTTTTAAGGTGCACGAATAAGAGACATGCGATTCATGTTGTATACATTATTATCCACATGGTACCAGGCAGACTAACCGCAACCATGAGTCAACTTAAAACATGAAAGATTGAAAGCATGATTCACACTTAAATAGATTTGAAGTATTTTCTCATTATTGTTAATTTTCGACTAAATGTTGCAGAAGTGACTTAAAAAGTGAAGTACCTATATAGTCCCAAGTAAAAATGTGTTTTGATTCTACTGACAGTTTTTTACTTCCATTCAAGATATGGGATTGTTAAGAATATAAGTCCCCATTTAGTGGTAAAATAAATCCATTCAAATGGAAGGGGTATAAAATTCTTTAATTCGATTTATATCCCATTAAATTGAGTTGCAATATGAAACAAACTTAAAACACAAATACAAAATACACATTTAACCATTTTTCATCATCATTTTGTTAAATTGATGAAATTTAAATAATATTTTCTATTAATTTTTCCAAAAGAATTCATTCTGAACGTTTTGTACAATTTAAATTTGTTTCGAAAAAAAACGTCAATTCAATTCACACAATTTATTGAAAAATATACTAAGAAAAAATATAAGAAGAATGTACATAATGTACTTTTATAAATCCAAACTATAATCTTCTACCTCGTAATTTGTAACAAACTAGTGAATAAAAATGAAATATTTCAATCGAGAATTTGATTTACTTAAATTTTTCTTGGAAGTTAGTCTTCTTTTCTTCTCCTTTTATTTTTGTTTTTTCTTTACATTATTTACCTTTGAATTGGGTTTCTTTGTAGCTTGAATAAAATCAGATTTTCTTTCGATGTACGGAAATTAAATTTAGTAGGAAAAAGTTAAAGAGGGTATGTAGGTCATGTGTAAAATTCTTGCGGTAATGTTTTTATATTTTTAAACTTCGAACAAAAATATAAATATTAACATTTTGGAATTACTTAAATTTAGATGTAAAAGATTACACTGTCTACGCTTTTTATTTTATAGTTTTTACTACAGTTTTCAAGACATTTTGTACTTTTGTACATAAAAGTGTTGTGACGAATTACATAAGCTGCAGCCAGGGTGAACGAACCTGATGTGGAGAACTGCATAATTGCGAACGGACCTTTATAATCTTTAATCTATTACAATGTTCTATAATCTATTACAATATGTCCTAGTCTTTAATCTTGTACTTTAGAGAAGAACTAAGTCCCTTTTCACACGAGGAAACAAGTTGCCGGAGATTTTTTTGACGTTTTCTTTGAAAAAAGAGTTACCAAACAGGCATTATACACGAGTTCACACTTTTAACCGACTTTATAAACTTTATAAGTACACTCTGTCAAAATTGAGAAGAAAAACCTTCAAAAATGTTCAGCTGTTGTTTGATACGTATTGTTTTGGTATGCTGGAAAATATTAATATCGTTCGTAGAGCTTTACTGAAACTCACAACTAAAAACATATAAATAAATGAAACTGCAACTTTTATTTGCAAACGACTAAGCCTTCTATTTTTACATATTTTGTTTAGAAAACACTGATTTAAATGTTTCATAAATGCATCACTGCAGCAATGAAGTTATCAGTTCTTAAAGTCAAACGTTCACAAGCGCAAACAATTTTGCATCACTTTACACGCCAACTGTTCATTATTGTAAAGATGCATAAACTAAAGCGCAAAAATTAAACAAATAGGCATCACGCAGAAATCGTGATTATTTGTTGACGCCGATGATCGATTGATGTAAATATGAAGAAGGAAAACGAACATTAAACAATTTAAAAACAAATATATAATAAAATTAATATTTAATAAAAATTCGTTTATCGTTTTCAATTTTAAAGGAGTACTCTAGCAAACCTGTCCATTATTGATAATTAAATGCAAAGCTTTTTTAAACGTCAAACAAATATCCGATCATTATAGTAAAACAAGCAGTGATGCCCAATCGCTGCACAGAAATTTGACGTTTGTGAATTTAATCAATTCTTTACAAATGCATCTTGGTAAAATCTTCTTACTCATATCTCACACTTCTCAGACAATAAAACGTTGGAATACACGATTTCACTTTGCGAAATTTAAAATTTAAACTACAGTTATTTGGGAGCGACGACGATCGATAATGATGATACCTAATCAAAATATGTATTTATATCCTCATTCACTTTACCATACAAGGGCAATGGGCGTTTTTCTTTTTTAGTTCAGAGTAGAGCTCTGAACAGAGTCTGAACACTCCGAACATACTCTGAGCGATCTCTGAACTGAGCGTGCTCTGCTCTGAGAGTTCAGATTTATTTAAAGAAAGTGTTCAGCTATTCAACTCCGTCTGCTCTATCAATTTATTCTGAGCTCATAGAGCGCTCTGAACATGCTCAGAGCGAAAAAAGAAACCCAAAATTAGAGCTCTGAATGCTCTGAGCTAAAAAAGAAACACGATCTTTTGTTTGACAGTTCAGGCTCTGCTCTGAAATAAAAAAGAAAAACGCCCAATATTAGGCAGGTCGATCCACAGTTCTGATTATCGGGAGCGACCGGTGCTGATGAGGTTGATCTGTGCAAATATTTCTATTTTTCGGTCGCAACTACCGCTATTTGGGAGCGGCCGATGTCGATGATGTTAGATGATGTTTGCATTGTCGATGATATTAATGCAAAGTTCAAAGGCCTTATGTGATGATATTACTATTGTTATACCTAGTAGGATTTAGTGGTGCTTAAGAAACAAGTGAGTTTGTAGGGTGATGTTTGGTTCTTTCGCAATAAACAGCCAATGAATATAATTTGCTGACATCTTTAGTTGCTTTCGATTTTCTTGTCCAATTATTTTGATCAAATTTTTTATTCTTGAATTTTTTTTCTATATTGTAGTTGGACTCTTCAAAATTTATAATAAGCTTCCATACGTTGACAATATTATATAGTTCTGTCCATCATACCATAGAGTTCACATCCGGGCAGTCGGCTATGAGCACAAAAATAATATGTCACTGTATGATGAAATCATGGATGTCATTATCTTAGAACGCGAAGAAAAGGAAACAGATTGACATCCTTTCATACATAGTTTCAAACTACTGTCACAGTTTGTCTTCTCAATTTATTTCCTCAGTATTGTCATACAAAATAAATATTCTGTGCTAAGAAATGTAGCTTGAAGTTTCCAAAACTCCTAAGAAAATCTTTTTTTTTATGATTTGTATTTATATGTTCATAAAAAAAGTTATCCCCAATAGTTGTGTAACAAGTTTTGGTCTTGTTTTTTTTTAATTAATTGAGAAAATAATATATGTACAGTGTCCACATGTATTTGTAGAGCTCTTAGGCATGTGTTCAATTTTCATCGTGGTGCTGGCTTACAAAAATGTTGAGAAAATTTATAAAAGTTATCTTGGAATTGTGCACAGTTTACTGTTTATTTTATTTCACTAGGTAAATTGGTTATTGTAGGCTCACTTGCTAGGGTGCAACATTTATTTCAGAACTCCTAATTTCGATGTAACATTTGTTAACTTTTGGAAATTAATTGACTCACAATTTCAGAATAACATACCTTGTTACATAATAGGATCCAAGATAACCTTTTTCAATTATAATTCCATGGAATATAACCCTACAAAAATTTCATTTCCTTCTTATTCTATAGACAAATTATATGTTTGTATTATATTTAATGTGTGGGAGTAAAAGTTTGAGTACATTTATTTATTCCCAGAAGAATGTTGTACACATTCTGTGGCAGAAGCTAGGAAGGCCAACAAAATATAATAAAAAGTTCCACGAATTTTAACATTAGCTTATTCTAGGTATTATACCTAGTACCTACCTATCAACAACATTCCTCAATTTTGCACCATTTTCGACATTTTCTACTTTGCTTTCAAATGGAAATTGTTCTACTACACGTTTTTTTTTTATTTATTTTTGTCTTCTTTCTCTTTCATCATAAATTAATCTTTTCCATTTTTACGACGAAAGCATGTGCTTGTGCATCAAAAACAGAAAATACTACTCTCAACATCATTTTTCTAATCCTGTTTACATTTTCAACAAAAACAATAAATTGTACAATATTTTTTTCCTAAGTTAAACATTGACAATATAATACCTACTTACAATACTTTTTATTTCGATTTAATTTTTTTCTCTTATTTATTTTTTTTTATTTTTTTGAATGTTCATAAATTTAACTAAATGTTCAATAAAAAATTTTTTTAAATAAAATTTAGAGAATGCAGAACTTCGTGGATTTTCTTCTAAATTAGTTATGTATTTTATTTTTTTTTTCTTCATCATCCTTCAAACTTGTCAAAAATAATATTTAATTTTTACTTGATTTATATTTTCTTTTTCAAGAAACTTCAGTGTCAGTGGAGTACACAATACATACAGTAGATTTTATCTTTCGTCAGCTTGTTTTATGGAATTGATGAGAATAAAAAAAAAATTAATGTGATAAAATATAAATTTTCAGTTGCAAAGTGTCATCGAAGGAAGATTTATTTCGATCAAGATCAGAATTTCATATAATTTTAACTTTAGAGCACTAGAGCACTTAGTTTTAAAGAAGCAACGCCAAAAAAAAGATATTTTGAATTGAGTGGCCATTATTTGAAAGAAGAAACAGTTCGAATTCATTTTCAATGTGAAATGTGAGAGTGCGTTGAGAGGAAAATTTAAGTGGTTGAATTTAAGAGTAAGGAAAAAAAAAAATTTTACGAAAAAACAAAAAGATGACATGGCTAAGTGGGTGGGGTGGGTTAAGTAAGAGGAGATTTTTCTAATAGGATCGGGCAGTAACAATAAGATTGGATTTTTTGATATTTAATATATTTAATAGGAGATACAAGCAGACACAAGCTTTGCGTATATTTTATAATACTGTTAATTATGAGTTTCGAAATTTAAAGAATCTTAGGGCCAGTTTCACGATTTCTGAGTAAAGTTCTGATTATTTATCCGACAGGTAAATATTGTTACAGGGTCATAAGTTCACAATCCAAAAAAAAAGTGATTTGTAGATTTTAAACCCATTAAGGTTGTTCAAATGATAATTGTAAATTTCTGTCCGGCGGCCTAGAAAGGAATAAATAATTAGAACTTTACTGAGAAATTCTGAAACAGGCCCTTAGTTAGAAAACTTTTTTACTAACTCCTCTTGCTCTTCGTATGGATCGAGCATAGAGATATTAAATATTTATTCGAAGCTGTTTATTTAAAAATAAACTAAGAAATATTATCTAATCCATGTGAGTGTTATAGAAAAATAAAACAAAACCTGTGATAAAATTTGTTTTTATTGTATGTACAGCGATTTTAAATTTTTTTTAAATTAAATATTTTTGAAGGGCCTATTTTTGACCACATTTTAATTTTTCAATGGCCGTGGTGGCCGGAAATGGAGGTTAATTTGAAAACTAATTTGTAGATATTTCGATTTCTGATTTTTGGACAGAAAAATTAATTTTCAAAGGAGATAGTGCCTAGAGTTTTGGAAAACTGCTAACATTCTTTCGTAACAATTCTATATCCTTGTCTGAACCAACAGTAACAATAATGTGAGTATGGAGTAAAACAAGAAGAATAATAACTACAAACCATAATTTAGGAAAAAACACAATAACAATAGAAAAATAATCTTACTTCGATCGAGACTCCATATTTTTTGTTTTCACTTTCAGTTCAAACGTCAAATTAGATGCGTTTATTGCTCAGTTATGTCGAATTCCTTTCAACAAAAGAATCGATTTTTTTTCTAAAAAGAATCGAATTTTTTCTGTCGTTGAAAGGAATACGAAAAGAATCGATTTTTTTTTGTGATTGTGTGTGTGGCACTTGACAGCAGCAATTTTGAAGTAAAATGTCCAGAAAATATTCAATTTGGAAATTATTATTATTGTTAATTGCACAAATATTCACCATAAAATTCACCGAAAATAAAACACCCCGGAATTTAATTTGACAGTTCAGAAATTTCAAATCTTGCATCTTGCATCTTTCTTGAATCTTGCATAATTAGCAAGATTTCTTTTGACAGAAAAAATTCGAATTGTTCAGAAGAAAATCAATTCTTTTAGAAAAAAATTCGATTCTTTTGTTGAAAGGAATTCGATATTAATGGGCATCGCTGCCATTTGGGAAGTGTTTAGAAACTCATAACTTTGGCACCATTTTCTCTTTTGACATTCGGAACTTATGACTTTGCAATAAATTCGCATCTGATGGGTTTTCGAACTGTGCCATACGCTTACTACTTTTAAATAATTATTTACAAAATCAACTGAGTTATTAAAGAGATATAAACAAAAAAAAATATAAAAAATATAAGAATTTTTTTCAACGTCGATACGGCAGAATTTTCTTATGCGTCAACGTAGCTTGCGTTGACTTTTTTACTAGTTGACATAAAGTGAAATGTTCGGTAAAGTTTGCGACAGCTTTGTGTGTACGTTATAGACTTATTTTAAAATTAAATTGTTGTATTTTAACATTTTTAAATGTTTAAAAAGAAAAAAACGAGTGAATGCACCTGGATAAGATTTCAAAATCGAAATAAGATTGAAGGACCAATCGAATCATCACCAAAAGTACTAAAATTGTATTTTCTGGAGCAAAAATTAAAATGTCTGACATCGTAGCCAAGCCAACTTTCGATCGAATTTGACAGTTAATGGTTTTAGACAGAGATGAGTTATATTCTGATGCATATAAAGTATTACTAGAATATCAAAAGTTTCGAGTTTTTTATCAATTTTTTTCTGAACCGAATTGATTTTTTCTGTCATTGAAAGGATTTTGTAAAAAATAGATTTTTTTTATGATTGTGGGTTAGGTACTTGTCAGCTGTAATTTGATACCAAACGTTCTTATCATGAGTAAAATCAGATGTTTGTTAAATTTAAACCAAAATATTTCACTGGAGACGTGCTCGCATCGTGATTTTTTTTAAGTTTGTTGTTCCTTGTAAAAGAACACACAATTTTATTTATATATATACATACATACATATATCGAAAGTTTGAATGAGCAACAACACTTGAGTGAGCTACCACCAAGTTTTTATAGGTTGAAGTTATAGCTATTTCACGACTGCCAGGCCAATCATCAAACTTCTTTTAGTGGTGCTTGGTCTTTGTTCAATATTAATTCATGCCCACTTGGACCAAGCGAATCGAAAAGTCATTAAATATTTTGTTCATTAATACCTATGTATCTGATTTGTTGTAACCATGAATTAAATAATTTGTTTTCTATAAAAGCACCGAATCTTCTAATTTGAGTTATTAGAAATATTGAGGTGTAAAATCTTGCTAAATATGCTAGATTTGTTTTGACAGAAAAAAATTAATTTTGTTTAGAAAAAATTCTATACAGATATGTAGTTGACAGTGCGTTGATCAATTTTTTTTGACACATCATGATATAAACAAATCTAATCGTAAATTTAGAGTCATTTTCTTCATGAGCTTAAAGAAAAAAAATTAATATCTCTTAATTATCACATAGAATAAACAAATTCCATTAAAAATTGCTGTGGCACCCGCTTAGAATAATAAACCCATTTCTGATTGTATGCTCTTTTTTCTTAGAATTAAAGCTAAATCAATAACTTATAGAAATAATAATGAAACTTAAAATTTTACAACTATTGCTCAGGATCTGCTTATCTATGTGTACCTATAAGTTGTCAGCTTTAAACCGAGTGCATGTACAAGGCAACCCTCATTTAATATTCAAATTATACCAAAAACATAACTTTTTGAGCTGAAATGTATATAACATTTTATAAAGTTCAAGATTAAGTCATTTGTATGAGGTGGTATTTAAAGCCTATATACATTAATATTTTGAAGAAGAAATTTAATATAAAACTTCTTGAAAGTAAAAAGAAGAACTGAATATGACAAATACAAATATCTTAAACGGAAAAATTATTCTTAGCCCACTTTAAAATCAATATTAAGAAGAAAACGACCGTGAAATAATTTTAATTACTATCAAATAATTCACCATAAGATTTTACATAGCTATAAGTCACCCAGTCACTCTGCCAACAGAAGTCACGCGAAATTTGTATGTGTATGCGGTTTTTTGTTTTGTTTTTTTTTTTTTTTTTTTTTGCAACCAGAGTTTATTATACGAATGAATGAATATGTTTAATACATGTTGCCATTTATGCAAATTTACCATAAGAATTTAACCGCAATCTGGTCATGGTATGCTTATAATGAAATTTAATAAATAAAAAAAAAACATCAACATCGTGAATATATGCACATATTTTTTATTTAAATGAAAAAAAAAAAAACAAAATATATGCAATCAAAAATACATATACCAACGTTTGTATCATTGCGTGTTTCAATTTGATATAAAGAGAGAACTTATAAACAAAATATAAATATGTAGCTACCTAAATATACAACAAAGTTTATTTTTATTTCGTTTACCTTTGGTTTAGCGAAAAGGAAAGGCTTATTTTTATGCATTGACAAAAAAAAAACAAATATTTGAACAAAAAATTAAATTATATATACTATTTGTCTAATTCTCTCTGAAACAAGTCCTCTAGTCTATCTAGAGAATAGGTACCTACTGTTGCCAATATTTTTTACAATAGTTAATTTTTGACATTTTTTTAAAATGTCCATATTTTCTTAAAAATTTTCGAATATTTAAACAAGTTTTTATTGATGATGCCAATACCTATGTTTTCAAAAATGTTGGTGTTAGAAACACATTTTAAATTTGCAATGCTTTATTGGAAAAAATACTTTAAAATACATTATATATATGGAGTGTATATAATAGGCAAACCGCACTGGTCGCGAAGACAAGAAGAATGGATAATATATGAAATTGAAAATATCCCCCAGCCAGTGATGCCAGATTGTGTTTGAAAAAAAAAATAAGCTAAAAGGGCGTTTTCATGCCTCTCAGTTGAAAAGAGGGCATTTTAATTTTTCAAACTTATATTAGTTTTATATTTGAAGGCAGCCATTGAAGTTCATACCTTGAAGCAATCCATTTGTATTTCTGTTCATTGAATGAAAAGAGTATCAAAATATTTCAATACTTTTGAGCGATGATCAAAATGTTCACTCAAAAAACTTTCTATTGACAAGATGTGGCATGAAATTTGCCATCTTCTAAATTTCAATGATGAAATTTTGTTTCCTAATTTAGAAAAATTTGTTAAAATAGCATTGACTCTACCTCACTCTAATGCTGAAGCAGAAAGAATTTTTTCAAAAATAACAGACGGAAATAACAGACGTAAAATGTAAGAAGCGAAATCGATTGGACAAAGAACTTATTGCATTTGTGTTATAATAAAAGTTGTGATTTTTATTTTTATTATATTTTGTATTTCTTCTTTTTTTTTTTTGTGGGCAATATCGTGGGCATTTGTCGAAAATATCGTGGGCAAAAAGGGCATTTTCGGTCCAAGTCGTAGGTAAATCAATTGGAAAAGTCTGGCATCACTGCCCCCAGCTCAAAGAAATCTTTCTTCATTAAAGGGTTACTGATGTTTTTTTCTATTGTTGTTGCTCTCGTTCGATCGGTCCGAAATGCAGCTGGTTTTGTTTTTCTAGCGCCACTGACAGTAACCGTTATTTGGAACCGAGACTGTTGAAGCTCTAAAGTCTAATGTATGTGATGTCGTTGATGATATTCATCGTCGCGTCGCAGCGTCGCTCCCATATTTTCGTGTGCTGTGAGTTGCAGACGGTGGTTGAGAAAGTTTTGTATTTTTGGTCTGACCAGAAAACTGTAAAGCAAATCAATATTATTTAGCAAAGCTGGATATTTTTCTGGAAAATCCGATCCTAAATTTTTGACGGGTTTCTAAAACATCTTCTGATGCAGCCCAATAGGAATTCATTCATTTTCTATAAAGGAAACGTAATTATGTTCGAGAAATAAATAGTCGATCTGAAAAGGGCGTATTGATACGTTTAAGAAAAGAAACAAAATGTTTTGGGAGGTCTCGGCATTTAAATTTACTATATTCAATTAAAGTTTAATAAGGGAACTTTAAGAAACATTACTTTCACGGTGGCACGTTGCGGCACTTTTTTTTATCCCCCAAGAAAGAAAAAAGTTCCTATGTCGCAACCATAACAATGCACTTTCAAAAAACTTTTATTGTATAGTACCTACCTAAATACAATTCTTTAAAAAACCAAAACGCGTTGAAAATAACAATAATTACCATTGGCGTTTTCTGGCATAGTTTTTTTTGTTTTAAATTATGTTAGTTTTAAAGTACAAAATCACCTTACAAGTTTTTGTTAACTTGCGACTTACAAAATCGAGAGCGATTAAAGTTCTTTAGGTGACTTTGCGAAGCTGGCACATGTAAGAATTAAAAGATTTGGGGATTTTTTGTTTTTGTAAGTTGTTGTTTGACTATTTATCTCTTTAAATAAACAGTATTTCAATAACAATAACCCATGTATTTTTTTATTCGTTTTTGACCAGCAAGGGTTGTAGTAAAGCGATCAGTGTGCGCAGTGACCGTTGGCCAAGTGATTTATTTCAAGCTATATAAAGCTCTGCCCTAAGTCTGCTGCTATTTCTCGTTTTCTCTCTTGTTCATTATGTTTTTGAACAGTATCCCTTATATCCTTCAAAGCTTTAAGTAAAGCCTTAGATGAAAAAATGAGACCAAGCATGCATTTTATTTTATTTTTTAAAAGCACGATAAATTCGAAGTTAGTATGTGCATAAATTTTACAGAAAGTAATAAATTGAAATGATAACAGGAGATATCAAAATGATTGTGATGTATGTTCCGTGAAATAGGCCCCATGTTCTATCTTGAATAGGGCTTGTTTGACCGGAGATTTGCATGCAATTACCTATTTTTAAAAAGAGAATTTTTCTCGATTTTGATTAAAATTTTTGATCTATTGTAAGATTTGATTAAATTGAATTTGCTGAGTGAGATTCAGCTTAAAGCCATTATATTTTCATGTCTCGAAGACATCCAATCTCCTTGACATCTTTAATATTGCCAAAGTAGTCATCAAGAATAAGTTAATTTCATGGAATAATGTTGCATTTTCAAAAGCATATTATGATATGAGTCCCTGGAAATGTGTATTATAATTTATAGAAATAAAACCGAAAGAATTTAAAATTTTTGAAATGTTAAATTTAATATTTCTCTTTTGGTATTTTCAAATGCAATCCTTTCCGAATCCTTTCTGTTTATAGATTATTTAAGCCAATCTTTCTCTAAGTGGTTGATAACGCTCCATTTAGAGCACTAGAAGCTTCATGGGGCAGTACAAGGCTTAACAAAATTAAGAGGCGTTAAGGCAGTCTAGGGTAAGGTACGAGGGAAGATTACACAAGAGCGACAAATTTATTTTTATGATACGATAAACGAGATATCGAAAATTTTTAACTATAATTTTCGTCGCTCGTGTGTTCATACTAATTTTCGACAGTAAGCAATTTTCTGTCAAAAAATTCACAACCCTACCTTCGAATTTTTCACAAGAAATCTTAAACGCAGTTTCATTACAAATTTGAATTTTTCACCAAAAACCTGAAACGCAGTTTTGTTTATTACAGGTTCGAAGTTCTATCAAAATCGTTAGAGCGATTTTTGAAAAAAAAAAAAATTGAAATACGCTGCAACAAATGTAAAGCAAATTCGTTTACTCGTTTAGGCTCTATCCCAAATTTCAGCGGACCCACCGACACATAGACTGAAGGACGATATGACGAATACCACTTTAACGAACTTTTCGATCATTTTGAGTAAAATTCATTTTTTTACGCTAAAAAAAACTTGAATAAAAAGAAAATAGTTGATAAAAATAAAATGTACGAACGGATGACAATATTCTTTGAAATACGTAAAAACACCTGTTGCGAAATTCGGCCAAAAAAATTTACATATCGAGTGTTAAATTGGCAAAAAGATGGCTCTGATTCTGTTGTTTTTTTGTAATTAATAATATTTTATTGGAATTTTCGACCTAAGAAGTCCTACACTTTAACCGTGGATATGTACATAGGTAGCTAAGGTATACATCGACAGACAGTGTTACGCCCCCATTTTGTTCGTATTACTATGGTAATTTTATATTTACTGATTTTATACACATCAGTAGACATTAGTACATCGAAATGATTCAATAACGTTCATGGAAATGTTTTTTAAAGATAATTTCTGATATGGCGTTCAACCAGCTTCCAAGTAGCTGTCTTTTCTATGCATTCGAGCGAATGTTGAATTGTTGTCAAAATCGTTAACCCATGTCTCGTCTTCTGTTCTGTTATGATATTTTTCATGAATGTGGAATCATATAATTGACCTGTGCGATACAAATTTTCCAAAGAAACCTGCTTACTCTTTTCGAACAAACCATGCGGTAAAGGTTATTTATGTTCATAGGTCGATGAAACTTTTGTAGAATCTGACGATATTTTTACTCGTGGATTTTTTATAAAGTATAATTCAACGTTGATTGTCTTCTTTTTTCACTGGAAATATTATTATTTAAAAAAAACAACAGAATCAGAGCGACCTTTTTCCAATTTAACCGTAGATATGTACATTTTTTTGGTCGAATTTCGCAAACTAAATATTGTCATCCGTTTGTGCATTTAATTTTTATCAACTACTTTATTTTTATTCCAGTATTGGTTTAGCGTTGAAAATGTCGACGTTTTAATCGAAATTAACTCAAAATGATCGAAAAGTTCTTTAAAGTGATATTCGTCATAACGTCCTTCAGTCTATGCGTCGTTCTGTCCGCTGAAATTTGAGATAGAGCCTAAACAAGTGAACGGATTTACATTTGTTGCAGCGCATTTCTATTTATTTATTTTTTTTTTTTTTTTTTTTCAAAAACCGCTCCAACGATTTCAGGCAGACAGCAGTATTGCCAGTTCCTAATTATTAAGAATATATAAATTGCTCAATTTAATGAAAAAAATAAGGAATCTATATCTATTTATTCAGCAACAAAAAATAAATTCAATATTTTTTTTAATGAATGAATTAAATATCAAATCAAATCAACTCCAATTCTTAGCTTCGAATTTCAAATTAAATGTAAAAATAAAAAGAAATAATCCATTTCGATGGTTATATTTGCTTCCAATCATGAAATAAGTCCTTTTACATTGAGAAAAAAATCACGTATTGCCTTTTCTCTGTATATTCCTTGCATATGTAAACAAGGTGTTATCCTACATACAATGAGCTGAACAAGACAGGATTTCTATTTTGAAAGTGAGATTTAATGCAAAGGGAATTTAAATTGATTTTTGTTTGAGAATTTCCATTCTATACATTTTATTTGACTTTGATTCAAAGAATGTGAAGATTTTTTTTTTCTCACTCAAAGTATCGATATATTTTAACAGAATGATATTAAGCTCCAGTACACATTTTTTTCCAGATTCATTATTTATTTTGCACCAAAACCAATATAATATACAACATTTTTATCACATTTAACGATACCTTTAATTTCATTCGATAAAAAACGTATTATTTGTTTGTTTTTTTTTTTTTTTTTTTTTTATTAAACCTCCTTTTGAATATTTTATAAGGACATAAGCCTTCTAGATGACACTTCAATCAGCATTAATCGACTGCAAATATATTAAGGATCTCTCTCATATACGAGTAAAGAATGAGAAATTCTTCTTCAACTCGACGTAATTGTATCCTTGACTTCTTAATTCGATACCAAAAAATTCCCCCAGACTCAGAGCATAAAGTTTAATTTATTTCTTGTCGGATATATCAACATTGATCTCAGCGCATAATAATTAATCATCTCATCTCTCATGGTATACAGCAAAATATCCTTGCCAACAGCAAGTATCATTATGTATGTATTTTAAAATAATTATAAAAATTATTTTGATAATCCTTCAAAGCGACCGACGCGAAGCGAAGCGACACGCATGGCTTCTTGATCTACTCTCACATATGGTAAACGAGTTTCACTAATTAAATAAAATTAAATAATCTGATTAGCATCATCATCAATAAGCGAAAAAGAATTTTCTCTTTTTCAGATCCTTCAGCATCTTTTCTTGTAATTTCTTTGTAATTTATAGACTCTTGAATTTTTTTTTTTTTTCTTGATATTTAGTTTAAATTATCATAAATTAAAATAGAACGAATGTAATAGAATATTTTTTAATAAAAATATTTTAATAAAACTATTATAACTTAAATGTTTCGATGTTTGTTAATTTTTTTGTCAATAATCATTTTTCCTTTTATTTTTTTGTTTGTTTTGTTTTTCAATATTTTTACATTGTTCATTTTGCTGAATCGCTGCAAACTCATAGAATGCCTTTCAGAAAAAAAAAGAATATAGTTATGCTTAAATGTTATTATATATCTAATGCAATTTGTTACGCAAAGCAAATAATATTTTATTAGCTAAATAAAATGCAAAAAAAAAAAACCAACCATACACAATATACTACTCAACTTTTTACATTTAATAATAATATACATTTAACAAAAAAACAATATATATATAATATTTAAATTAAATATACACACAACCACACAACAACAATCACAATAAGAACAACAACAAAAAAATATACCTGCAATAAATCAATAATATTTTATTGAAAATCATCATTAACAAAAAAAAATTGTGTGCCCCAATAATATACAACAATAAAAACAACAAACAAAAAACTATAAAAAAAATGGTTGCAAAGAAAGAGAAACAACAACAATTTTTTTCTTTTCTTAATTTCCATTTACAGTGGATGTAACATTTGTGATAGATATATTAATAAATTTTCGCACAACATTCGTAAATGGCCAGGACGAAGTTGTATCACATCCTGGACGGATAGCGGTTAACTATTTAAGTGGATGGTTTCTAATCGATTTGGTAGCCGCGATACCCTTTGATTTATTATTAGTTGGTAGCGATACTGATGAGGTAAGTCTGATTTTTTTGTTTAAATTTTTATTTTCAAATATATTTGATTTTATGATTTTTGTATTGATTTTTTTTTTGGTTTTTGAAAAATATAATATGATAATAATTTTTATATATAAATAAAATTATATTATATAAGATATATCAATATTTTTTTTTCGTTTTAAGATTGTGAATCAATGAGTTTTTTTTTTAATTTAAAATAAAATTTAGTTTTCATATTATATAGATAAATATATTTAAATTGAAAAAAAAAAATATATCAAAGCTTATTTAAAACATTTATTTGTAGCATACTTTTAGGATTGTGTTTTTAGAAAGTAGTTTGTGAAGAAATATTTTTTGAAATAAATATATCACTTCGCAAACAATTATAGATTTGTTTTGGTTATAATTTTATTGTCCAAAATTGATTTTAAGTAGATTTAACAAAAAAAAATAAGAAATAGTTAAAACTGCATCATAGTAGTATTAAGTATAAATTATTTTTAAAATTTTAATCAATTTATAGATTTGCGATATATGTTTTGGTCAAAACATTTTTTTCTACGCCAGCATACGTGCAGTTTGGGTTGAAAAGCATTTGCACTATTAATTTATATTGAAAAATTTTATGAAACAATAATAATTTAAGTGTGCTATCAGCAAGGCATTGAAAATGTCACAGTGTTTGGCTCTTAGTACTAAGAGGTTATTATAATATTTTTCTAAAGCCATTGTGCCAACAAAAAAATTAACGCTGTATTTGAGTCCAAATTTGTGTTGTTTCTTGTATTGCCAACATAAGCTTATTTTTATCAATCAATGCAACGTCTGACCAGAAATATATTACTAATGATAAGCGCTGTCTTTTTAAAACTCTTACAGCTTAAATTCTCAAATATCAACTTAATTCGGGTTAAAAATATTAAAAATATTAAAAACAAAACATTTTACCTCCAAGCTTTCACCATTCATATTGGTATTTCTATATTTTAGAATTTTTTGACGCACATAAAATTTTATTTATTAAAACACAGAAAAAAAGGAAGATTAATATTTTTACAAAAAAAAACACGTTCTGATGAACTAAAAGCAAATTCTTAGAATCAATATTTTCTCCCTTCCATACAAAATCGAATTTGTTTTCAGATATTGCCACCATTCACTCCTGAAAGTATGCAATTTCGGTTTTTCAGGATTTTTCAACATTTCCAATTAAAATTTCCAATTTTCGGCTTCGTAGTTTCTTTACCTAGTTCAATACGAATCCAGCAACAAAAAAAATCCTCATGTAATTCGGATGATGTTAAGCCGAGTAATTATGCACGTACAAACAAAAAACGAAAAAACGAATTTTTTATATATTTAGACTAGCTGGTCCACCCGTATGGAATTTTTTAATCAATTTTATCATTTTAAAAAATACATTGACTACAGGGCTACAACAACCATTTACAACAAATTTTTTGGCACATTCCAATAATTTGTATATATACAAATATATAGCAGTTTGAAAGCGTAACACTATATCTGTTGGCCATGTCCCATTTTCGTGTGGGACGAAATTTGTCGATTGTCACTTCACTACCGCAAATTTTCATTCCATAGAATCAATACTTTCTCCTTCCCATACGAAATTGAATCGCCATCACTCCTGAAAATATGCAATTTCTGATTTTCCTACTTATTCAACTCCGTTGTGTTCTTAGCTGCAAATCGTATGATGTTCAGCGGAGTTTTGGGAGCACTAACAAAACAATTAATTCATTATTATATATTAACAGCCCTATTAATAAAAATACACCATCCGCTCGTAAATACACGTTTTACCTAACACATGGATAGTGGACTTATCCGTTTGATAAAATAAAATATTAATAAACTTATTCTGTCTTCATTTTATCGGTTCACTGAATAACACCGAAAAGTAGGCAGCACTGCCCTCAATTGTACTACATATTCAAGTAGTTCTTTCATTTTTGAAAGCTAACTGTCATATCAGTCAGCTTTGAATTGAATTGTGAACGGTAAAGTTATCCGCTCGTTGAACACCAAAATTGGTGAGATAAGTTATCCGCGCATTGTCAAATGTCATTTAAGGCTAATACGCGTTTATTATTAAGAATTATAAGTTAAAACATTTGTTAGTGTTGTTTCATATATATTTGGTGATTATTATTAGGGCTGTAAGAAAATAATCTCCAATTTCTTGGAGACTAATCTAGCAAAATGTGACTTTCACTTTTAAAAAATCTGATAAAGCTGAATTTTTCTAAAGAGCTTATGTAAGCATTTTCTAAAGTTGATTTTGTGGAGTAAAATAGACAAAAGCGAGTTTTGTTTTGCAAATTTCTCGTAAACATTGCTGAGGCATTTGATATCTCATTTTCCTGAACTTGCCTATATTATGATTGTTTAAATTGACAAACTTTAAAAAGTTGTTTAAATATTTCACCAAAAAAACTGGATTGTTAATACAAAATCAAAATTAAGGAAATTAGTTGTCACATTACATTAGCGTCATAATAGAATAGGAAGATTTATTTAAGTTTCAAATTAACTTTTTTTTTTATTTTAGACTCACACCCGTCACCCTATAAAAACTACTTAATATGAAACAAAATAATAATAATACTTTCAAAGTTCAAAACGAATAACAATTTGCTTCTTGATGGCTTCATTTCCATTTCCATTCTTAAATCGATTGCTATTTTGAATGGTGGTGGTGTGGTGTTATAGTGGTATGGTAATTTGCAGAATAAGACATTTAACTACTACTTATTTCCATGTGGTTAAAAGACCTTTTAACAGCATCTGGCCAATGCATGTGGTGGTAATGTCAATTTTTATTGGTATTGATTAAAATTTGAATATTCTGGTTTTTGCTGTGTTAACAATAAATGGAAATAATTTCCAAGTAGCACGTATGTGTGTATGTACGCCTTCAGATATCATTTAATCGAATGAGATCATATTCTGAAGTTTTAAATGTATTCATATTTCTTAATATCTATTTTATGTACCTATGTACATCAAAATGAATGCCGATAAATATACATATATTTATGAATGTAAGTAATGTGGAAAATATTTTTTGGAGTTTTGGCAAGGAAATTGATATTTTTTTTTTGATTTTCCGCAAACACTTTATAGACACAGTTAATTTTGGTCGCTATTTTAAGGTTAGTTCATGTGAAAAATCAATTCGATTTTTATTATTTCGAAGGAGAAAATAGATCTCCTTGACATTTAATTTTACCAAAATGATTTGTCGGAAGAAGAGTCGAAAATATGAGTCTATAATATTTTTTCTTCACAATCAATATCACCTGTGAATACTATAACGACTACGGGAGTGTATACTCACTTTTTCCAAAATCCCCAAAAATAAATGGATCTGTGCCTCCAAGGACCATTTGCATCTGCATTTTTGAATTTCTCAATTTAAATAAATTTGTTAGAGCGCTGCTGATTTTAGAAAAAATGCAAAGTGTAACGGAGGCCTCATATTTGAGGTGGTTCCCTTTTCAAGATGATTTGGAATGACAGCTTCGGTAGCACTCCTATTAACTGGAATGAAAGTTAAAAGGGAGAGGAACGATGAAAACGAAAAAACTGTCAGATATATCTGTAGCTCTGTTTGGTAACGTGAAATTTCTTGCAAATTTTAACACATTTTCATAATTTTCGAGTTGCTGTCAAAACAAATTGGCATTTACTATGTATAAACCTACCATTTTCTACCAGTTTTATTTGTTTTATAAATAAACTTTTACAGTCTTTACTCTTTGGATTAAATATGGTAGAAATGAAATATTTTGGAAAGTAAACGAACAAGGTTATCGAACAAATACAAACTCAAAACAAAATAAAAATTGATTTACAATTAGAGTGTGTTTTCATATTGAAGGACGACTGTCTACGTATTATTCTCGTAATTTAACTTCTCTCTTTAACATAACGGAATATTTATGTATTAAATTCAATAAATAAAATACAACATGTATTGATATTTGTCTTGAAATGTTACCTGCATCTTCTTCAATATTATATTTGCTCTCAAGCTAGAGGCATTGTTTCCTAGAAAAAGTATTCTTACAATATTGTGTTTTCTTAAGAAAACATTCGTATTCATACATATATGTCTAACCAAGTTCAATGATAACAAATGAGACTGGTTTTCATATACTTTCAATTTGAACACTTTGATTCACTTAATTTTCATGTTTTTAACTTTAATTTCAAAACCAAACAAACGTCATTCAAAATCGCGACGAAACCATTTTGAAAAAGGTGAAAATCAAAATTTATTGCCTCAGCGATGGAAATCAATAATTTTCTTCCATCTGCTAAGCAATAAACCAATGACAATGGGCCAAGCTATTTATTTCACAATTAATTCACAAAGCATAAACAAAGTGGATGGAATACGTGAAGAAAATGGAATGAACCGAAATGCAGAACATAAATTTTCTTTTTTCGAAATTTCAATTCCCAATTATTTAGCATTCCAAACGGATTGTAAAACACCAAAATTCTCTTTTGTCAAGTGAATTCAAAGTAATTCGAATGCAGAACATTGGCGATAGGCCGTTTTTAAACACGTTATTTGTGTCAAAAATGCAATTGCAGAATACCTTAAAGTTTAAACGCAAACTGCAAAAGTCAACTGTTCGAAAACCCAAAACGAAATTTGTATGACAAATAATTATTATTTTCGATAACGCTGTTTGCTCAACGCTTGCGCTATAATTATTTTTCAAAACACTATTTTTTACGTTTTCATTGGAGCCGAAATGAGGTGATTTCGTAAATTACAGAAAAAGTGTTTTCATTGCAAATTTGCTAATTTTGTTTGACAGCTAATTTCATTTTGAATTTGGTTTGGCAGTTAATAGTTTCTTTTTGTTGTGTTCTCTTTCTGTTTCTGTTTTCTATACATTAAATTTTGATATTTTTAATGGTTTCTAATGGGTTTCCATTGTGGATGTATTCCACTTTGGTGTGTTCATAAAATGTTTACGTAATTTCCAAACAAATTTTGTGCAAATTTGGTTGAAATTACCTCATTTCGAAATGTGAATTTTTTTGTTAAATGAGATAATTTGAAATCGAATTTGGAAATTTTTAACGAAATTACCTTATTTTCCCCAATGAAAACAGAATATAAGTTGAAAATGAAATACAAATCCAGATGACTGGTTTCTGAATGAATTCAGACATTTCACTAGAAGACGTCAGTAGCAAAGAAACCAAAAGAAAACATTACTTTGACAGATCTTATTGGACAGAATATAAACACTGTTTGTGAATGTTATTAAATATCCCAAAATATTGTCAATGAAAAGTTTTTTTTTGAAGAACTTTAACTAAAAAGAATGAAAACAGAGGATTTGTAAAAATGCTTCACAAGAGCGAGTTGCAATAATAACAAAGATGGAACTAGTTTTTGTAAATTTTTCCTAAGTTTCACACAAAAACGTTTCAAATTATTAATTTAAAAATGTTATCACAATAATTAAATATTTATTTAGATCAAAAAACAGAGCCAAAAATAAAAAAGTGTATACATGTTTTTATTGCAATTTGTCTTGTTTTCCCTCTTATTCGATCTGATGTTTTCTTTTATTTTTTTTTCTATCATAACTGTAAATGGGAAAGAGAAGAGACAAAGATAGTTTCTGGAAAAGCTCAACTTTTAAATATAATTCAACTTCAGTGTAACAAGTGTGTACAATCAACGAACACATCCATTTTGAAATCACTCTGAAGCCCCATTCACAATGCGACGAGAAAGCGAGACGTGAGTCGATGTGACCCCTCTTCACAGTTTTCCTCTCATAATTATGAACTTAAAACAATTAAATAAAACATAATAAAGCTGTATATTTGTGTCCAATTATTTATAACGCATTTCCCGGTCGTTCACGTCTTCAATTTTTGGTACTTATGAGGCGAAGTGACGACGCACGATAAATTTCATTGTTTTAAGTTCAGCATTAAGAGAGGAAAAATTTGAAGATATCTCGTCACGTCAACACACATGTCTCACATTTACGCTAGGCCACCGCATTGTGATTTAAAAATGGATGTGTTCGTTGATTGCCGGAGTTTTTTGTGTTTTCTTTTAATTTCTTCTAAAATCTTCTCTGCCTTTCAGAGAAAAAAAATATAAACAAATTTAAACAAAATTGTCCGATTGTAAAATTTTAAACAATAATCTTTTTTGGGGGCTGGGGGAATCGAAAAGTTATCCAAATTATGAAATATAAAAAAAATTGTTAAAATTAAAAAAAAATTAAATAAATTTATAATTCTATTACTATAAGAAATAAAATCTATAATATCTGCTTCAAAGAGAAAAAATATGTATACATATCTTAAAAGATTTTGAACTATGTAAAAAAATTTTTAAATTACTATCATTACTAAATTAATATTAATAAAACTACTTAATAAAAACACAATCTAGTACTTTATTTTACTAAATATCAGAAAATTTACATTTGTTACAGTTTTTATTCTTAAATATATTTAAATCTTTTCATAATTTAATATCAATTATTTTATTTTTCAAATTTCAATTTAATTAAATCTTAGTATAATTATTATTGAAAATATTTAGAACCTATTGCATGATAATTTTTTTTTGTTTATTATTTTTTAAAAATAAATTAAGGACTAAAATATATTTTAAGAGTTTTTTTGTTGTATAAATAAAATTTGGAAATCAATATTTTTATTTTTGAAGTAAATTTTTTTTTCAATTAAAATTAAGTTTTCGCATTTTTAATTTATTTTATTCTCATAACAAAATATGTGTTTTAAATTTTATTTTAATTAGAAATAGTTGAGAGAGATTTGAAGTGGTGCCCGTGTTGAGTCCTTAGTTGAAATTTTTATTTATTTATATGAACTATACCTATATAATTTTTTAATAGTTCTTAAGTTTAACTTTTTTCAAATATTTTAAAAGTCAATGTTGTAGTAGGTATTTTTTTTATAATTATTGTGTTATATGTGTTTTTTATAATATTTTTTCATTCCATGTAGATTAAGAATTATTTAACATTTATTTTAATGCAGTGAATAACGTATTTTTGTGCAAATAATAAATTGACATTTCTTTTGAAATGACATTAAAAGCGCCCTCTCTTAGTTCACTTTCCAGACTTTATATTTAAATAATATTTCAGTTCACCGTCCCTTATTACTCCAACAATACGAAATTTATTATTGTACTTTTTTTCGATATATTCATTGCATTAAAGCCACTTCAAGTTTCAAGGAGAAAATTGAGAAAATTAATAAGTGTATTTTAATTTCTTAAAAAAAAATTAATATATTTAATGAGTGTTAAGTCTTTAGGGAAAAAATTGACAAAAATGTTAATATTTTATCTAAATATATAAATAAGATAAGCACACATACACACAGAAAAAAAATCACATTTTCAATAAATGTTTAACTACAAAAAAATAATCCAAAATTTTTAAATTAAAAATATTTTACAGCTTGGCTTGGACAACGAAGAGGTATTATAAGCCAATACAAATTTTATAAAAATTATAATAATCCAAAAAAAAAAAAAACAATACAATTTCCACAAACTTAAAGCTTGAAATATGTAATACAAAATTTTCACTCAGACAAAAATAAACAATTAGAACACAAGCTAAAATCGATACCTACAATTTCAAAAAAAAACAATAATATTTTGCTTTCACCCACAATTTAAGCAAAACTAAATATTTTTCAATAATTTCTTTTTTAATTAGTTTTTTATTTAATTCTGATTAGTAAACAGATTGACACACACACAAACACACTTAAATTGAATCGGTTTGTTTAAACTGAAAGTTTTTAAAATGATTGCTAATTATTTGCTTTATCTACACAGAATAATAATAATTAACTTAAAACACTTTTCCCAAAAAACTTAATATATTTTTAAAAACACACACAGAACATACACTCAAAGACACACACACACACAGTACACACTGATAGTTTTGTGTCCTCTTTCTATGGGTTTACGTTGTTAAATTTTACAAATGCTTTCAATTGATTTAAAAATTAAAAAAAAAAAAAACTATTGATGAATTTGTGAAAATATTTTTTAATATTTTCTTCCTTCCACTGCTGTTGTTTATACACCTTCCTGCCGTACTATATAAATATTTAAAGCATATTGTTGTAATTTCTTTAAATTATTATCCTATACATTTTTTTTTCCTATAAATAAAATGTTCAGGCTTAGACCTTAAATTCTATATTTATATAATATTTACCACTCTTATACCAAATACCAAAACACTATAATTGCTTTATACCTCAGACACTACAATTTTTTCAATTGTTCAATTTAAACATTCTTTGATTTCAGATTAATTTAAAAAAAAAAATTCATTTACTAATTTTTTTATTTAATTTTAGAAAAATGAAAATCCATTAAACATTTTTTGTTACAACGATTTTCAAAAATTTCTTCTGCAAAAGTCCGTCCATTATATTGTTTTTATTCGAATAAAAAATAATATCTTAATAAATAGTTTCAAGATTTTTTTATATAATAATATTAAAAAATTAATAAATAATATAGGCAGTTAATTTAATATGAAAAAAAAATTAATTATTTAAGAAAAATTTATAAAAATAAGAAGTGCATAAAGTAAAAAATCATAAAATTTTATATTTTTTAAGCAAATTAAATTAAATTATAGACAAAAAAAATCAAATGATGAAATAGAATAATAGGGTTTAATTAATATTTTTAAATTATTTTAATGGTAATGATTTTTATTAAAAAAAATTAATCATATATTTATACTTTAAATCTCTAATTCACGCAATTTGCACATTTCAAAAAGAAATTTAAAAAAAATTCACTTAAAACGCTACGCCATACAAATAAAATTTAAAATACATATTCTTATGCTTTGAATAACTTTGAACATAAACTTTTTAGACGTTTTTTCAAAAAAAAAAGGGCTTTCAATTGCAACAGTACAGATGAAGAATGACTTTTCAAATAACGCTTATTGAATTTGTTCTGCAAATCAGGATTGTGTGATCTCATGAATTTGTCCACCACAATTTAGATCAATATTTTCGCTATTCTTTTTGAGGAAGAGCAAGTAAGTGAGAAGTGCCAAAGAGTCCTCTGATTTTTTTTTCTTATAAATTTTTTAAAGAAGTAGACACATTTCTTAAGTATGGGATGTTGGCACCTCATATATGGGATATTCAAAAATGAAGTAAATCATATGAAAGGTCTGTAATTTGTCATTCATTCGCCAGGTCAGGTCAAACTAGCGGTAGGCAATTATTTATCAATTTTTAAAGTTTTTTTTTTTCAAAGTAACCTTTAGTGGATGTATGCAACTTACTTTTGGAATATTGAAAAAAAATGGTTTGTTTCAAGTATTGGCTTACACGATAGCCATTAAAGCATGTTAGCTTTGAGTTTTGTGATACATCAAAACCATCATCTGAGCATCCCACAAATAAAGTGTTAACATAAATTAATTGGGGCTTTTAAGAAAAAAAACTTTTGAAATTGATAAAAAAAAATCGCCTATAGCTGATTACTCATTGAAACTAAATGAGCTTTTATGACTATTTAACCGATCTTTCAGATGTAATATCTATTCGAAAATCTCACATTTTTTTGAATATCCCAATATTTTTTCGAATAATTCAAATTTTTTTGAATATTCCAAGATCACAGAGGAACATTTCTAAGATTTTTTTAATTTAAAATAAATTAAAATCAAATTGATATTTAAATTTAACAGAAAACATTGTAAAATCAAACAAAACATTTCAAGAATTTTTCAATTTGAAGCAACAACCACACAATACACGGACGGAGTTCCACTTTTCTGTTCTAACCTTTTCTAAAAACTAATTCTAATTTCACTTAACTACAACTACAACTAGTAATTCCATAGAAATCTCAAAAAAAAAAAAAAAAAAAAAACTCATAAATGTCAAATTTCTATATAATTTTATTTAGGTATATACAATATACATATGTATTTAGCTATGTGAAAGTTCGTTCTTAAGCTTTGATTTAGCTTAAACTGACTTAATTGTGTACTTGATTATGGAGCACAAAACTGGCTTATTAACAAATGAATCTAAACATTATAGCCTCTTTTGAAAAGTTGCATTTTAAATTTAGGTGTTTGACATTAAAAGATTCTTCCCACACATAATGCAAAAAAAACTCGGTTAACGCTTGATATAAAAAAAAAACCTTGAAAAATTTGCAACTTATATCTAAAATGGGTGATTGGCCGCAAAACTGTGAATTTTAAAAACAAAAATGAAGTAGATCCACTGCTGATATTTTTTTTTTTCCAATTTGTCCATATACCTTTCTTATAGACCCATGGAAAGGTTACTTTTATTAAAAAGGGAAAAAAAAACTTTGAACGATATTTATTCTTTAGCAATACAAAAAAGAAAAACCAAACTTATTTTTAATATTCCCAGTAGATGGTCCACCCAAGTTCTTAAATTTAACCTTGTATACGTTAAAATTCTTTGATATAAGTAAACTTATTGTTAAGATAAACCAAGGGAAGTTTATGCTTATGCAGATTAAGTCTTCTTTAAATATATTAAAAATTATCTTAGGAACAAATTTTTGATTTATAAACTTTTAAATCAAAGCTTATCACATTCTTCATGATCACACGTGAAAGTTTTCACAATCTTTCTCACACCTCACTTTGAAATAAGCAGCATGCAATCATGAAAAAAATCTCCTCATCACCATCGATAAATTTTATTTAAAAATAACAAATGAGGAATATAAAGTTTTCAATTATACGATTATATAGCATAAAGCACTCATATCTCGTGATATGAAACATTATTTCTTTTCACGTACTATATTTGTATGTTATGTATGTGTGAGTGTTATATCTTTAAAAGAGAAAAGATTAAATAAAGTTTAGAATTTATAATCTTGACGAGGCTCACCCTAACAGTTTCTAACATTACTAATTAAACTTTGAAGGCACTATTCAACTCTCAAACGCGGAATTAGCTTATAATGCCTCTATTCAACGTTAAATAAGTTTTATGAATGTCGTTTTTGCGTTTAGAGGCATTATAAGAAGTGTATAACTCTTTGCACTCGTTATAATTGAGTTTATTAATTCTATCTATCGATAGTTATCGATCATCTTATGATATACATAGTTATCAATAATCTTTGATAGACGATAGATGGCTCTCGAAAACATCTATGTTTTAAAAATTATCACAAGTTCCAAAACTTTGGAAAGGGTTGGAAAGAGAACTAATGTCCTTCTTAGATGTCTAGTTTTACTGGCAGCGATCATTGAAGGAATGAAAGAATATTTAAGTTTCGAAATGCATTAAAGTTTACAAAAAAATATATCTAATATACTTGATCTACAGCCATATTTTGCTAAACGTTCGCGTGAATTTTCGTATTCTGCTATCCGTCGGAGGAAAATTAATGTTCCAAAAAGCATATAAATTGCATTAAATATAACATCTTAACAATTAGATTCTCTCAAGAACTTCAAAACTAATTACTGATAGAGCTTTGAACTCGAAAGATTGAAGTGCTTAAAGAATAATTTGATTGAACAATTCACGTGATCGATCGGATCGGATAGCAGAATATGGCTGCTAGTTAAAAGCATTTTTGGTTTTCATGAGAAATAAATTAAACAAATTTCAAAGCATATTTAAAATTGGTATAATGGGTACAACTTTATTACTGCGTATAAGATCTTGGGGAGAAGTTTATTTTTAAATAGAAATATTTTGTCAAAGTCGTCAGCTTAACTCATGTTTAACTTAATTGTAGTTTTAGATCTACTGCAGGATCAATCAATATAGATGTAACCAAATTACAGTCTGTATTAATTATCAAAGTTAAAATATTGGAATGCCAAACGATACAAATTAAAGTAAATGTCATAACATCGAATTAATCCTACGTTTAACTTAGCAAAAGTTTTAAAATGACTTTGCACCTATGTGGCCCATATGTTTTGCTTCATATTTTATTCTTTTAAAAACAATTATACGAGAAACTCAGCATATTATTTTAAATAATTTGCTCAACGTTAAATGAGATCTAAGCAATGAATATTTATACAAAATTATTAATAATTCATACTTAAATTAGATAGAGGTGCTTTGGTTTAGTGATGTAAATATGAGTTAATTGATTTTAAAAACTTTCTCGAACATCTTCAGCTCAAAGAATATTAAATTTAAAGAAATTAATATTAAATTAAGCTAAGGAAGGTATCAATCTTAATAACACTTAATGAAGTTGTAAAAATATACCTTTTTATTATACTTTGACTGTAGGTACTTATATACACTTCTTCAACGCTATTCCATAAAATTATGATGATGTGTATTAAGATTTTAAAGTAACTACACTTACAATTAATTTATTTGAAAACTTTATTTAAATTTGAAGAAAGGAACCATTTTTTCTTTGCATAGAGAAATCGCCTTAAGCATTAATCACCTTATTGATTTTTACAATATTTTTACTAAACTCTTCATAAGAACTAAGATAGGTTTTTATATTAATAATTATTCACACAAAATGTTTGTATCTCTAACGATGCAAAAATCACATTAAAATCACTTTTTATATATGTATATATAGATAGATATTTATACAATAATAAAAATATCTTCTACTAAAGATAAAAAATAAAACTGAAAAAAATATTATTTCCTAACCCCTTTATAGCGTTCGACCTATCCATCCGATAGTTATTGCTTCTTTTTTTATAATTTTTTTTTATTTTAAATATAAATTATTGAATTGGCAAAAATGTTTTATATATATTTTATTTATTTTTAAATGTACCTTTATACTAATTTTCATTTAGCATTCGTATTGATTTGATTATTTTGTAAATATGTTTTATCATTTTCAGTGTAAAAGCATTCGTATACATCACATATTATACCTATACAAATATTATACTCAAACAAAGACATTTAATATAAAAATAAATATAATTGTTAAATATTGTTTTTTTTTCTTTCAAATTAATAAAAAAAAAAAAAACAATAATTATTTAATAAAATTCTTATACATAGGTTACATTGTCAGACGAAAAAAAATATATAAAATAAAACACTTTACACATTTCTAAATATTTGTGTTTTTGTTTGCGTGGAAAATTGTTTAAATAAAGGTTATTAAGTAAAATGTTAGAAACATATATATTATATCTTAATTGTACAAAATGTATACAAAAAAAAATAATTAAAAAAAATGAAGTATTAAAAACAGTATTTTAGTCCAGAAATCAATTGTCCAAGTCATCCTGTAGTTATATTTTTTATTTAATTATTACTCTGTGTTTAAAATTATTATTTTGTTTTTTGTTTTCATTTTTTTCATTAAAAAGCATTTTTATAATGTATTTATGTTAACATTCCTTCGAAATTTATTGATACAAAATTTAATTTGTTGGTTTTATTAATATTCTTGATTGCTATTGTACTGATCTCTCATTGTTTTTGTGGTATTGCATTGCATTTATTTATATAAAGAAGAAAAAAAGAATTATAAAAAAGTTGAGTAGCTTTGCTAAAAGATTAATTTGTGTTGTTGTAAAAGATATAGTTTTATAATATATAAATGTATATTTCCTCTCTTATCTCTAATTATTAAAAAAAATTACTTTTCTTAAAATTTTTAACTCTGCATCTTTCTGTGTTGTATTTATTGTGTTGTGTGAAACAAAGCTTCTGCATTGACAATAAAATGAAAAAATACAACAAGATGGATCCATAAACAAACAATATTTACTTTTTTTTTTAATTAACTACAATGCATAACTTAATAAATAAATAAGATTGCTTCAGAGCCATTCTGTTTCACTTATATATTTTCTTAGAAAGAACAAAATTTTTCTAAATTCTAAAAAAAGGTTTCTTAAAGAAAAACAATAATAATAACTAAAATATGCATTTTTCATAAACTTTGAATAAAATTTTACCTTATTGATAAGACAGCATTTCATTTTTCATTAAAACAAATTTCCAAAAATAAGTTTGAAGTTTGAAACGAACGAATTTAATTCATTTTAATGAAAATAAATCATATAATATTCGTACAAAAAAAAATACAAATATAAGTAAATATTATTGCAATATAATTGAATATAGGTACAGATTTGAAAAAATCTTAAATTTTCTGCTGATAGATTACGTTTTTTTTTTAGATTTGACATTTTCTTACAGGATTAATACTTTAAGAGTTAGAGAGCTGAGAAGTTTTCTCATTTCATATAACTCCCTCTAACGGTTGGGAATAAAGTGAAAAAAGCTACTTTTCAGAGCTTTACTTTAAAAGTATAAATTCTACAAAAATGGAAGTTTTCAACCCAAAATAAATTTTATTTATCAGAAGAAAAATTTCACAATTTTTTTGATAAGGCACGTTCAACATTGATAAAAACACGTTTTTCAAAATGACAGCTTTAGCAAAACAGTGACAGTAATACCCGTTTTTAATACTCAGGGATGACTTGATTATCAGTTTCAATCATACAATTTTAACAGCATTGATTTGCAAACAAAATTATCTGACGACTAGAAAAATAAATTATATATTGTCCAGTGAAAAAAAATCTACTGGACAGGCAAAATAAGTGTCCAACAATGCACTCATTTCGTATATCTTTTTAAGGTCATGTCCTACATCTGTCGCAATCCGCCATATTGAAAACACTCTATGACAACAGAAGAAGCATAAAATTCTTTAATATGCTCAAGAACATGTCATTTTAGTGTCGATTTGACGTTATTTCTAGTTTGACTTTAACATTTTACGGTTTTTATTATGCGCCTTTGGCTGAGCTTTTCTAATTACATGCACAAATGATTATGCTTTCCTGATCTAAATTTGTCAACTTAAAATTAGACACTTTTGATCAAATAACATTATTCATAATGTTTGCGAATCCAACAAAAACTTTGTTTCTAAAGCTTGCCGTTTTCTGTCCTTGGTGATGCATTGTGTAACTGAAGTCCTTTAATATTCCGGCCAAAGAAGAATTGTTCTCCGATCAAAGAAGTTTCTTATCAACACCAAAAAAAATTCTGATTTGTTTAAAGAATAGTAATTAATTTAAGGCGTTCCAAAATAAGCAATTCCTTCAATTCTGGCTTGAACGAGTAAATGAATAAACATTTCAATGCCATTTAATTTCAATTGGTGGACAAATTTCAAAAACCGAAAACATTTAAAAACTAAAAGTCAATAGTTCTCAAATAACGGTAAAATTTTTGACACAAAATGAACATGGCTGAGTTACAGAACGTCAAACAAAAACTTTTGATGCGGTATAGCATTACACTATTAATGCACATCTGGAACGCATCCCGGATGGTTTACAAACATTTTACTTTGCATCAGTATATGACATTTTGGAATGCATTTTATGCAACTTAACTGCCTGAACTCAATAGAATATTGCAAAATTAAAAGTTGGTGAACTCTTGCAGCACCGTTTGCCGCTCCGATTGCAGCTGCTGCGTTTCATTGTGTTCGTAACATTGAATTTATGTGTATTGAATATTTTGACATCTATTCCACCTGCATTGCAGCTCCGTTTCCATTGTGTTCAAGCAGAATATAAAATAAAAGAATTAAATTGATTTTAAACGAAACTCCAATTGACTTTTCAGCAAATAAATTATTGTTAAAATATCGAAAAGGGTGAAGATTGTAGAGTACACCAAAGTGTAAAGTGTGAGCTTATTGAATGTAATTTGTATAAGATTTTCTTTAAGATACATGGATACTTTATCAATACATCAATAGCAACATTCCCTGCAGAAGCAATCACTCTGTTGGTCTCCACTTCCAGACAATCGCCAAGTCATACATTATTTAGTTCGAAGGAAGTTAAAAAACCACATTTCAAAGTACTTACTATCTATGTATACGTTTGAATTATATTAAGTGAATTAATCATTTAATCAAGACAGTTCAGTTCAGTGTAAATATTGCTATTACAATTGTAAATGTGTCGGCATTGATTAAAGTGCCTTCTATATAAATTTATGGTGAAGAGAATATTCCATGTTTTGCACGCACTTAAGTATTAAGAGCAGTTTCCACCAATTTCCGGAAAAGCAGTTGAATCGTATAGACACTCAATCAATACAATTTCTGTAACACAATAACTCTTTGGAACTATTTAAAAAGGACATTTTTACTTATGAATCCCCTGGCAGTAATTGTGTTTTTTCTCATTCATACTCACTTGTTATGTTCGAAAAAAAAAAGTTATGTGTTGAAGTGTTGAAGATTTTCCGTGTATAATAGCCGTCTGCTTCTTTGTAAATACTTAGATATCAATCAGTCTGGAGCATATTGGATTGACATGGGCCATTTCCCAGCTTTGGGTATATAAAAACTTCTCCCCAATAACCAAGGAATATGTATGTAGATTCGATTAAATAAATAAAGAAGAACCCTTGAAATGTCAATGAAATTATTTTTACTAAATCATTTTGAAATTCAGGTCCGTCAAGCTGAATTTTGAAATTCTGTTGCAGTGTTCCCAACTTGACGGACCTTCGAAATTCTTTAATCGAAAAGATTTTTTAAATTTGTATGCTATCGAATAAAACTATAAATTAAACAATATTCAGAATCAGAATTTTATAATTAAAATTAGAATTCTTTTTTCGTACAAAATAAAAATATTTAAATATATTTTTTTATATTTTAATTATTTTTGTTTAATGTAATAAAGAATTAAAATGCACTTTTAAATCCCCTTAATAAATATAGTATTAGTTATAATTAAAAATTTTTAATCGAATTTAGTATAAGATATTCCTATACAAATTATTCTTATAATCTTATGTCGTAATAAATAAATTTATAGCATATAAAATATACTTATAGTTTATAGTCATATAACATATTACATCTTAAAATTTCTCCTTATTAGAATAGTTGTTTTTGAAAATTCATTAAGAATAAAAATAATAATTTATATTTTTGAAAAAATATTATTTAAAAAAAAATGCACAGATTTTTTTCAAATACAACACATTTTATTTAGAAGAAAAAAAAAACAACAATAAATATTTTTAAAAATAATAATTAAAATAACTTTCTTTCCATGAAAATATAGGTAAAATGTAATCACTTAATAAATATGCTAAACTTCAAAAAGGAGTGCCACAGTGAATATTTTCAAAAACAATATATTAAACACTGAAACTAAAAATATTATAACTAATAAAATAAAATATAAATTTCTATTGGTTTCTTTAAATTTTTTTAGAACAACAAGCAAGTGTCCGGTCACTAGGGGGAGTCTGACAAATACTTGCAGTTATTCTTTAAAACGTCGAATTAAAAAATAAAACTTTTATTTTTAATTCAAATTAAAAAAAAAATCCTAATAGATTTTAGTTTTCACTCGATTAATTGTTTTAATTTTTATAATATATTTTTTTTTTTTAGTTTTGGTAGCAAAAATAAATTTTTATAAAACTATGAATTATTATAATATCAATTGAATACTTTTTTTAAGATTAAAAATTTGAGAATTCCAGTACATAAACCAGGATTAAATAATTCAAAGTTTAATTTGTCATAAACAAAAATGAAAAATCTATTTTATCAAGTATTTGAATTCTTAGGTTGTCAGTAATAAGTTATACTGCCACATCGTGTCGCCCTCTCTGTTTCGATTGTGAAAGTGAATTTCCTTAGTATTGCACTTGATTTTGATAGATTTTTGACTGCTGAAAGTTAAAGCTAACCCTGGGCTAAAAAAGAGCTTCTGAGTTAACTACGGTACAATTTATTTGCAGGATTAACTATAACTCTGGTTTAACTCAGAGTTAACTCAGCCACTGAAAAATTGTTCCTAAATGTTTTAATTCTAAATCTATTCCACTTTTCTGAACAGATTGCAATTTTTGAAGTGAAGAAAATCCTTATTAATAAAACTCACGTAACTTTTTAAACTAATGTTCATTCTTAATTTGTTGTTTGGAAAAATGAAGCTGAAACTCATTTTCATTAAATAAAGAGGGTCAAATTATACAAAAGGAAAATATAAAAATATTTCTTTTCTACAGTTTAGGAAAATATAAAAAAAAATCGATGAAAAATTAATAAAAATAATTAAATTTGTTTATATAAGTAGACTAAATCTTTTTAAATGCAATAGGTCTAGGCATAATTTCCCATAAAAATGTTATTCTTTCAAGATTTCTCTTAAATTTGTATTCAATTGATTAAAATTAATTTTTATAGTACCTATATAAGTTTATACCTAATCCTTAATTATTTAGTTTTTTTTTTTTGTTTAAATAATTAATTTTCAGCTCACATTTATTTTCAAAAAATACAAGAACTCTTTTCGAATGGCATATATACCTTACCTATAAAAATGCTGATTTTGATCAAATAAGTATTATAGATACATAAATATTCAATCTTTGCGAATATACTCTTCTGCTTCAATATTTTTTCTAGAATCTATAATAGAGGATTATATTTTTCTTTAAAGGAATCTTGTGAATTAAAAAAAATAATAAATGGCTGTCTGATGAAAAATAAGCACGAAAAATAACGACATAAAGGCATGCAAAATGGCTGATTGAACTTTGAATATAATAATACAAAAATATATTTTATAAGAAATTGCTTTAACTTATATACCCACATACTTATATTTATTCATTTTAATAAAATTTAAAAAAACAATAAATAAAATTAAGGTCTCTCAGCCATAAATATATTTTTAATGATATTTTCATAAGAAATTATTTTTTTTTCATATCAATTCACTTGAAAAAGGAAAGTCATTATTTGAAATAACAATGCTCCTATATATAGGAAATTTATTTAAAAATCGAATAAAAAAAAATTGGCAAATCATCGATGCATAATATAATCACAGACAACAGTAATTTTGTGAAAATGTATTTATCTACATAAATCTCTATATTTTTATGCTTGAATGCGTGCTTGTACACTTAGAGAAAAATTATCTTAAATCAACAATTTATCATTATCATTGTTTTCACTGCCATAAATTACGCATTTAAGTCTTATATGTATCTGAATTTATTTACGGTACAAAAAATTTTATATTGAAAATATAAAAAATAAATATCTTCCTTCGGCATAATTAAAGAGGCTTAAGAAACCTTCATAAAATTAAATTCAACATTGCCTATCAATCTTCCTGTGCAGGTACAAGTATTTATAAAAAAACGGCCACTTATTGAAACAGCAATTAAAAAAACAAGAACTTTTAGCATGCAGAAAAACATATTTTTCGTGTGTTTTATAATTTCAGGTGGAAAATAATCCTTGTTTTACTAATTTCAACATTTTAATGGCCCATGATTAAGAATTGATTTAAAGGCCAATAAATTTTTTTCAATTAAGTTGAAAACATGCACCTGTTTGAATGCAAATTGCAACTTTGGTGGTAGTATTTAACATTAATAATATTTTTTAAGGTCTTTTATGTCGATCCTTAAATTATACCTTTTACTACCTGACTAATTACATTTTAACATTGAAAAAAACCCTTTGCCTTAAAAGATTAGCCATTTTTGAAGTTGTAAACATCAAAGAACAGTTTTCAATTTGAAGGGTAAATTTTTTGACGATGTTTACATTGGACTACCTCTTCCGACTTTATTTGACGTCTCTTTACTTAACTTCCACTTTATATCGAGACAAATATGGCCGAGAAAGGCAGGACTTTTTATTTTATTCTTTTTTTTAATTTATGGGTTTTTTGACGTTTTCTTTTGTGACATTTATTTCTTCTGTCTGTACTTTTTCTTTGGCACTTTAATACGACAGTTCACATATTAAAGGTAATATCATTAGCGTTTTCATTTTTGTTCAGTTCTGGGCATCTGTCAAAATTGAGGTATTATGGTGGTAAAATGGTGGATCCAGTGCCCGTTTACTTGTCTAATTTCAATATTTTGTTGTTGTATCTAATGATGCTTGGGGACTGGAGCAGCCATTTTTAAATTTTTTGACACTTCCAACTTTGACAACTTTTTAATAAAATACTAATTTTGTGATTAAAAGATTTGTATTTATTCCATCGATGAGCCCAGATTTGTTTTTTTTTTTTTTTAATGACTGCTAAACGCCAGTTTTTGGCTTATTTTTAAATTTATAGGAAATTATTTTCGTTCAAAAAATTTCCCAATGAGTCGCGAAAGTAACAAATTTTCTTCAAAATTCAATTAAATCTTTCCAATATATTCGTTCCTCTCTTTAAAAATTCTTTGTTGAAATTTAATTATGTTTATTTTTAGGGGATTTCACTTCAACACCCAAACGTATACTTAAGATAAGTACAGACGATTGTCAGACCTTACAATATTGTCAGAGAGGAAAATATCACACGATAAATATATCATGCGAGAAATATATCATGCGAAAAAAAATCATGCGAAAAATATGTCATGCGAAAAAAATATCATGCGATAGTTATATCATGCGAGAAATGTATCACGCCACAAATATATTATGCTAAACAAATATGATGCGGTAAAAATATCAAGCTCTTGATATTGGAATTAACAAGTTCCAATGATGGTTTTAAATTCTGACTGAAAGGTTTTTCTCTAAGTGTACTATCAAACCGTATTAAATGCGACAAACTATCTTAAACATATGTATGTATCTATATATTATGTATAGATATTATTCATTGCTTAATTCTTTTTAAACCAAAAACGATACAATATGCGAATAATTCCATAAATTCATTGCTTCCCCTGCCGCGCCGCCCGCTTTGAAATCATAAAGTCAGCCCACTTCAAGCTTAAAATATCGTAACCAAATATTTTTTTTAGATTAATTATAAGAGACTTAGAAAATTTAAACTTATTTCAATGCATGTTGAATTGAATTAAATTCACATCATATGTGGTGGGGTGGTAATGTTGAGAAGAAGGGTAAATCGTATAATATAGTGCCACACACAATACAGCCGAATAGAGTTTTGCATGTTAAACTAAATCGAAAATATTATGTACGAATACGAAAATTATAATAATAAATATACATACCTTATATATTTTAACGCTTTAAGGCACACAACAGCTAGGCATGCTCTGTCTCTCTATCTCTTTTCTTTTTTATGTTGTTTTTTTTTTATTTTTGTTGCAAATACAAATAGCATGTCCTTTTTGGTTGTACGTAGCATTTTGTGTTAATGTTTATTATTTTGGGTTTTTTTATAATTTAAATATCTTTCTGCTCCCTGTCCCTTAAAATATGTTTTTTTTTATTTTTTTTCCCATTGTTTTATCTTTATATTTTGAAATACACAAAATAAGGACATTTTAGTGAAATGACTTAATTTTTTGGTTTAATCCTATTTTTTTTTATTTCGTTGTTTTATTTAAGCAGACAAAACTCAAAATTGATTGCACATTACAGATGAATATAGCTATTAAAAAAAAAATATATATATATAAATGGAATCCTTATTTTTGAATTTGTCTTTTGTTTCTCTTTTATTTTTTTATATTTTTTGTACCGCAACACAGTAAAAGTATGTGTATGATGGTTGGTTTGATTTTATTTTTATTTTGTGTTTTATTTTTTCGTATCCTTCGTTTCATTGAATAGACTACAACACTGATTGGACTCCTTAAAACCGCCCGCTTGCTGCGCCTGGTGAGGGTTGCAAGAAAAATCGATCGATATTCGGAATATGGGGCAGCGGTCCTTGTGCTACTCATGGCAACGTTTGCCCTTATTGCCCATTGGTTGGCGTGCATCTGGTACGAACAATCGAATTTTTTTTTTTTTCATAATCATATAGTCATATTTCTTTGTTTTTTTTTTTCATTTTAATTTCTATGTGAATGTTTTTATGTTTTTCTGTGTTAATTTTGTTTTGTTTTTTGCCTTTCTTCTTTTTTGAATTCTTAATAAATTCCATTTTGCAGGTATGCAATAGGGAATGCGGAGAGAAGTATGCTGCCAAATAATGTTGGCTGGCTGCATTCATTAGGAAATGATATACAGGAGCCGTATTATGATAACAAAACAGGAGGCCCTTCGATAAAGGTGACATTTATATCAAATCACATGATTTTTTTTTTAATTTAATATTGAAAAAATTAAAAAAAAAAAAAGATGACTGTGGCGTATGAGTAACCAAAATAAATCGAAAAATTGTGTGACATATGTTTGACACAGTTATTAAATTTATTGTTGCTGCAGTATTAATTTTACTTCATATGATGAATAAGAAAATGATATTTTTATGAGTTTATATGAGTTGACAAGAATATAATAAAATGTCAAATTGACATAAGATAATAAAAGAATGTCAAATTGACATGTGATTTTGTTTATACATATACATATGTTGTTTTATGTATAGAACTGAATTTATTTATTATATCGATTTTTGTCATATATCGTTGCAGTCACGCTATATTACGGCACTTTATTTTACATTCACGTCATTAACATCGGTGGGGTTTGGAAACGTCGCACCCAATACAGATGCGGAAAAAATTTTTACGATATGTGTTATGTTAGTGGGATGTGAGTATTATTTAAAAATAAAAAAAATTTAATAATTTCTTTATTTTTTGTTTTTTAATTAAAAAAATGAAAGATATATTACTAAATAAAAAAACATTTTGAAATATAGTTTTGTTTTAAAATTACAAAATAACTCGATTGACAGTGGTAATTGAATTGATGAATACATTTTATTAGTTTTTTTTTTGTTTTTAATTTCAATATACAAATAAAAATTTATTATTTTTTTGACACTTTGAAATAAAAAATATATCTACTATTGCACTTTTATTGCTATTTTACATATACATACAAATATTTTTTTAAATTATTTATAATGAAACTGCTTGAAATTTAGCTGGAAGTTTTGACATCAGTTAGTAAATTACAATTGACTTCATTATTTTTCTAAAGCAAGAGTGAGAATTTGTCCAAGTTATTTTGCAAATAATTTATTTTTGCAATTATCACCATTATTCTATTTTTTTTAAATAATGCTTTTGCAAATAAAATTAGTTATAGATCTTTAAATTTTTGCAAATACAAGTGATTGGTTTATTTTTCTTGCTATTTTTATTGACTATTTCAAAATGATTGATGATTTAAAATTTTACGAGAAAAGTCGTAACATTTCGACCTTAACCATTTTACATTCACTCTGAAACACGCTTATCTTAACAAAATATACTTAGTTCAATCATGAAATTTTAGCAAATTTAGCTAATGTAGTTAATTTAAACAAAATTATTAATAGACAGTCGAAAACTGTAAAATTGTTATTTTATTTTGTATATAATATCGGCCGTATCTATAAAGACATTTTAAAACCTTCTTAAATTTAGAACACCTCTGAACAGCTCTTAAGTGTGAAATCAGTACCTTTAATCATTTTTTACATTAATTAGCAATGTTTCTTAGGCCTCTATACTTAAACGCTATCCAACGCATTTAAAGCCTACTTAAGGCCATTTTAAATATATTTTGAAGTCTGAGAAGAGTTGTTTTTGTTTAGTTATTATCAAAAGGTTGAAAAAAAATAAACCAATGAAACTTATGAAACAAAAAAACATCTTAAAGCAAAATGGACTTTAGTTTTATTTCTTTTGCTTTGGACTATACATCCAGTTGCTTCTCTTTCTCTCTTATTTTTTAATAAACTCTTTTGTTTGTTTTTTTTTTTGGAAGCTGTCCAAAATCAACCGCGAAGTATGGAATTTGTAGATTCATTTGCGTTACGTGACACAATCGTTGTTCAGTTAAGTATCAATGGAAGGTACTAATTGAAGTTACGTCATTTAAAGGCAATTTAAATATTTAACAAACTTAACTTATTGACCTCTAAGAGATGTTTTAAGAAAATCTAATAGATATGGCTGTGTTTTTGTAGTTTCTTTGAAATTGTTCAAATTTCTAGGAAAATTCATTCAAAAATTTCAAATTAATTATGGATCCGAAACTTGACAACGGTTGTCAACAAATTATGTCTCTTGTCACTTGTCAATTACTATGGTGTCTCTATTACATTAGGTGCTGTGACATAAGGCCATGCGTCATAACGACATATTACAAAGTATGGTCTAAGGACGCTTTAGCAAAGTGACATAAGGCCATATTCATTCGAACAAATGCCCTTTTGGTTGACGAAGTGTCATAGTGCCATATTTTTTTGAGACTTAAGGCTATATCTAACAATGGCCTCATAATACTTTCTTTAAGTGAAAAAATTTGATTTGTTTTTTTTTTTAATCCAGAATCTTTAAATGCAAAAGAAACTTTGCATACACTTAACCTCGCGCCTACCCCAAATCCTATAATGTATCCAAACACTATTTATACGCCGTAACTGAATTACAGTTCAAGTGTTGGACAAAAACATTTGGCCAGGTTTATTTATCCAACAAAAAAAGACGGTTGAAAGTGACATAAGGCCATATGACCCTATGTCACTTTATTAAAGAGTCAAAAGGCCATAAGTTGGAATATCGCCTTATGTCACTTTGTGAAAGCGTCATACGGTTATATTTCAAAATATGGCCCTATGACGCATGGCCTTATGACACGGCACCTTACACTATTAGGCCGAAGAAAGTGATTCTTCATTTTGTCTTTAAACTGATATTGAATTGAAAAAATGCAGAAAAGTAAAGATATAGCTGTCCTCAAAACGATATTGTTCGATCGTTTTTGTTTTACGTCATGAAGCCCCTGAATTTTGACATCAAAACAGAGAAATATTGCTGAGGAATCCTGTTCGTGAAACTGAGATTGCTGAGATCTCCGAAGTCTCATTTGCCTGAACATGGCCTATTATTATTTTTATTATTATTATTGTTTTTTATTCTTCTCGTGTTTTCTTGAAAAATTGAATAGTCATCTATTATAAATTTGATTATAAAGTATTTTGTTATTGCTTTACACAAACAAAATTGATTTGTCATTGTGTGCGTGTAACTATTTACTTTTTCAAACAAAAAAAAAAAACGCGGCTTCTGCCTAAATTAAATAAAAAATTGATTTAAAGCTGACTCCGTGTTTTATTTGACGTTATTTTATTTTCGACAGTTAAGCTATGACATTTTCTTTTCTTCATAACTTCTTTTAAAGTTTTCCCCGAATCTATGCTGTATTGTTACTATGATCTGCATAATTTGTACTCAGTAGAGACAAAGCTATTAGTTTGGTTTTTTGCACGGCTTTAAGATCAAAACAATATTTGCACTTTAAGCTTATTAAAAATCACATATAATTATGTAGTCTTAAAACAAACAAAAATGTTATATTCATATATTTAATACGACCTTAAAATTGTAGATTATCGCAAAAAAAATTGGTTTAAATACCACTTAGTCCAAAAAAAAGCATACAAACATTTTTTCTCAATTAATATACCAATTTCAGAAAAAAATAAGTACAACAGCAATTTTTGTATTTAGAAACAAAATCAAAGTTAATGGTAAGTACTAAGATTTCGATAAAAATTATTAAGGTTAAAGATTAAAACAAAAATATCTACCTTAAAAATAATGTCCCATAACTGAACAAATAATACCTACGTTAATGTTTCATAACAAAATTACTATTTCTCTGCAAATATAATTAAGAAATGTTTTTTTTGTTAAGAAAAATTCGTATTTTTAAAGATAAAACAAAATTTCAAAAATGGTTTTAAATAATTTAATGAATCGTACGTTTTAAAGCCTTGCCGCCATACTATTCCATCGATTAATCTAGTTTAAAACTTAAATCCAGATGTATTTACATTGAATTTATATCCGGATTTAAGTTTTAATCTGGATGAATCGAGTGAATAATATGGCGGTAAATGTCCTGTAATTTATTTAATAATTTAACTATTAGCAATTGTATTGTTTTATTTTATTTTCGCACGTTAAAGCGAATGATTGAACATAAATAGACAGTTTCATCAACGCCATTTTATTGTTTCCCTTACAGTTACAAAAAAGTACATTATTTTACTTGAAATGAATCGTTTTATCGGTTCTTTAATATTTACTCATTATAATAAAGGTAAATAAATAAATGCATTTCGCAAGCATAAAAGGTAAACTATTCCAAGGCCCGAGAAGCACGTTACATGATTTATCTATAGATATATGAAATATGTATGGGTTACAATTTAGGCCTTGCACACATCAATCGACTAAAAGCTTTTACAGAACTTAAATTTTGATATTTGGTAAGTTGTTGCCTTTTTTAGGAGATTTCAATGTTTCGAAAAAATGGATTATGGAGTTTTCGTTGAACGACGAAGATATAAAATCGAAGGCTTGTGTAGGTCACGAAAAAACTATTTAAAAAAAAAATCTCATATTGTCGCTGTAGATCGAATACCTCGTAACCCAGAAAAGTTCACTTTTTAGATAATGATGCACTTTTATTGTAAACAACTTTCCGCATCTAATGATCTTTAAACGTATAACGTACCGTTAAAACTATGTTCTTTTTTAAAATAGGGCTTCTCAAACTTTTTAAAAAAAGGGTCGTATGTTTCCACAAATTTTTTTTTCTCGGGAGCAGAGATTGGTGGAACGCGAGCGCCTGATGCTACAAAAATTCGAAACGCATTTCGTGGTGCTATTCGTTCAATCCAAGCATTGATGCGAAGTATCAATCTACAAGAAACGATTTCACCTACAAATCACAACAGCTACTTAGGCTTGTTGAGCAAACAAGACATCTATCGACCACTTTTTCTTTTTTAACTTATCATCTTAAAGGTTTATTGCCATTTAGTTTTTCACATGACTTCTTATCCACCCATTTCCGCTTGGTAAGTTGACTCTGTATTAACTAAATAGATATTTTTGACATATGCGTGCTTCTGACCCTGAATGGAAATATCTTTTTTATTAGTGCCGTATAGTGTCGCTCTCTCTGTTGCAATAGTGAAAGTACCTACATTTCCGTAGTGTCGTACTTTATTTTCGATTTTTTTAGATTTTTGATAACTAAAACTTTTAGTTAATCCTGAAAAACTGTTTCTGAGTTACCTCGAGTTCAATTTATTTGGTAGATTAACTAACTGAGGTTTAACTCAAATTTTACTCCAGCACTGAAAAAGGCCCTCAAATTTTTCTATTCCTGTTTACCTTTTTGTTATAAACAATCTTAAGTAGTTACTTTACCAATTTTTTTAAAGTTTTCAAAAATACACCTTACCTTTATTTAGTGACTTATTTTTTTATAAATTACGACTACATTTAAAAAAAATAAAATAAAAAATTCACTTAAGTTTTCAGTTAAAAATAAAACTAAAAGTTAAATTTCAATGGAAATAAACAACATCAACAATAAATACTCGTTGCAAAAAAAAAATGCTCAAGCATATTTGTAATTATTATCGACAAACAAAACTACTTTACCAACACTCAGAAGCTATATTCAATTACCACTGGTATACCGTGTCTCATCCATTCATCACCAACCATTAACAAAATCAAAAAGTTCCATCATCCTCCGATTCAAAATTCTCACTTTTCTGTTTGCTTGCAGCCCTCATGTACGCCAGCATATTCGGTAATGTATCGGCGATCATCCAAAGGCTCTACTCTGGTACCGCCAGGTATCATACCCAAATGCTACGCGTACGAGAATTCATTCGATTTCATCAGGTAAGTTCGGATCAGCTCCGCTGATCGGTGAGCATCTCTCTGTCTCTTTCTGTCTCTACTCTGTGACTTAACGTGGTTCAATATTAACGATTTATATACAAAAAACGAACATTGACAAATTGTGTGGCGCTAATGTCTGCCCATATATTTATAGATCTTTTTTATTTTTTTTTTATTTCATTCTATCATCCTATTGATTTTTCAACTAAAAATTTAACACAACAACAAAGTTTGTTGCTTTTGAAAAACCTTTTTGGATTTTTCTTTAATTTTTCCGTGTTGTTTTCTTTAAAAAAAAATACTTTTTTCATAATTTTGAAGAAGAAAAAAAAACAGATTTTCATCGAATTATTTTGTTTACTTTTTTTCGTTTTTATATTATCTATCCTTCTGCGTGCTCTGTTTTTAACACACACAGATACCAAATCCATTAAGACAACGTTTAGAAGAATATTTTCAACACGCCTGGACGTATACCAATGGAATCGATATGAATTCTGTATTGAAAGGATTTCCCGAATGCTTGCAAGCTGACATTTGTCTGCATTTGAATCGTAACTTGCTGACAAGTTGTCCAGCTTTCGAAGGAGCCAGTCCTGGTTGTTTGAGGTAAGAAACAATACAAACAAACAAAAATCCAACTTGAAAACAAACAAAAAACTACTTAAAAAACCTTAAAACTGATTTGGATGTGTTGATTACGAGTACAACTAGATGGCGCTAGCATTTTGACATTTACAAAAATGCACCCAAAGTAGTTTTGTTTGATTTGATTGAAGAACTTCTGGTCAAGTTGAGGCTGTGTAAGCCTCTTTGCTTGGATTTGGAAGTATTTCAAGCAACTTATGAAGCTACAGTCATTTGCTTGTACTGGTAACTCGTTACTATCCAAGTCTATCCTCCCCGTTATCGCATTGAATCTTATAAACTGTGTACATTTTGAAAGAAATCGACATACATACCTGTGTTATTCGCAAAATGATGAATGGATGAATATGAATATGTATTAATTTATTGGCGTATACTAGACATGAAATCGGATAAAGCACTCTTTTAAATGGAAATTTACTTTAATCGTGCCTAAAAATTAAAACAACTTATTTCGATTTATAGAGTTTTTTTCTATTTTGCTTTGGTTTACTTCAAGTTTTCAATTGAAGGAAATAATTTTCCGGCCCGAAATATTGGAAACAAATGTTTTCTTTTGACAGCTGTGGTAGGTATACATTTTATTAATACTTTGTTCTGACGTTTCTCAAAAATCGATTCTGTCTTATTCTGTGTTAACCTGATTGGACTCACTGAACAAATCTTTAGCAAGCGTTGTAAATTTGTAGCGTTGAATGTTGCAAATGTACATACATATACAAATCATTTAAATATAATGTTTAAGTAATATTTAGTGGAATCAAATGACAATCTATTGTACCTTGTTTAAAATCTGAAAGCTGCATCTGACAAAAAACTGTCGGGTCACCCTCAAGATTTTCTAAAATAAAACAGCAACAAAATTGAAGTAACAAACTGACAGGTAGGCAAAAGGCTAAAAAAACCACAAGTCAAAACATTGTATATAAACATTCAATGGACATAGTATTGGTTAAATAGTAGTTTTTTATGACTTAAATCGTAGTTTTTTATAGTAGAGTATTTTTATAAAATAGAATAGTAATTATGAAAATTTTGTTTTATAAAATACCCACAATCATGCCCATTATAAAGTCTGGTTCTGGATAGCTACAAAAAGCCTTTTCAATATCTATTGGATGGCAACCGTAGTGAAATTCTATTTTGGCTGTTTGTCGATAAAATGAAAATTTTATTAGAAACTTTTTTTCCATCAATTGTAAATATAAGCTGCATTTTATTATCAACCAGATCTAATATACGGATCAGATTTTGATAATAAAACAAACCAGGATGACATCTCCTTTATTTGTCATGTATTTGTTGTCTTTTTTCTTTACACTACAAACACCATTTGCAAAACATAACAGCCCGTCTGAGTTAAGAAAGGTGTATGTTTACAAATGGATTTGCAAATCCAAAAGCAGAATCTTTTTTTTTTTTATAAATCGTTAATCGATTTAATCGGGTTGAAGTTCCATTTCCGGACTATATTTAAAGCGGTTTTCACAGAACTATTGCTCTTCACATACCAGCAAGGTTGGCTGAAATAACTATAATACATTTTCTACATCTTTAAACACGCGTAGTTAATTGAATAAAAAACACGCCTTATTTACTACAAATTTGAACGTCTGCGACATACATACATATCAAATCTAGAAAAATAATTAGCCAGTTCAGGTTTCTTGAGATCTCTGAGATCTCAGCAATCTCAGAAATCTGACGTAATTCCTCAGTGAGATTCCTCACTTTTGCTGTCAAAAAGCTGAGACTGAAATTTTTTGGATTCGTTTTCTCAATTATTTTTTGTCGCAGTTGATCAATTTATAAAAACGAGATGGAGAGTGCTTTTGACTTTAAAGGAGAAATTTTGTTCAGGTTTCTCCTTCTCCTCAGTGGAGCTGACAGACGTTTGCTCAGTGAGATCTCAGAAACGTGAACTGGCTAAATAGAATTTCAGTAAAAAATTAATATATCAATTCAAAATTCAAACTTCAAAGAGGCAGCTGACAGATCATTTGACACTTGAGACTACGTTTGCACAATTAGGGACGTTTATATTCAACGACATGTTCATCAACACTTGTCGTGTCGTAAGATTTTTATTATGTGAACACTGAGCACCAGTTGAACGACCGTTCGATGGACTAGCTATGTAGGTAATATATTTTGATAATTTGTTCTGTCGAACGACCGGTGTAGTAATTGTGAACTCCAGTCGGACGAACGAAAATTTAATTTTACATCTTTCTATTTTGTTCGTAAGATTAAAAGAGAATAGGGAGCAATGAAATTGAAATTGAAAAAATAAAAGTAAATAAATAAAACAAAAGTAGAAACAAATGAAAATAATGCGCTATTATTGGTACAAAAAATGAAATTCTCGCCATGTTTGCTCTTTGAAAATTTATTTTCAAATGAAGTCGGTGAGACAGTTCTTAAATGTGAACGCTAAAAAACAACTGGGGTCGGTAGACACTTTGTTAAATGTGAACCCCCCTATTTGTTTCATTTACTACATTTAACTCCGTTTAACTACATAAACTACTTTTACTACGTAGAAAATGTAAAAAATGTAGTTTATTCTAAAAAGTGACAGTTTGGCCAACCCTGCATACCAGTTGCTCTCTACCAGACTTGCCCAAATTGTGAAATCAAATTGTTTTTTCTTAACAATTTCAAATCTATTCAAAATGGCTTTAAAACGACTAACTTATTAACTTATTTTCATTTCATTGATTTCAAAGGCCTTTTTTCCACTGAATTTGGAATCAAAAAAAATTTACTTGCCAAATCAACGTAAGCATTATGATAATTGAAGCAGACTTGGACATTTTTCGGTGAAAGTGCCCATAACTTGAGTGGCTGTTATCTGATATGAGATCATTCATAATTCTTAACAGCGCTCATGATTAATATTCACATAATTGGTTCATGAATAAGTTTATAACTGAGCCTATTTAAGTTATAAGCTTTTTTAAATAAGAGTTTATAATATTTGTGAAATAAGGGGTTGGGTGAATTAATTAATAATATAGTATATATTAATATAATAATTAATCAATCATAAAAATGGACTTTTTATTTCATTGTTTCTCAAACTCTATATAGCAATTAAAAACAAGAACAAGAATTATTCACAGTTTCCACGCAGTTTGTATTAACTTAAATATGGAGAAGTTGACTTTTGGAAACTTAGCTGCTATCTATTTTGTTGTGGCAGGAACTACAACTCATTATTTTTTACCTACGCAATTTCTATATATATCCAAAAATAATCGAAAATTAAAATTTATTGTTCCTTATTCCTCAGTAGGAACTATGAATAATATGAAAATTGAAAATATATAAATTTTAATCAATTTAAAATTCTAAAACATTACTGTCTTATCTCAGACCAAAATCTTTGTGAAAAGTTTTCAAAAAGGTAGAGGGCAAACCTTTTTTATGTTTATGGGAGTATAAGAGAAAATACTAAAATCCAGTCAGATAAAATCCAAACACATTGGCTATTACTTTCTGAAACACTTTTTTCATCCTCGAGTATTTGTCGACCAATTACCTATAAAACACTATGCTTAAGCGAAACTTGCTTAAGTAAAAAACCTGGATACCTGAATCATATTTTCAGTTAAATTTTATTTTGTTAATTGAAAAAAACTCTCTTAAGTGAAAAAAAAATTGATTCGAACAGAACAAAAAATTTTCCAAACGCTTTCACTCCTTTTCTATATTTCACCTTTGAATTTCTGATATGTCACAACCGTTTTTGGAATTTTAAAATCCGCTTAAGCGAATTTTTTTTCACTTATCCGGACTCCGTTTAAGTGATTTTTTTTCACAGGGTTCGTTTAGGTGGAAAACCCATTTAAGTGAAAAGAGTGACATTTTGCCAATTCTCTTAAGCTGGTTTTACTGTATTTGTTAAATGTCAGATAAATGACATTTGAAATGAAGTTGTTTTTTTAAATTATAAACTGTAAAAGACAAATGAAATTTATTTTCTATTTATATTTTTTGAACTCAAACCAACATTTTTTGTATTTTATTGTATAAGGAATCGATGTTCTACATATATTTTAGGGTGTGTCAAAAAAAATCACTTTCATTACAAACAAAAAAGCAATTGATTTTTTTTACCCACCCTTTCGTATATATTATGTAACTTTACTTTTCAAAGTGTGCTTTATCTGATTCAAAAACAAAACCCCGCCATTGTGTATAAAGCTTAATCAAATCGAAAAAAATGCTCATTTTTACATCGCTGTTATGCATTGTAAAATTAATAATTTTAAAATAAAGCTGTAAAAAAAGGATCCATATAAATCATATTAACTTTACCTATATATATATATGAATGCTCGTCAATTTAAATATAATATAATATTAAAGGCTCTGCTATATAATATATATTAATAATTGAAAAATCATATTTCTGTGTAAATAATAACTAAATTTTGACAGCAAAAAATACGCTCTGCAATCCGATTAAATAAATATACAAATAAAATCTGCGCCAGCCTCTCTTATACGCTTATCTTGTTTCAGCATTTAAAGTAATAATATAAAAAAAATAATAGATTAGATGAGTTTTAATAAATAACAAATAAATAATTGGACAAAAAAAATAATAATTAATTGTATATACTTGCAAGATATAAAAAACACTGAACAAAAATCAAAAAAAAAAAAACAAATCTGTTGTTTCAATATTCTTTGTACCGTTGTCTTGTTGTATTTTGGTTTTCATCTGGTAGACTTGATGATAGGATATTTATCTATTCTTAAGTAAAGCTTTAATATACTGCTGCTCTATGGCTATATACAATTTTTAAACAATTTTAATATCTCTATATAGTATGTCTTGGGTAATATTAATTGCAATTTAAGAATGGATCCATATGCCTAGTGTTAAAAATTAATTTAAAACTAATTTTTTGTTTTGTTTTTGTTTTTGTATTTCTTGTTTCTTTATTAATAATTTTGTGTTAAATGTGCATAAATTATTATTTTTCTGTTTTTTGTATCATGTCACTAAAAATGTGAATGTGAAAACAGACATTAAAGCGCTATTTTTAATTTAACTACATCAAAAATAATATTTAACATTTGTATATTCTTATAACTTTAACAACTATAATCTTTATACTTATGCTTTATTTTTCTCTAGCTATAGGTTGTGTTGTGTTGAAGTGCATAAAAATACAGCACAAGGATTTTAATGCTTACACACACTCCTTAACACTCACAGATACCCACACACACACACCCGCATATGCGTGAAGAAATGATTTCTATCAATAAGTCATCATTAAAAATCGTTTAAAAATCTATCTACATAATATGTTCAAAAATTTGAAATTTGTATAAATAAAATAACATTTTTAAAGTCGTTTCAGTAATCAGGACTCATAATGTATTTTCGTATCTATAGCTTTGCGACTTCTTGTAAATATATCAATCAACAAAATTTTATATACAAATCCAACTCTCAACAAATCCAATGATCAACATTCATATAATATTATTTTCGCATGGATAAAAGTTGGTCAAAGAACAATCCTTTTGCTTACTTGCGTTTGTTGTTGTTTAATTTTTTTTTTTTTGAAAATAATAAAAAAGATAAATTATGAAGGATAATGAGATTGAGAAACAATATTGTTCGCATTCGTGAATATTCATTGTGAAAATGTTATTCATGGGAATTATTGCTCTTTGCATTATTTTTTTTTAACATTTTCGAGAGAACAAATTATTTTGTTCATTTAATCAATTTATCGCTCGAGGGAATTTTGATTTGCTTTGATGCAATCGCATTGCAATGAAGATGCATGATGTTGTGTATTTTTCAGTGCCTGCAGAAATGTCATGTCGAAATTTTTTTTATATCATAATTATATTAAAGAAAATGAATATGATTGTATTTCCTTTGAAATCATTTTGACTATTAAGAGGACAGTCAAACGACATTATTTAAGGTTAATTACTACTTAAATTACAATATAATCAACAAGTTAAAGTTAGTACCTATTAAAATTCTTATGACAAATAATTTGTTTGAGATTTTTACTTGCTCTTTACTTGGAAGAATTGCTTATGTGTAGAAAATTAAAAGCACGACAACGAGATAACTGCACTAAATTTTTTACATCATTGACTACGTGTAGTTAATTAAATAAACTACACGCCTTATTTATTAGAATTCATTTTTCTTACAATAATAGAATTTCGATAAAAAAAACACTTCCACCCAAAATTCAAACTTCAAAGTGACAGCTGACAGATCATTTGACAATTAACTACAGAAAATACGTAGAAAATTTAACTAATGTAGTTAATTCTAAAAATTGACAACCCTGGACACGACTGGATCTCACTTATCTGAAGTTCATCTCTTAAAAAAAATCCTGGGGTTTTTTATAAGGTTTTGGTTTCCTAATACACGAACCTGCAAAAATGGCGATCTCTTACGCTGTCAGAGCTGCCTCCATCGATGAAGTAATAAATTTTGACGTCTCACCTTTTTCAAAATAACTTCACCTCGATTTTAAATGTCTTTTGCTAGCATTAAAATTAAAGTTGAAAATATAAGAAATTAAGTGAAATTAAAAATTTTATTAAGTAACATTATAATAGTGATTTTAAAGAGCGAACAAACATTTGACAGCGGTCGTAATTTATATACTGACATCTTCCAGGCAATAAATTGTCATTTCCATTGAAATTGGCATTGCCTCAAATATTAGCTCTATTTTATAACATGAAATTTCACAAATTTTTAAAAATTTTCACAAATTGTCTCAAATTCCTGTTTGTTAACTCAAAAAAATTGCAACGAGAGAGCAATTAATTTTTCTCTTGCAAATTTTTGCTACACAAATTTCTCATAAAGTTTTTTCTAGTTCTTTCAAAGTTTGACAGGTTTGCCACAGCGTTAAGTAGGTACTAGATTTATATGACACTTGGACATTTAAAAAAAGGTATGTTTGCCTAGTTTTTTGCACGAACTGTCATTTTTAAGTCGTGTTTAACTGGAGTTTATTAAAATAATAGATTTGGTATGATACATGTTAAAATTTATTTAAAATTCTAAAATAGCCGAGAAGACATATTTTGTCAGCTTCGACCCTTATTTCTTTCTTTGGGAATAAATGAAGATTCAGGTAGTCATGTACCAGGCTACACCAATGACAGTGAGATATCTATAACAACTTGAACAGCAATGTTTTCGTAAAAATATTTGCTATACCACAATTCGAACAATGTGCGAGTGAATTTTCAAAAATTCGAAGGTCAGATTCGAAGTTAACTGCCAACTAAAACTGTCAAGAAAAAAAATGGTATTTGAGGTTTATTTTAAATTTTGATAAAAAATATTTTGATATCTTAAGTAATTTATGAAAATATGTAGCTGCGGAATTTGGACCGCTCTTTCTGGCGAGACTTTTTCTCGCTACCTGTTGTTTCCAGCTGAAATTCCTAATCTTCCACATATAAATGGCATTTAAATCAAAGTAAAATATAATGTCAAAATCATATGTGATCGAGTTGTACATTTTATTAACTTCTTTCGAGGAAAAATGCTTTAAAAATTACTAAGCGTGTATAAGCTTTACTTGCAGAAAAGTTTTCTCTTGCGACGAGTTTTTGTATAAGAGACATATTGGGGCACGGAAAAGATTCGAACCAAGCGTATTGGAATATAGTTCTACTCAAAAGTGAAGTTTTTTGACTTGTGACGTTATTATGCTCACAATAGGCATGCGTTCAGCAATCTCAAATACACGTTTCCTCAGCAAAATTTCTCATGCTTTGCTGTCAAAACTCTGAGGAAAAAATCTTGATTTCGCTTGCTCACTTTTGAGTGAGAAAAATAATATGCCATATTACAATACTTTATTTGTACAGATATTTTTTACATCTTGTGTACTTATGTACCTACTTTTGAATAAAAATATGATAATAGTAATTTTCTTTAAAATAAATATTCAAGGTTTTATCTACCTTACAAAAGCTTTAACTTGTTGATTTTAAATTCTTTCCCATAGGGTTTTTTAATTACTTCTTATCATGGAATCAAAATTGTTCTCTACATAGGTATACCATGCAGTTCATCACCCAAGGCAATGTCAATTTCGAAATATCATATATAGTACTGCATCTCATTGCAAATATTAATTATACAATCTCTTATAATCTTCTCGTTATAAGTCAACCTCTTGTGAAAATGTTATTGGCACAATTTAAATTGAATTTTGTATATTTTCGAAGATATACGTACATTATATTATTATTGGACAAGCACATATTATACTCTCAAAAAATTAAAAAAGACAAAACTATCTAACAAAAACTACTATCCTTCTCTGGTGCTGTGTATTTTCAATTTTATCGATTTGTCTTCTTGTTCCATCCACTCCACATATTACACACAAACTTAATTAAAACAAAAAAGAAATTAAAAAATCTGAAACAAGGGAAGATATGGAGAAAAAGCAGCAAGCAAAACATTTGGTCAAAAAACAAAAAAAAAAAACACAAAACCGAAATCCGTCCTCCTTGTGATGTAACAAGCTTGCTTGTGGTCCTCTGGTAAAATTTTTTTTCTCCCTCCCAAAATCAGATCGAAATTCCTTAATCCAAAACAAAACCCAAAACAAATTTATAACTTTTCAGCAAAAAAAAAAAATAAACTAAAAACATCGAAAACAAAAAAACAAAACAAAATTGTGTGTAATTTTTCAGAGCTTTGTCACTTAAGTTCAAAACAACGCACGCACCTCCCGGCGATACACTAGTTCATAAGGGCGATGTCCTAACATCATTGTATTTTATAGCACGTGGATCTATAGAAATCCTTCGAGACGATGTAGTTATGGTTATTTTAGGTAAGTCAATTTTCTTTTTTCAAAAAAAGGATTATTTTTATTCAAAAAAAAACTCATTATTAATTTGTTTTTTTTTAATTTTTTTTTTAATTTTATTTAGGAAAAGACGATATTTTCGGTGAAAATCCGTGTATATACTCGACAATTGGAAAATCAAATAGTAATGTACGAGCGCTTACTTATTGTGATTTACATAAAATCCATCGTGAGGATATGCTCGATGTCCTTGATCTCTATCCGGAATTTTATGACAGTTTTGTAAATAGTTTAGTGATAACGTACAATATGAGAGATGTGAGTATAATTTTATTTGAAAACTCATTTAATTTTTTTTTTATAAAATTTGTATTATTCATCAAATTGCTCAGATAAATGTTTAGTAATAATATAAAAAAAAAGTTGTTGATAATTAATAATTTCTTTTAACTACTCGTATATATATTATAATAAAATCTTCTTAAGTAATAATTAATTGGTATAACTTTGTTAATAAATATAAATTATATAATTTGTTTTAAATAGATAATTTGGATATGCTTATAATAATATAGATGAATTTAGAAGTAGATAGTATTATTTATTCGAATAATGTCAGTAATGTATTAGGTAATTATGTATAGGATATAAACAGACTCCTTCAACTATTACCTCCATTTAAATTTTCTTTTATTACGCATACCTACATAAGTACATGTGGCATCGGGGAGCGAATGAAAAACATTAACTTAATTAACAGCACTGATCGTAATTACTGAACAGACAGCACTGACAATGGTGGTACGAATACATTAACGGACAAATGAAAGACACGGGAAAAGAAGCGTATCTTCCAAAAGAAAACCAGTTTTAACTTTTTAACATTTGACTAGTCTACATATAGGGGCATATTCATAGTCACTGTTTAAGTTGTTTCTAAAAAAATACTGGGTTTATCCTATCTTATTTACATTGGATAAACTCCAGGCTAAGATAAACTGGGGTCTAAAAACGACTATGAATATGCGCCATAGTCTTCAAAGTTCATGTATACTAGTTTATTGTCATGACCGGTCGCTATTTGTTTAAATCGAATAAACTAAAGGCCTGTTTGGTATCTTTTTTAAGAAAAAGGTGTAAAACCTGTAAAAAAAAAAAAAATTTCAAAAAGTTAACAAGCGCACTGAACCACTTTTTGTATAAAATGCTTAGTCCCCTTTCACACGATTTGAGGAGATTTTTTTGACATTCCTCTTCACATACACAGTATAGTGTGTGTTCAACCAAGCTACTTTAAAACGAAACAACAGAAAATTTCCACGATTTTATTTCTTCGTGTGAAAGTTACAAGAGATTTTTAAGGAAACTAAAAGATAACGTCAAAAAAATCTTCGGCAACTTGTTTCCTCGTGTGAAAGGGGACTTGAAGCTGACGTCAAGTGACAGACACTGACAGCTGTGTATTTGACACACAGAAATTTGTGTAGCCTAAGGTTAAGTACAAACGATTGTCAGATCTTACAATATTGTCAGATCTGTCAGTGAAAAAACTGCCAAATGTCATACAATTGTCTGAACACACAATTTTGTCTGACAATATTGTCAGAAGACAATCTGACAAAAAATTGTCAGGTATCTTACAATCGTCTGAACAAACAATTTTTATCATTGTCAGTCGATTAGGACATTGTCAGACTCATTGGTCATTGTGAGATGTTTTAATTGAAAACATCTTACAATTGCTGACAATTTCTTTATTGTTCGAAATGTCAGTGAGTTGGTTAAAGAGAGATAAAAAAAATAGCTGACAATCAAATTGGGTAGAAATCTACCAACCGTGTGAACGGACAATTTTTCATTGTAAGAAATATGTCAATTGTCAGCTAATTGTTAGCTATTGTCAGACCATTGACAGTTCTGACAGTTGGTCTGTTTGGTAACATGAAATTTCTTGCGAATTTGCACAAATTTTCACAATTTGCTGTCAAAACCCATAGAAAAAAAGCAAGTTTTTGGGTAATTTGTTGAAAAAAAGTTACCAAAGTGGCATAACATTGTAAGATCTGAAAATCGTTTGTACTTAGCTTAAATTAGCAAGTTATCCAATGGAGGGGAAATTTTTTGCTCTCTCGTTGCAACTTTGTTGAGTTAACAAACCTAGTACTTAATTTGAGACAATTTGTGAAAAATTGTGAAAATTTGTGCTATTTTGCAAGAAATTTCACGTTACCAAACAGAGCTATTTTGCAAGAAATTTCACGTTACCAAACAGAGCTTTACTCAAATATTTCTATATAAAAAAAATAATTTTTACAATTGAATGGCTTCTATTATTTCAATGGTTGAACAAAGTAACTTTTTGAAAAAAATCATAAGAAAATGAATTTTACTTGAATCATCAACAGAGTGGATCATCATTTTTATACATAGCATATATATTTAACCTTCGAAATCGAAATTCAATTAGTTCAATGTATAACCTATCAGTTTAGAAAATGCATCTTATAGAAGTAAATATAGAATCCTTTCAAGTCCTTAAAGTAAAAACATAATAATGTATATTTGCTTGCCAAAAATTAAAAAAAAAAGTATATATTATTACTAAATGTTACCTACTATACCACTTTTTTTACAAAGTTTACTGTTATTATTGTTGTTTCTTTTTTTCTTTTCTTTCGTTTTATGTAATTAAACAAAAATATATAAATATAAATAAAAAAAAATCTGGATGCTTGGAACACTGTCTCTACATCAAATAAAACAAACTTAAACTTAAAAAAAAAATTAAAAATTTGATTCGGCTTCTAAAAAAAAATCTGAAAAAATTAATATTATAAACAAAAAAAAAAACCAACACCAATGCACCGGCATGCACACTGCAGGAAGAACAAGCTGGTGTAGAGGTTAAACATAGATACATGCGAGCCACATCACATGATAGAGACAGAAGTACTAGTGATACTAGATCAATTAGGCTGTAAGTACTTTTTTGAACGTTAATTTAAAATATTATGTATCGAATTTTTTGTTTTTTTTTTGTTTAATTTTGAGTGTTTTTGGATTTTTAATAAAAATTTTAGTAAATGTGTTTTGATTTTTTTGTTTTCTGTTTATTTTTGTACCAAACTGCTTTGATCTGAGAATCGTAGTAGATTGCAAACCAAAAAAAAAACCTTTAATATTTATTTTATTTATTTTTAACTCAAAAGTTCTTACATTTAACCATCTAACTTAAATTACAGAACCGGAGTTCATAACAGACCTTGCAAGGCAAATATTTGTGATAATCCCAACGAGCGGCTTTCGCCAGGCGTTCTCAGTGATACCGATAAGGACATCACAATAGGGAGTAATGGTAAACCCCATTATCCACGTACAGGTAAATTAACAAAAAAAAAACGTTCAATCTACAACACAATTTTCTGTATTTTTATATATATAGTTCAATTTTTTGTACTATTTCAAAGTTACAAGAAAACTAATTTTATGTTTTATTAAATTTTTGTATTTCCAAAATCTTAAAAAAAAAAAATTGTACTCATGTGTACATTTTCGTTTCTTTTTTTTTTTTTTCTTTTTTGCACCTTCAATTTTGTTGAAACTAAAATTTAAACCTAAAAACTTAACAAAAAAATTAAAAAAAAAAATTTTAAACAATACACAAAAAAATATACTAACACACAAATCAAAATTTTAAAAACTCAAAACAACATAAACAACTAAATTTGATTTTTTTTTTAATTCAAAAACAAAATGTTAAAACAATATAAAATTAAAAAAAATTCTTAGGACTGTACATGAAACGAAAAAGTCAACAATATCATCAATACGATCAGAGAACACTTAAAAATGTCTTCAGCATTCCAAATGGTGCTTATATTTTTTTTTTGATTTTTTGTATTTTGTATTTTAACATTCTATATGTGTATGTGCGTGTGTGTGTAATTGTGTGCAACTTTTTTCTTTTTTTTTTCAAAACAGTTCATTATAGTACTTTCATTTCGGTATTCATTTGAAATATACATATCTAACAGTTTCTCCGCTCCCTAAGTGAAGGTGGATTAAAGACCGCTCTTTACATCTTAAATTAAGTTTAATAAAATTAATTGATGTCTTAAATTATTTGAAGAATTTATTATCTTTAGAAAATAAGGTTAAATGTAGATATAAAAAAATTAAAAATATACCAACTGAACAAAAATAAACTTTGGGCAATCACACCCAGGGGCAATTCAACCAGGGGGAAAACAAAGTCTGTAGGCGAGTGAGAAAAGTGTTCCCCTAAGTTTGAAGTGGTATAACTTATAGTTAAAAACTAATGCGTAGAAGTTGTTTATTTCGAGGCTTAGTGAAAAATCTAGTAATGTAAATTGAATAGGTTCATGGTTACGTTGCTTATTTTGTGTGCGACGTTAGTCTGGGCTTAGTCTGGTTCAAGGATCTTTAATATTAATAGTTTTAGAACCAAGCAAATTCTTATTTAGTATGTATTTTTAATCGCAATTCCTATGTAAATATCCCACTTTAAATATTTAGCAAATTTAGATTCATGTTGTGTTGTTATAATTGTGAGCGGGTTTATGGGTTAAGTGGATCAAATAAATTTGATTCAATAAATCCCTCGCGCTAAATAGTACATAACCTCAAAAAAAAAATAAAAACATAGTTATTTATTTTTTAACGGCATTATCTCGAAAAATCTGATCTTTTTGGGCTTAGATTTGAATTTAGGGAACACAAAATTAACTGCCCTATTCTGGCAAACCTCACTGATAGCCACAACAACCTCACAAGGTGAGGTAAAATTGATTCTATGAGTTTTTCGCATTTTGGTCACTACTTATGAGCCTCACAAGAACCTCGTTCGTTTAAAGCCCTTCCACATTATTCCACTGAGTATTAATACATGCCAAAAAAGTGGAAAACAAATCATGTATAATAGACTCTGTTTATAGATTGGGAAGATTGAGGCCGGTATCACGGCAGTTCGTAGACAAGAGAAGTGTGGGGTGAGGAATCTGGTGAGGCACGAATCAAACATAACAACCGGACTCATGAGTCTACTTTGTTGTTGTTTCAATGTGTGAAATGTTGAAATTGTTGTTGTTTCAATGTATTTTGAGGCGCCTCAAAATTTTAAAATGTAAACACAATGGCACTCACCAGTACTCAATCTTCCCAATCTAAACAGGGTCATAGTGTGGAAACAAAATATGAGAGCCCATCTTATACAGCATAATATTCCAGCCTACACGATTTGACATGTCGCACCTTTAGAATGAAAGTGACCTAACTCAAAATTTCTGTAACTTCTGATTTTTCAATAAACTGACCTTTTAAAGCGAAATGAACTCTAAAACCAGGTTGTAAAAAAGATGCCGTGTTAATACATGAGAATTTTTAGAAATGGTCCTAATTATATCACACATTTCATCACATTTTTATTGAGGTTAAATTAAACTGTTGTGTGTGGTAAAAAAATGAAAGGACATTTCTCTCCCACAAATTTGGTAGTAGCATGGAATTCTTTCCCACTTTCGATTTGACATGTATTAATACTCAGTGGGAGAGTGTGGAAGGGCTTTTACTTCAAAAAATTATCAAGGGACTGTCAAAGTTCATATAACAAAAATAAAACCGGTAGAATCTGGCAGTTTTGGGTGATCTCCTTGATGATGTTCAGTGTTCACTTTGGACTGCCTCCTTCGACTCTTTTTTACGTTAATCCGACTTCTCTTGTTCAGACACAAACTAATGTCAACACCAGTTACTCACTCTGATGTTCAGCAATCGTTAAAACAAAACACCAATCTGAGCTCGTTGAATGATTTAATAACAATCTTTTGATCACAAAATTAATATTTTATTTAAAAAGTAGTTTTTCAATTGACAAAATTGCTGTAGTATTTAAGTGCCAAAGAAAGAGTACAGACAGGGGAAACAGATGTCACAAAAGCAAACGTCAAAAAAATTCACAAATTTTTAAAACATTTAAAAAACCCTGCCTTTCTTCGCCATCTCTTTCTCGCTTTGAAGTGGAAGTGAGATAAAGTACAGAGACGTCAAAAAAAATCGGTTGAGGCAGTCCAATGTGAAAACCGTCCTTTTGAGCAGCTCACAAATCACAAGTTTGACATTTCACAACACGCTTTACAAAAATTTCTGATATATTTAACTGACAATTGTTAATATTTTATGAAGTGAAAATTTGTCAGATAAGTGTAGAATTGTTACCTGTCAATTTTTATGAAATAGGGCCCTTGTTATTGCGCGCATTTTTCTCAAGCACAATACTGAATTAGCTACATATATGTACACATGACAGCTCTTTACGATATCAAAATCCTCTGATGCTGTCAAAAGTTTTGATAGAATCATTTAAAAATTTCAAGATATTCCAGTTTAACACAAACCTCCAAGGTCAAGAATTCGAATTGGATCGTCAAAAAGCAGGTTAAGTTGCTCTTAACCTTGCTTTGATAAGAAACGCGTTATAGTTTAATTCTACAGACAATTTTTTTAATGTTTCTGAAGATGATATGCGATATCGCATTCCAATGTTATAGCTCCGTCATTATCGACCACCTAAAGTCGGATTTTTAGACATAATTAAAAATTCGACTCAACATCAATTCTGTCAATATGGGTATTTTTATAAAGCTGACGATATGCGCATACATAAATAATCTATGACTCTGAGTTTATCGCTCAATCATTTCAAAAATAGCAATAAAATCACTCTAACGATTTTGATTTATTTTCTTTGCACAACATTTTTGTTCGTTCTCGCTTAAAATATTAGTGTGCTGTATGGTTACCATATTACATTTGTTCAATATTCATATTAAAGTTATTCACGCAATGTTGTAAAAAATACTAGATAAGTTTACCATTTGCTTGATGAACTGTCAAATGAAGTCTTTTACAAAATTTGGTTAAAATTCTCCAAGGATTTTGCTGCGGAAAATTAACCAAATGTTTTTGGTTAACTTAACCAAACGTCATTGTGTCTTTTAGAATTAGGCATGTTCAGAAATATGATATATTAGGAATCTCAGAGAACTAAAAGAAAACTATGCCCGTGTTTTGTAACTATCGCATTTGAGATTAGTTGCGGTGATAAAAGTTGTGAATTAAAAAGTAGTTTATAAAAACAAAAATAATAAGGACGTCTACATTTTCTGACTATTGTTGTCTGTTCATTAGCATTGTTAATTTATACAAATCCACATAATGGGCCGTATGGGTAAACAAAAGTAGATGCTTCTACTTGTATTTGTTATGCTTTCCGAATTGTCATCGAAGTGAAAGGAACCATTTCTCTTTTTGTTTCTTCTTTTACCAAATTTCAGTTGATTTGAGCTCGAGACCACTTTTACTACCGAAAGCGTTTGTTTGGGAGAGTTTCTCCATTTAAAAATAACTTGAACATTTGAACACGCTTATTTTTATACATAGTTTCATATTTGACATTTAAGAAATAGCTGATTCAATTAGCCAGTTCAGGTTTCTTGAGATCTTTGAGATCTCAGCAATCTCAGAAATGTGACGTAATTCCTCAGTGAGATTCCTCACTTTTGCTGTCAAAAAGCTGAGATTGAAATTTTTTGGATTCGTTTGCTCAATTTTTTTTTGTCGCAATTGATCAATTTATAAAAACGAGATGGAGAGTGCTTTTGACTTCTAAAGCCTAGTACGCTGCTGATGCGAAACGAAAATTTCCTGTGATCTCCAAACAGACAACGAAACGCTTGCGAAATCACAACGGAAAATATCCTTGGAGAGTTTCACTACTTCCAAAAACAAAATCAAACATAAACGCAAAAAATCAGAGAAACCCATGATGTAAGAAAATGATAAACAAAAAAAAAAACACAAATAAAACTCAAATGTCATTTTTTCGCACACAATAAATAGTCTGTACAATTAATTCAGTGCGAAAAAGGAGCGGAGACTTCTCCAAATAATCTGCTACAATTATAAATTTCGCTCTTCGAACAGCGTACTGCAAAACGAAAAGCAGAACGAAATTTTCCGTTTATGATTTCGTTGTGTCATTTTTATATGGGATTTTTCGTTTCGCATCAGCAGCGTACTAGGCTTAAAGGAGAAATTTTGTTCAGGTTTCTCCTTCTCCTCAGTGGACGTTTGCTCAGTGAGATGTCAGAAAAGTGAACTGGCTAAATTACACAGCATTTAATCAAATGAATTTAAAGGGCGTTCATGTAAACATTTGTGTAAACTTATCATTTTATACAGTTTGTAAGCTTACGACGTTGCATGAATACCCTTATTTTATGATCGCTTAAAATCTACCCAGTGTAAATATATGTAAACGTTTCGCATAAAGTCACTTAATCTAAAATGACTCAAATTCCCTTACTCCTTATAAGAGTATAGCAATCGCCTTTTATTTTAAACATGACTTCTCTAATGATTCTTCGTTTTTTTTTTAAGACCTTTTTCATTTTGAATTCAATTGTTCTAAATATTTCCTCAATGACCCATTGAATGATAATGAAACATATAGGACAATAAAAAGCATGATGTTCTCGACTTGAATTACTCAAAGCTTACACAAGCTTCTGATTATTTGTTTTATTTTATAACAATAACAGCTAAAACCACGCTAACGATAACTGTGGCTAGTTTAAAAAATACTTTGTTTTTGAGTCATTCATACAGTTCTTGTTAAAGGCTTGAACGATTTTGTTCCAATTTAGGAAACTAGTACTTTTTGAATAGTTCAAGTAATACTTAAAATCTAAAATTTTTTTCCTGACTTATTTCAACGGTTCTAACAATTTTGATCAAACTTTCTTTCTGTTATTGCGAAATACAAGTGCATTTAAGGGTATTGTCGTTAAAGTTTTTAAACAAAAACAAAACATCATTAAGGCAACATTTTAAACGATGCAATACGATGTTATATCATATTTAGTATGAGAGCTACTGTGAAAACAGGTTTTCCCAAATTTGAAATGAGCTAGCATCTTACTATTTTATTAAAGTTAAAATCACCAAATGAGTATTCCATATTTTTAGTAGGTATATCATAATTACTTCAAATGTCTCTGACAAATATAAATGGTATGTTTGCTTACTTTTTTAAAAGAACTGTCAATGTTTTAGGTCTGTTCAACTGGCGTTTATTAAGAAAATATAAGTTAAGTAGGTTTTTTTTCTAGTTAAAAAATGTTTAAAACTAAAACAATTTTTGTAAGGAGCTTTAAAGTTATAGAAAACTTTTAAGAAATATCATGCAATTACCTTACAATCCGGCTGTTTCACCATTTTTTTTATATTCTGAGAAGCTGTTTAATATGTCATTAATGCGCCGTAAAATTTCTTTGAGTAGACTATAACATTAGCTTGCCGATTTTTTTTTTACTTCTAACGCTCTACGTGTAGAGATTTTTTGATTTATATTTACATTTCGTGCCTTAGATTCGAATACTACTTAATAATTGTTTGTCTTTGATGTGCAATCGAATTATTGGGAAAAACTATGAATTTACTAATAAAAATATTTTAACATTGCAATATATATAGCAACGTCACCAACGGAAAGTCATCAAAACACGCACAGAACCCGAACCAGTATTGTTGGCAACTTGGGTGGTGGTGTTGAAAATGGTGGCAGTAATATAGGAGTAGGTGGAGGTGGAAGTGTCCCAGGTGTTGGCAATGAATCATTTGATCCCCTGCTGGGACATCGACGCCGTCATCAGCCTCATTCATCGATACCAATTGGAATGAGCATTCCTCTGGGTGAAATAATACCCGATGAACTGCAAGAAACCGAAACCATCACACTTTGTGCCACATCGCAGAATACCTGTTGTTGTGGCCAAAAGGATCCACAACCATGCGGTAGAGTGAAACTCAATATGCGAACCGAAAGTACTGGCAGTTCGGGAGCAGGTGGCCATGGTGCCGAACAAACATCACATTCAACATGTCACCACTGTATGAAAACCTTAGAAATCAGGTGAACAATTGTTTATACATACCTAAATATATTTTCAAGGTTTTTGTTGTTCTTTTTTTTTAACTATCTAAGCATTAAATTTTTTTCTTTCAAGCTCAATCAAAACTCAAATAGGTGAACTAACTCAACGTATCGACACACTAGAAACGAATTTGCATAAAGACATTCGTACAATACTCGACATTCTGCATCAACAGCAACAAATGCAATTGACGCTGCATCAGCAACAATTGCAACATCAATTAGAACAGCAACAACAATTGCAACATCAACAGCAATTGTTAGCTTGTAAACAACAGATCGCAACATCCTATCAACCGTCCGAAAGTGATTTCTCATTTGATTTATGTGGAGCAATCACAACTGATAAACCTCAACAAACCACATCATCTCAACTCCAATTACAACAACAACTACAACTTCAACAACAACAATTACAACAACAGCCATTGCAACATCAACTACAGCCACATCCATCACCACATATGCAACAGCCATCATCATCAATCACAGCGTCATTACAACAACAACGAACCAATGTACAGAGATCTGTTTCGCAGCCCGAATGTACGGCGGCGACCGGGGCTGACAAAAGTTTGTTCAGGTAATTGTTAAGTTTAAAAATAAGCAGACAATTTAAAGTTGATTTAATAAACAAGAGACTTTTAGTGAATCAAAATAGCTTTTAAAAAATTTGGCGACAGCTCGTGGAGTTGAGAACTGCGTAGTTGCTTGTTATTTCCAACTCTCAAACATTCCTGTTTGGTTCTAACGGCTCTTAAGTCCAGAAAAAAGTTTTGTTTTTCATCACTGCGTAGTGCGATGGTGGTCATAAATAAAATCATATTATTCTACGTGAATGGAGCACCGCAAGGAAGCCATTTAGGGCCTCTTATTTTTTTTATTTGAAATTTTCTGCATTTGAATTGCTAGCCTACGCAGACGATGTACATATAAGACTTAGACCTCAAAATGAATTTTACTGATCAATTAAAGATTTTTTAGCACTCACAGCTTCAATTAGAAGGTAAAATTCTTTGATATACTTGAATCTATAAATTCAAAGTGTCAGCACCATACTTATACCTAATTTTACACTTTGTGACTTACATATTTAACATTTGATTCACTTATTATATGAAATTAATTTAAATAAAGTCTTTTGTTCTTTTTTAAAGATTAAATTATTAGTTTATTTAACAAGAAATATGATTAATCTCGAATTTAAAAAAAAATGTCAATCCTTTTTAGGACAATGAAACTTTAACTTATATTTCATGTATCATAAATTTTTCAGGTGCTCAAAATACTCATCGTTCAACCAAACAATGGATGATACTGAAAATTGGACAACAGTTTTTGCCCCAATTGCAAAATTAGAATCATTAGACGAAATAGATCAAGTATGATCCATGTGATTACCATAAAAATCAACCAGCAAACAGTTACAACCAAAACAAAAAAAATTAAAAATTAAAAAAAAATATTAAAAAAAATATTACTCTACCAAAGAGAATAACCAAAAAAAATAAAAAAAAAAAAACAAAGAAATAGAAATTATTTACTTGTAAAGCCATAAGCTAGATTTTTTTTAATAAAAGTGAATTTTTACTAAGAAAAAAAAATTAATAAAAAAAATTGCAAAATATAAAACAAAAGAAAACTAAGCTGATTTATTAAAACAAAATAACAAGAAAAATGTTCAATAGTTTTGCGTACATATTAAAAAAAGCAAGTTAAAAAAAAACGATAAAGATTAGATTTTCTATTTAAATGCATACAAAAAAAAAAAACAGAAAAATACTGCTACTTTAAATTAAAGATAAATAAAATTAATTTAATAAAAATTAAAAACTTATGAATTCCTATTTTTTAATTTGTAAATTTCTTAGTTATATTGTAAGTATTCTTAGTCGAATTTCAGTTTATTTATTTTCTAATATAAGATTATTTTTTTTTTTTTTTTTTTTGTAAATTTGAACATTCCCAAAAGCGTTGCTTAAATTAATTTTAATTATATATTTTAAGATTATGTTCCTTAATTTTGAATGCTATAAGCAATGTTTGTTGTTTAATGCTAATAGAACCGACTTAAAAGAAGCAGCCACGCTTTTCTCTCACGATAAGTGTTTATAACATACGACTGTTAGTTTAGTCTTAATTTTAAATAAACTCAAAATAGATTTAAATTTTTTAGTTTTAAACTAAAATCAGGCATGCGAAAGAAAAACAAAACAAAAATATAAAGAGACAAAAGTTGATTATGCAATAAATCAATTAATTTATTATCTAATTTTAAATTTTTAAATAAAAATAAGTTGTTTATAGAAAAAAAAGTATACCATCTGCAAGATGAAATGAAAAGTTTTTTACATTAAAAAAATTAATTTAATTTGAATTTAATAATAAAAAATAAAAAAATAATTTATGTTTGTATATATCTTCAAAAAAAAAAGAAGTAAAATGCTCGTTAGTTAATTTTTTTTAATGCAAAATTTATAATTTTATTTTTTGATTATAAATTTAGTTTTAAGTTTATGTTAAACAATTTTCAAAAATAAAATGAATTTAAGTTTCAATTTTTAAGAGACTTGTTTTTTTTTTCTTTTAAAATTTTATCACCAAATTTAAAGTTTACTCATAAACCACATATCAATCAATTAAACAAATTAACACGTTCATTGGCACTTAACTCATTTTGAGTTTTTTTTTTTTTTCTTTGTAATACTTAATTTTGTATTCCGTTCGTTTTGTATAGTGTTTTTTAAAATGAACTTAAATGTTAAGGACAATAATGTAAAATTATGATAAAAGAACCTCAACCCGCTAATAGATAAGTATCTGTTTATTATAATCGATAGTCAGAGTATAAATTACTGCAATATTTTAAAATCAACTTTATTTAAAAAAAAAAAAACACAAAAGAAAAACAATATTTAATAGTTACTTACTGAGAAATATCCTTCCGCGTAGAAATTTTATTGATGTGTGAAGCTTTAGCAATTTACATATTGAATTTGAATCATCGTTGATGATACAACACATAGACAGTTATAAGGTATGGTCAGCTTCGAAGAAATTTTTAGTTAGAGTTTTAATATCAATGTCAAATCGAAGTTTTTGTAGTTTAAGAAAATGATTGTTTTTGTTTTAAACCGTTTTTTTAAATTTCTATGGAAACCTGAATTTTAAAAGTGTTTTGTTTATTAAAAACTTAACTATATACTCTGATAGGTAACAAGAAATGAGAAAACAATAGAACGTTTCGGGAACGTTCATATCTGTACTAAATTTTTAGCAAATCATTTCATGTTGCATTTATAAAACTAATGTCTGGGATTAAGTAAATAAATATCATTCTGGAGATCAAAATTATAACAATTAACTGTGCAGTGTCACTTTAAGTCCCTTTTTGAAGAAGCCTATTAATATAGACTCGTATTTAGCAAATATACTCGGGTGTACAGGGCGATTTCCAAGGGCTGAGAACTTTGTGTTCTGTAGTTTATTTATTTCTCTTTAAAAAATTGAATGAAACATTGAAGAAAATTCTATGGAAACTCTGGGGCAAAAGATTAAAAACAACCTGCTGATGTTACATAACAATTTTCTAACTTGAGTCTTGACAGCTCTTTCCTAAAATCCGTATTATTTGAGGAAATAAATTACTTGGTTCATTGTCATTACCTTGAATTTTGCCAATGGAGACGCTTTGGCAATGGCAATATTACCCTGCAGATGAAAGGCAATTATTATTAATTTCCATCGCTAAGGTAATAAATTTTGACGTTTCACCTTATTCAAAATGGTTTCTCGGCTATTTTAAACGACTTTTTTTGAAAATATGAGAAATTGATGTCACAATGTCTGAGTCAAGTTCTGAATAGTTATACGAAACATAAATATTAGTACTGGGTTATAAGTCCGAAATCCAAAAAAAATATATTATGGATTTATAACCAATTTAAGTGGGTCAGAAGACGATTTTGAATTTTTCTACTTTATTTAGATTTATGACTCTGTACCAATATTTATGTGCCGGATAAGTAATCAAAACTTTACTTAGAAATTGGGAAACAAGGTCTAAGTGAATTAAAGTGTATAGGATAGCCTATCTAAAATACTCGAGTATCCATGTATGTTTTTTTGAACGCTAGTCAGTTGTTGTTGACATTTCTCATAGTATAGATGAGTATACTAGAAATTTTACGATAGCTTCAGATTTATTTTTTGGCAACAGCTGTGATTTTACAAGTGATGACAACAGCAAAAAGCTCTCCAGATTGCTTTGGATACAAACCTGAACGCGGTCATTGTCATTGCCATTGAATTTATATTGCCCCAAATATTACCAAGTAAGTTACAGCGTTAGTTGTAAACATTTTTGATTTTCCTGTTTTATCAATAAACTCCAGCTGAACACGCCTAAAACTGTGACAGTTCATACAAACAAGTACCAACCTTGTTCGTTTACCTCACAAACATACCCATTTCTAGCATTTTTAACCCGAAAGACTGTGGAAGTACATATAAAAAACTGGTAGAATCTGGCAGTTTCGGGCAAGTACGCGAACAGACCTACCATCTTCACATTATTTGTAATTGTCAAAGTGACATTTGGGGTTAGAATGAAAAGATAAAATATTGATTTAATGAAACTTCAATAAAATGTTGAAAAAAGATTAAACGATTCTAACTCGTTAAAAAATTGAAAAATCTTGTTTTTAACCTAGTATCATACTGAAAACGTTTTAACATCGTTGTAAATCATCTAAAATTTTTAGCCACTGCTTTTACTATTTTTCTTTTTGCTAGATGCAACTTTATATCTATCTGGTAAATCCCATATCCCAATATTTGAGATTTTTCGAATCGAAACATAGTAATTCGAGACCTAAAAAGGAAGACCTAACAACCGTTTTATTTTTATCAATACCTACATCGCGGTCTAGATGAAGGGAAGCAGCTAGCTTGGGTTCATATAAGATGAAAATCTACCATGTCGCATGTCACTCTTCACGGTTCAAGGACAATATAAGTAAGTAAGAACAGAAGATGTAAAACCAGTGTGAAAATCCTTTTTTGAGTGACGGATTTTATCGATAGTTTAAAAAGTTTTCCAATTTACCAAAAAACCAACTTAGTTTCGTCTGAAAATTTAAATTACCAAATAGGCATATTATCACTTAATACAAGATGTGGTAAAACTTTCAAAATACGAAAGGGAACAAAAATACACAGATGCAATTTCGGAAAAATCCCAATTGACATAAAGTAGCCGTATTTTTTTACCACTTATGATCCATACAGAAAATTATTTTCCCATTAAAATAAAACAAAACAGATCAGAGAGACCAACAGCGTTATATACACATCACTTTTTTTTTGTATTGTGTTTATTTTTCATGTTGTCCCTTTTTCTTAGACTATTAAAAACTAAATATCCATCTACCCACAGAGTAAAAACTAAATTTTTGGATCATAAAACGTGATCTGGATCTCGTGTTGTTGTTGTAATGCATGTTTTTTGATAAACTGGATGTGTAAATACAAATAGTAAAAAATTTCAATCATACGGTATAGTTCCATCATAATTAAATTAAATGAATACCTAAGTCAAAAATTGATTAAATGTATGATGTTTTAAGAAAACAACTACTGTTTGTATAAGGTTTGAAAGGAGTCATTTCTAGTGAAATTTTTCGAACAAACATACCTGTTGGGGGTTCAAGGTCATAAACCAAACTCAAACTGTAAAGCTCAATGAGATAAATTGAAAATAGGCTTGCCTTATTTAAAATGGTCTTGGCAACCCTATATTTAAAACTCACTATTTTTAGACCATGACTTAGTTCAAAGGGTTCAAAGTTAAAGTTAGTGCCAAAAGAAAGATAAAATTGTACTGAAAACAAAAATATTATGCTTGCCATTTTAAAAATTGTTAGATATAGGTACTTGGCAACCCCAGTTGAACAAATACAAGTCCAAAAATTAGTTTTTTATCATAACCTTGTATATTATAACAAAGTTAATAATATTCAGAATATCCAAAAATACCTGTCAGAACTACAAAACTTAAAAAAAATTGTAGCAAATCAATTTTCAATGATGAAAGCAACATATGTAGTTTCTATAGTGCGAGTGAAACCTGAGCCATCAAATTAAAACACAGAATTCTTATTTGCAAAAAAGAAAAACGTGAACACTTAATAAATATTGACATTTAACAAGTAAATGGGCACTGGTTCCGCCATTTTCTTTCGACTTTTACATATGCACAGAACTGAACAAAAATAAACACGATAATACCTATTACCTTTAATGTGTGTTCTGTAGGCTGTTTCGAGTCACAGTACACAAATCTAAGGTAATATATTGCGTAGGTTGTCAGAGTTGAAAGTGTCAAAAAATTTAAAATGGCTGTTCGAGTGTCCACAGGACTTCAACTCGCATCATTAGTAACAACAACAACAATATATTGAAATTAGACAAGTAAAGGGGCTATGGATCCACCATTTTAGCACCGTATACCTCTATTTTTGAATGATACGCCGAACTGAACAAAAATGAAAACGCTAGTGGTATTGCCTTTAATATGTGTACTTTGGTTTCGAGTAATCTCTTTGCAGTCTTTTTCTGTCCACGATTTCTTAATGGAGCAGACGCAGAACGCAAACGTCATATAATCTTTTTCGTTGAATTAATTATTTGTCAAAAGTGAACAAATGCTGAAGGAAGCCATTTTATTAAATGCCTACATTCAGCGGAAAACATAAAAATTAAAGCGTTCGAAATTCCAATCGAAAACGACATGAGAAATGTTTCTTTTCATCCTATGTCACAACTTAATTAATTATTTAAGTCATTTTAATGCACCTTCCACCGATGAACATTTTAAGATTTCTAAATCAGTGAAAAGTGAGGCACTTAAACATTAAATGCAAAATAACTACTCATGTATGTATGTATTTATTTCTATCCTATACTTATCATTATAAGGAGTATAATTGTAATCGGGGATTAAGAATATGTATCGTATTTCTGTTGATACTAACTAAATACAAAAAAACTGCTGCACTATATGATGCTTTGAAAAAAGAAGAATCTTGGTTTTATTCCTTAACTTTTACAAAATCGAAATTGATGCCTATGTATATCAATTCCTTTAAAATTCCTAAGTCAAATGTTTTTGTTTTAATTTTTTCTGTTGACAACCTTGACCAAACTTCATAAAACATGCAATCCCTCATCAATAAATAAATGTCTAATTTTACGCAAATAAATTAAACAAATTTATCAAACACTAACCCATTTATTTAAAAAAAAAAATAATACAAAAAACTTTACATAGTAGATAGATAACGAATGTTCAAATTTTATCCAATTCTCTATGAGAATTTGTGATATGCTTATTTCTCAAATTCCAACTTAATTTTCAACCCATATCTTTAAAATTACCTTATCTCACAGTGGCACATATCACACTGCTTGTTTGTTGAAGAAAAAAAATTAAACAAATATAATATGTTTACCCTATCAAAATGTTATCCCCATTTCAAGAGTTTAAATAAATAAAACTAAAGTGTTTATGAATAACATGTAGTTTAAATTTATCACTCATGAACTCTATCTGTCAAATAAATGAATATAATTATGTATAGATAACCGTAAGATAAATTAAATTCAAAAATTTAATTAAAAAAAGAAAACGAGTCAAAATAAATAAAAAGTAAAGAATTATTCAGTGCCTGCATACAAAAGTAGCAAAAGATTATATTAAAATAAAACTAAAAAAATGCATACCTACATACATTATGCCTTTTCTTCATTTTATGTTGCATTATATTTTCTTTGTATTTTGTTTTTTATTATTAAATTTGTTGTTTATTTAATAAATAATTTTAATTTACAATTCAAAAAAAAAAATACTTGATGTATTTTATTGGCAAAAATAAAAAGAGCAAAACCAAAAATGTTATTTATATGTGAGAAAAAAAAATTAATAAATACAACAAAAATACTGAACTGCTTGCTTCTAAAGCTAAACAAAAGATAAAATACAATTTATTTCCTCATGTAAATATTGTTATCATAAATAATTGTATAAACAAGATATCTTATAATATCGTCGTCCTTGTATTTTTTATCTAAATGTACATTACTAAGCTAAAAATAATAAAACAACAACAAAAACTAACTAAAACAAAACATCCAGTAATATGTATTCACAATTTGTTCATATTCAGCATCTTTTTCTTACTCAAAAAAAAAATAAAATAAAATGGCATTCTCAATAGCTAGCAATATCGCAATTTTAATAACAAAAATATTAAATTAAAAAAAAAACAAAACATAATAAAAAAAGCAATATAAAACTAAATGAATTCATTCTTATAAATATGCATTATTATCAAAAGAAATGTTTTTTTTATGTTTTAAATAAAGTCATAAATTTTTTTTTTCTTCAACTAAAAAAAAGCACAAATTTCAATTCTTATTTATAATTTTGGCTCAATAAGTAAATATTTTGTTTTTTTCTTATAATAATATTTTTTTCTAGGTCACAAACAAACAAAAAATCTAAAAACTTAAAAACTGCGCTTATATGCTAAATGTGCCATTCCATTTATAAACTAACTTATAAAGGCCGATGAGAATTAACTGTTCTTGTTTTAATTTGTTTTATTTTTTAAGAAACAATTTTAAGAATATTCAAATAAAATGCATACAAAAAGGGAAAAGTAAAAATAGTTTATACCTAAGTTTAAATCTGGACAAAAAAAACAACAAAACTCTAAATTTATTTATGACTTATATAAATATGTAACTTAAAAAAATTGAAAAAACTGAAAAAATAAAAAAAAATAATTAATAAATAAAACCAAAAAGCCTATGCTATAAAATATTTACATATGAATATATTATATAAAATAACTTAATAAAACAGCATTGAATTATTTTAGACTAACATTTAAAACAAAAAAATGCCGCGCGGAAAAATGAGCTAACATCATAAGCAAACAGAAAAAAAAAACAAAACTAAAAAATACAAACAATAAATGCTAATTATAAAATTATCACTTTTATTTATGAAAATATAATTATGATTAGTTAAAAAAAATGAAAAATAAAATGACAAATTTTTAATAAAAAATACATTCAATTGAAACGAATGACTGTTTTTTTTTTATTTTTGCTACTATTTTTAGAACTTCTGGCGGCGAAATTGTCACATTCATGTATGGAAATGGGCGATCCCGATCACTATAGTTAACTTATGAAAGTTAACTATCGTTCCTAAATTCGAAAATCGTAATATAATTAGGATTAAATATTTAATTTTCGTTTCAGCAAATGGGTCTAAATCTCGTTGACATAAGTATTAAGTTGATCTGTTTCAAAATTGGTTGATTTTAATAACTTTATTTAAAATGAAGATTTTGGAATGAGTTTCTGTCTTTAAGAAAAGCTGTAGGAATTTGATGCAATTATTTGTGTATGGTCCTTTTTCTATTTAAATTTTTTTTTTTTAAATTGCACCTCACACCTAAATGGACGACATATGACACCGCCTCCCTATTTGTATTGATTTGATACATATTATGATATAGACCAGTTATTTGTTATATTATTGTTTATTGTATTACTTTTTGTTATGAAAATAGTATTGCTTAGTTTCGGAAAGCTGTATTTTGAAAACTATTGGTTCTACATTAACGGTTTTGGACTCAAATTTTAGTTATCATAAAATCGTGGAATGCACTTATTATCGTAAACTAGTCCCTGGGTTTAAATCGTCAATATAACTGAAAAAGCTCGAAAATTTCGCGTTTTTTTATTTTTACCAATGTTGCGTTCGTTGCTCGAGGTCGAAAACTTGACTTAAGCCGGAACCACACATGTATCGTGTGGTGTGTTGTGAAGATACGTGTGACGCTATCGCTTCAACGTAGGTACATATTTCATATACGTAGAGCCATATTTGTATCGTGTAATGTAACGTGGTGTGGTACGCGTGTTGTATCAGAATCAATTTTTTTCCAATTGCGCCATACTAAGCTGAGATAGGTGTGGTTCTGTCTTTATTCAGTATGCCAATATCACAAACAACTCAGAAAAAAATCAGAACTACCGGATCTGACACAAAGTCTATTTTGAATATATTCAATCTTCTCCCTTTTTGAGAAATTTTTAAACTTCTAATAAACGTATGTACAGTGGTGGACAAGAATTTAGCACACTCCCTGAAGAAAATAAAAACTGTACAATTTCTGAGTTATTTTCTTATTAAATTTCTTGGGTTTATTTTAGTTACATAACATATACATAGAAGTTTTTATTTAACAAACAAAATAATATCATACATATGTCTGTAATACCTGTAAGAGAAATTGAAAAATTCAATTCAATTCAATTCAATTTATTTATAATATATAAATGCTTACACTTAGAAACAATTTTCCATATAATGTGTAAAATTAAATAATTAGGGAAAAATCAATTTTGGCCTGGACATAGATTTAGCAAATTTACAAGTTTTGGGTAAAACGCTTGATTTAGTCTACTTACCATTATTAAACTTATTTTAATATTTAGTGGGAAATCCCTTATTCTTCATCACGACAGAAATTCTTCTTGGCAAACTTTCCACTAACGACTCACATCTTTGCTTCGGAATAGAATACCAAGCATTTTGTATTTCTTCCCACAGTTCACCTAAATTTTTTGTTTTTTTTTTGTCCAATGTGGTGTTCGACATCATTCCACAAATTTTCGATCGGATTCTGCTGGCCACTTCAAAACTTTGATTTTTTCGACCTCTAAGCAACTCTTCACTAGCTTTGAAGTGTGCTTAGGGTCATTGTGGTGCATGAAGCGCCATGAAACCGGAAAATTTTCGTCGGCAAATGGTATCATATTGTCCAGAAGAATGCCTTTATACAGGTGCTGGTCCATTTTGGTGTCAATTTTGACTATAGGACCAACGCCATGCCAAGAAAAAGCTGCCCAGACCATTACATTTCCACCACCGTGTTTGACAGTTTTAATTGTGTACCTGGGATCATGTTGCATATTTTGTGGACGCCACACATATTTTTTACCATCATATCCGAACCGACAGAACTTGGATTCGTCACTCCAAAACACATTTTTCCAAAAATTAAGAGGTTTGTCCAGGTGGATCTTAGCAAACTCTAACCTAGCCTTTAAATTTTTTTTTTGAAACGAGTGGTTTTCGCTGCGCAACGCATCCACGCAAGTTTTTTCATTCAAGCGGTGCGGCGCGGCGTCTAACGGTTCTTGAGGATATACTTATGTCGTACTTTTCCATTATTTCGCTTTGAATGGCACTAGAGCTCTTAAATGGAACCTTAGTTGAGAGACGGTAAATAATTTTGTCTTCTTTCCTCGTTGTCTTTCGAGTACGGCGAGCTTGCTTGATGTTTTGAGTGACTCCAAAGTTTTCAAAATGTCGAAGTGCATTATAGACCATCTTCCTGGAGCACTCTAACAGAAATGTCAGCTACTGTCCGACCTTGACCTTTCATACGCAAGATGAGACTTTTTTTGTCCTCTGAGCAACATTTTCGTTTTGCCATGACTGTTTAAGTTTTTTTTTTATTTATTTACATAATAAATATTAGCTGTGTTTTATTTTCCCCGAGATCCGAACCAGATTAGATTTGCTTACGAAAATACATGTATTACGAAAACAACACAAGACCCAACTTTGTTTTGGATTTGGATTTCCAAATCCGTTTTGAACACACACCCTTAAAGGTTCCCCAAACCAACGCGAATTTTCGGCGGCGACGACGAAAACAATAATAACAACGTGTTGTTTTCATTGACAACTACGTGTTGTTATTGTTGTTTTCGTCGTCGCCACCGAAAATTCGCGTTGGTGTGGGGGAACCTTTAATTTGTAAATGTCGTCAGTAGTGTAAAGAAAAAAGACAACGGGTGTATACAAATAAAAAAAAACAAAAGGAAAAAAGAGTTGGGTATATAAAAAGTAGTCACTGAGATCCTGGGTTTTTTTATTTACATGATCTGATCTGGATTGGATCTGGGGGAAAATAAAACGCAGCTATTATAAAATATTAAATTACCCTTTGGGGTAATATTGTTCTATTTTTCAAAATACCACAAATTTTGCAATTTAATATAGAGATTTCAAAATGTGCTAAATTTCTGTCCAGATCAAAACAATTTGAATGTCATTCAAGTGACGTTGTTTGCAAAACGAAAATAAATTATATATGAAAAGCAACGGTATATTTTTGCAAACATGGTTGCCAATGACTACATGCAAACTTGCTGTTGCTTAAATAAAAATAGAGAAAGTATTTTGAAGATATGCTACTTCAACTACTAGTGTGCTAAATTCGTGTCCACTACTGTATGTATATAGATGATACCTTCAGAATAATTTTTGTTAACTCATTGCTGCAGTGCAGTGTTTATATTATTTCGGATATTTTCGACTCCAATATTTTTCCAAATTGGTCTCCATTGCTTTCATTTAGAAAATCTGGCAACACTGGTTAACATTTATATTTTGTGTACAGAAAATCTACTTAATGTTTGGATACTTGATTTTGATACTGAAAAAAATCTTTCTTTAATTTTCTTTCATCTATTTTGAAAACATTTATTGCGATTTGTGTCGATTTTCTTCCGAATCGACGTCAACGATATGTTATGTATGTGTGTACTATGATGTGAATGTAAATTATGTATATATGTACAAAATGAATTAAAGTACCAAGTTCATAAAATTCCGAGTAGTAGGTACTGTAGATTGATTAGGTAGTATTACGTAAATCAGTTTACTATCGCTTCAATGTAAAAAATTTGTGATAATAAAAACAGACGATTTATTTTTACACATTACAAAGAAAATACTAATGCATTCGTCACACTACATTGAATGCATGATAAATTCTATTAAATGTTAGTCATGTTTTATTGAATTAGTTTTATAGGAGTTCTCGTTGGCCTTCAGGGAAGGAATTCTGATAAAAAAAAACCATTTACATATGCATAATGCTTGGAAAAAAATTATGATTTGTCATTTTTGTATACCAAATTTGTACTTTGCTATATAAGATAACGTTTCGCAAAAATATATTATTAGATATACTGTATACCAGTGGCAGATCCATGATATGGTCAAGGGGGGGTCCAACTACAAATAGAAAACATATACAAACAAGCACAAACTGAGCTAAAAACAGCCCATGTTTAACTTTTTAAAAAATCGTTATTTAGAAAAAAATTACAAATTTGCGAATTTAAAATTCATCCCTTCAAAATTAGCAAATTTGCTAATTCAAAAATATTTACGGCACATCGCAGCACAAGTTGAACACAATACAGCACAACTTTTTTTTGAAAATCGAAAATGATTGTGCTAATTTCACGCAAAGTTCCTTCGAATCATTTACAATCGGTAGTAAAAGTGGTGGTGGTATCATTTTTTGAGCACAAAACAGCACAACTTTAAGTTTTTAGAAAAACTTAATTTTGGAAAAAATTTCATCCTCAAAAAATGCAAATTTGCGAAATTTTCAAAAATATTTACAGCACATCGTAGCACAAGTTGAGCACAATGAGCCACGGTTTTTTTTCAAAATCAAAAATAGCGGTGCTAAGTTCTTTTTGTCCTTATAATATTGAATAGTATTTTAATATGTTGCTTTGGAGAGGTATTATAAATTGCCTAAGTTTTCAAAATTTAACATACCTTGGCTTAAGCCCTTGTACTATGTATGTTTCCCTCATAAAACTGTTACGCAATCTTATGTTAGCAGGTATACTCCTTTTCCGCTAAGGTGCATTTGAAGTTTTGAGATATACCTATTCATTACACTTGAAGAAATTTTTAGTCGCAATTTTATAAAAAGATGGGCTTTCTGCGTAGACCAAATTTAGGTCGAAGAGAAATAAATATTTAATAAATAAATAAATTAATATAATATTTGGTTTCAATGCTCAATGTGAGTGCCGGGACTCACAGTTATAAGATGTGTAAAGATCAATGTTCGCCCAAGTGCAATAGTTTTTTTATTGTACATACCCAATTACATTTAATATTTAACACATAACGTGTGATATGTAATATATATCAGAACAATTCGTGGAGAACTAGGACCTAGTGACTTTTTACAACTCTCAACTACAAACGACAGGAATAGAAGAGACCTACAATTTTCTACCGAATCTGAATGGATAAAGATGAGTGAGTACTTTTTTATGACAAGAGTATACTCTTGAAGGATTTGTCACTTCCTCGCAAAAGCCTGTAGGTATACTCAAACTAAAAATGTTTTTTTGTTTTTAGGCGAAATAGGTTGGAATTAAATCCCTAAACCTCCAGCGGTGACGTGGCTTGACAACCGAGTAATAAAAACATAAAAAGAAATTCAAAAAAACTGTCGAAAGGAAAGACCTATTATAAAAGAAATGAACGAGACATAGAAAATTACGAATGCTTAAGACTTCACAGTGGCCCGTTTATGCGAATCAAGTGGCAATAATCATTTTTCTGGTAGGTCTATAATACAAAACTCTTAAATTTATTGAATTAATAAATTTTTGGACCATTAGAAATCAATAAAAAATCGTTTGGATGAATAATTAAGCTTTTATAGCCAGAATAAAGGAGACAAATTTGTATGGTGGCAAATTTTTTGTGTAGTTTTGAGTGTAAAATCTGAGGGGAGTGCGTGAAAAAACTTATATTTTTTTTATTTAATTGATATATTTGTTTATTTCTAAAATAAGAAATTATTTTTTGTTTTTTTTTTTTAATTTAAAAACTTATGAATTCAATGTTTTTTGAAACACCACTTTGGACACACTTTTTCAACATTAAATTGAGTTACAAAAATTAACGACAAAAAAATACATATTTGTTCACATAATCCCAAAAATTCAGCTGCATAAAAGTGCATAGCGCTGTGCTAGGGAGATTTGATTTGAAGAAGTGCAGTCCTTTTTTTTATTCTTCAAAATTTGAGTTTGAAAATAGTTCGAAAAATTTACCATTTCAATATTAAAATTTTTATTTAATTCTCTTGACAAGGCATAAAATGACACGTCTGGCGCACTTATAGGTACCCGCTGGCAATCCAAATGACCCTACGCAGTCGAGCCCAATGAATGCACTTAAATTACTTAATATTAAAGTAGATGTCTTCTGGTCTGGCTAAAGCATTGACAGTTGACAGATGCTTTTCTTTACTCTGGAACTATGTGTTTTTTTGTCCAAAACTCCTAATTTCTATAACTTTGACAGACTTTTGATTAAAATTCGTAGAAATTCGCTGTTTTGGACAGTACGGGAACAGACATAATGTATTGAATTCAGTCATTTATTTCTATACTTTTATTGGTCTTTTTTTAAGTGTATAGTCAGGTTAGCAAATTTTTGTGGTCACAAGGAAGAACTGATAAAGTTGATTTTTCAGGAAAGAAGTTTGACATTTTTATAAAAATTCAAAATTACAAAATGACCTAGAATTCTATTCGAAAATCTGATCGCCTTGAAATTAAAACTAAAGGAAAATTGTGGGTCCATTTTTGTATGATACAAAATAGTTTGGGACACGTTGAATCTAATGACATAACAAATTTGTCTAAATTAGCGGTTTTGGTTTGTGGGCACAAATTTATACACGCAAATAAAAAAGTAGATACGTACCTTTGTATTTAATTTATATTCGATTGTTGTTCTTATGCATTACTATCTAGCTACTATTACAATAAGTATTCATTCACACTTTTGTTAAAATCTCTAAAATGTTTCTATTTACATAATTAAATTCCCCAGGGAACTCCTTCAATAATAATAATTTGTTATTTTTCATCTCCAACAACTTAAATTGTCATCGTTAAAGTACGTACATACATATAATCAAAACATAACCCATAAACAAACTGATACCGATAGTAAAAAAAAATTTCCATTCCTCTTGCTTTTTTTTTTGTATGGTTTTGGTTTTATTATAACATAACAATAAAGAATAAATAAATATTTTCCATCAACGATCGACAAATTGAGCATTCCTTCCACAGACATGAAGCTGAGAACTTGTAAAATAATTCCATTTGCCTTTTTTGCTTGCCTTGCACATGCATTCGAAGAATGCTCCAATTTTCCTCTAGTTTCAGCTTCGACATTGGAGACCGATAGTAAAGTTACTTTTTGGTCGTGGAAAATTTCCATGTTTATAGTCAATGTGCGCTGACTTACTGATATCACACTCCGGTTTCATTGTACTGATTGTCTGGAAACCATACCTACCAAATACACTTTCCACATCATCACACAGTAGGGTAGAATATCATTAAAATTAATATATAAAAAACCTATGATCCCATAACCTTAACACCAATTGTCTGGACTCATTTATTATATGGGCTTTTGAAGGCTTGCCAGATTCCCACGATTTATCGCAAAAACTGCGTTATTTTTTTCATTTTAAGATTTGATTTTAGCTTATTTTGAAATTTGTGCTTCTTATGTATGTGATATTAAATTTAATCTGATAAAGTGACGAAAATCGTCAACATTCTAGGTATTCAAAAAATTAAAAAGCTTTATGTTTTTGTTTGATTAGGAAAATATGACCAAAATTTAAATTTATTTAAATTTCAATTTCAACTTTACAATAAGTATGCACTGCCCCACTGTGTTTACGAACCACATCCAGATGTCTTCGAATAAATAAAGCAATAAAGAGGATTTGTTTTGTTTTGTTTTTAATTTTAAAACAGACAATTTATTTTACCTAGTATACATATTATAAGTACATACCTTAGCTGAACCGATAGACTGATAACCGAGAAGTACGCCTCATGAACTTCTTCGATTTATTATATTGTTAAGATTTTTTCCAAAAAAATATTTATTTATTCGGTTGAGTGTTCAGATGAAACCGACACGTGCTCTGTCTGGAATTATTCTTATGTAAATTTGATAAGACAATTCACAGATACAATAATTTATTGAATTTAAGATTGTGATTGTTCAGCTTCAGACGGTTCCAAAGTGGCTGGTTAGCTTTTGTTTACATTTTTATTGTGTTTTAAAAAAATCTCAATACAAAAACTTCAGTACCTAGTACCTATCTACAAAACAATTTCATTGCTCGAAATCAAAAGATCACAGGCATTGAACTCATATTTTATAAGATAGGTAAAAATAATACAAAAATAAATATGTAAGTACCTAGGTATTTGAAATGCGCATGAAATTTAATTCATTTGCAAAATAATATATCTACATATGTAGCTTATTAATATTTTGTTGACTTTCGGAGCACCTAATTTCAAACAACAGCCTACAAATCAATAGATACCTACATAGGTAATTGTGTTGAAAATAATTATTGAAACGAACTTTGAGTTTTTTTTTTGCCAAATGACAATATTATTTTGTTTGGTTTCTCGTCATTATCTCGAAGTTATCAGTTGTTGTCCTCACTTCTGTCATGAAAGGCAATATTTAATAACTTATAAGGTTCCGTTGGCTTAATTTGCATGAGTTATAATTTCGGCCTCGAAATTTTCGCCTGTTTCGGCTTTGTAAGCCAAAAGGATTGTTTTCATGTTTTTTTTTTTTATTATTTGCTTTATGTAAAATATTAAAAAAATAGCCGAATTATGGTTACTTATCGAAAATCTCAAGGGGATTTTTGTTCCCCTCGGAATATTTTATTTCCTCTATTTGTCTGCTATCATAAATCTCCCCCCGAATAAATTTTCGAATGAGAGAATTCCCAAGTAAATTTGTATTCGCTTTAATCCCCCATATCTTCAGTTCTATTCTAGACTTATGAAAAATGTCAAAGCATAATTTCCTATATTTTGAATTAATGTACAGGCACTTTTCACATAAAAATCGGAAATTAACTGGGTAGCTACCTACTTGAAATTTGTTCACAATCGTGACAATTTTTTTTTTTTTTTGTATGTACATATGTATGCAAATATTCCTTTAAATTATGCCCCGCTTGTCAATTTCACCTGCCCTTGTCATCACAAAGACACACTTGTGGTTGTGAAGTGGGAAAGTATTGCAATACAATAAATTATTGCTTTCCTAAAATGTTTCTATGGCGTATGAGCGTTTTTTCTCATTAAATTGAAAAAAAAAACGGATTCGTTCTTAAAATTAATAGTATTAGTGACTTATTATTTTGTTCTGAGTTCCTTGTTTTTATTTTACATCGATTTCCTTTCAAAAATATTTAAACAAAAATTGTTCTCAAAGAAGTTTGAGTGCAACAGTAGCTTGAACAAATTTTGCAAATACATATCATTTAAAAATATTTATTCCTGAATTAATTATTACATCATTTTAAATTAATTTTATCCGAGGATTTTATTTTATTTTTGAATAATTCAAAAGATTTCCTGCTTAACGACCGCCATATTTTGTTGGCATTTGTTTGGTAACGTTTGAACTAATTGTCACCTTATCATTGAAGTGCCATCTAAGAAAAAAGTATGTATAAATACTAAATCTTAAAACGTCAAAAAATAAAAAGGTACTGATCTCTATAATACACGGGATAGTGAATAGCCTATAGTGTATAACAGTTTTTGTGAGGCAATTTTTGAAAGGGTACCGGCCACGATCTCATATCTTGCTCTATAGAAACGAAACAATAGATTGAAGATATTTATATATACTGTTATATAAGGGTACCGGACACGACTATATTTTTGCCTCAAAAATTTTGTATGAATACACTATCCAGTGTATATAGAGATCAGTGGGATCCAGAAATTTACTCAAAATATTATCAAAAGGAGAGAAAACGATTTAAAATAAAAAAAAAAAACCCTTATCTTGCTCACATTTTGAATGAGAAAAATCTCTGAGATCCAAATGACAATTTTTAAAATATTTTTTTTATAAAAAAAAAGACAATGTACCTATAAGATTAGTTCCTTTATGTGTCAAAAAAAAATGTTAATGTAATATTATGTGAAATGGAACTAAGAACCAATTGTGTATATTTCAGTTCAATAAACAAATTATTATTATTAAAGTGGGTTTCGTCATATCGTCCATCAATCTGTGCTTCCGTCCATCTTTGCGACGCAAAATCTAAAAAAATGTAAATAAATTTCATTCCAAATGACATTTCAAAATTTATAGGAAGTCTAAAAAACAAAAAACTATTCACCGCGTTTTTGAAAAGTGTTCTAGGTACTTTTTAGTTGCTTTGAGTTTCTTATGCATACACCTGACTGTATATATTATGTACATATGTATATTTATTATTTATTCAACCAAAATGACTCAGAAAATTAAGTGACACACTCTACGTCACTTACCTAAAGATATTTGTAAACTTACCTCTTGTAGCTCCCCTGCGTATGTTTTTTATATAACTCTTTATCACACTCTCTGTTATTAATTTTAAACCATTTATTTGTATTTATTATAATATAACTTTATTTCTCAAAGATTGTACATGGTATTGTTTGTTTCTCTTTTATTTTATATAATTTAACATTTACAAGATAAATATATTTAAATCTTTAGTTTGTTTACTTTTTAAAATCAAAAAGTACAAATAAATGTCATAATATGTATTGTTCTATGATAAATGTTTAATATTACATAACATATTTTATAGAATAAATGTTTTCACTTTGTTTTCTATCTTAATAACCTAATAATATTATTGTCATATCATTTTTTGGGATTTTGTCCGCACCGTTGTTTTTATTATAAACAAAATAAAATTAAAATATTCTTTTTTTACATTTATATCATTTGTTTTTTTTTTTTTTAAAAGCACCACAAAAAAATCATACACAATAATAATATAATTTATTGTTTTTGAAACAATAATATAATTTTTGGTAAATAATTTTTGAATAGGTACTATAATTTTAACAATTATTATTAACTGAATCCTATAAACCACTTTATTAAACAAAGGGAATGTTTACACGCAAAGATTTTATGTTTCACTTAAAGATTTTTTTGTTTAAAATAAAATAAACAACAAAAATTGCTTATTATTTATGGAGTATGGTATATATTCATACGTCTTTATCATACTTATTAATGGAAATAATTTTAAATACAAAGTAATTGGCAATTTACTTAAATAAATCACAGAATAAATTAGCAACATAATAAAAATAATAATATTATATGTAGTATATATGTACATACTGTAGGTATTTTTTTTTTAAAGCACCGAGTTGATTGTGAACAACACAACTTGATATTTTGTTCTATATACTATTATGTTTTAAGATTAAATTTTATCAAAAAAAAAAAAAAAAACAAACTGGAGTAGGGTGGTTCATTGAGCAACAAGAATAAATTTAAGACTATGATGAGAGAAAGCTGGAAAAATGAAACACGAAATATTTTATTTATGAGTTCATATACAAAGGTTTGACCTTCACTTCTTCAGAATTAACTTGAAAAGCAACAGGACGCTTTGTCAAAAACATTGAGTGGGGCAGTTTAATTTTTAAATTCAAAAAAAAAGATTTTATATTTAAATACAACAATTCTTATTAAAACTGACTGATACTCAAAAAGGTTTACACTTAATAGCATTGATCTATAAAATTCTTATATACCCTGCCATAAATACTTATGAAATTTATGTGAGATGTGCAAACAAATATGACTGGGATAAGTTTTTAAAATAAATACCAATGACAAATTTTTTGAATAGCTATGTCACAAATAATTCTGCCAAAATAAATAACTGATATATTTGAACTTTTAGTGCCTGTTTATGTGTAGACACGATTTCAGTAAAATTCCTATGTAAACAGGCACTTAAATGAATAGGTACAATAAGTCGAAAAAAAGATAAATAATATTAAATTGACCAGTTATTGGTTGCATATATGTATATTATTCACGATTGGACTCCGCGAAGTACTCATTATCAAAATAAAAAACTTTCAACTCAGAATTAAATTTTTCAAGTGAACAAAGGAACGCGGTAGGTTTCACACAAAACTTTAAGCTCAAAAAAAAAATTGCTTAAGTATTTAGGAAGATCTAAATAGGAAAGAACATAGGAATATGATATACAAAACACAAAATAGAAGGAAATAAGGAACCCACTCTTTTTGAAGATGACAGAAAACCTATTTTTGAATATTTTGGGGCCATAAATATGCTCGACTCGTAAACCAAATTAATTAATTAACCTTAATTAGGTTTCACTTTTTATTGAGGTTGTTTTCCAACAACTTACTTTCGATACGGTATACAAAATTTGCTCTTTCATTTGTCCTAAGCTAAATTAGAGCACCCACATGTTAAATAATTTTTTTTGTAACCAAAAAAGGAAATCTTAAGCATTGATGACCTCGACTAAAGTGTAGAAATTTTGATATTTTAATAGCTTTATTTCTGATCTTCAAAAATGTTTATTGAAATTTTTTTAAACGTTTTTAAATTGAAAAAATTTGAACTTGCACTTAAAGGGTCATTTTAATTCCAATAAATTCACTAATTTTTCTAATGAAACATATGAACAAATTGTTTTTGAGCACCGTTATTTTCTTATTTATTAACAATCAAAAACTTAAAACTATACTGAACCACCCTGTTATAATTATTAAAATATATACCTCACTGGCTTTTGTGTTAAATTTGTTAATCTTTTCGTTTTAAACAATAATAATTACCTTAATTTTGTACGTTCATTCATTAATTAAAAAATATCGAACAACTTAAAGATTTACTGGTGGGTTGAGAATTTGTGCTACGCTAGTATATGTTCCAAATACAAAGCCCAATAGTCCAAAGATCAAAATTGCTATATCCTTCCAGAGCATCCAGTTGTAGCGTCCATAACCGACTGGCCAGAATGTTATCATTTCAATTATGGGTGGGGCAATGAGGGCAACTATGGAACTAGATACAGCTCCTACGAGGGAGATAATCGGTCCAAGATTGGGAATACAGGCGGCCAAGACGAATGTGAATGTTACCATCATTATGCGAAGTCCGTTTGCTGCGAGTTCTTTTCCTCTTTCTGTCTCAAAATGATCTCGCACTGTTGGTTCTATGATGTTAACGGGAACATAAAACTGCAAAGTGTAGGAGAAGAAAATAGCCACTGCCATAGCTAGGCGGACGACTTGCGAAAGAATCTCATCGGAGGGGAGATTGAGTGTGACACTGCCTTCGACTTTATCGCCATACTTCAAATAGCCAAAGAATCCAACAGCTGTGTAGGCAGAGGCGACTGTTACCATTCCTGTGTTCAGAACACCTGTGGTTCCTCCAAAGTCTTGGGGATTCGCCATGTTGTTCTCCAGCGGCAAGACGACTCCAATGCCTTCAAATGCGTAGATAGCTGTTCCGAAGTAGAGGGGCAGAGTAGACCATGATCCAACATGGGTCACGGTGTCCACACGTGGTAAATGGTCCAGCATGTAGTAGAAAGTGATGCCCAATCCAGTAACAGTGAGAATAGATGCGAACAATGACATCGGCGTGATGAATTTCAGATTCCTCACCATGTTGATTAGAATCATCGGAATGAGGAGAATCATGAGGTATATTCGGACATCGAGCTTTACAAAATAGTGCGAGACGACCTCTTGTACGTTAAGCGCCACAAACAGAAAGTATACGCAACAGAAACCGAATTGCGTGATGCAGAGGAAGGTGGTGATAGTTTTAGTAGCTGCTCTCGAGTATCTTCTCAGAGCTATCGGACCAGTATCGAAACTGGCAGCTGCCACTTCAGGGAAACTCAACGCTGGCACTTGAAGACGCAAACAGAGTTCATGAGAGCACTTGACCAGCATGTGCATGCAATGTGTACATATTGCGCCCATAATCAGCGTCCCCACCAAACCAATATACAAACCCGCATTTTTAAACGCATCCGGCATAGCTAGAATACCAGTTCCAATGTTGCCCTTTAGCAAATGCACGAGGGTGTCCAAATTTGAGGTTGGATGCTCGTTTGTACGATGTTCCGAAGGAAGGTAGTCGTTCTTTGTTTGTCTTTCTATCGAATCGAGGCTGTTGTCGCTCTGGACATCGACCAGACCATTATCGGGGGAGTTACGAAGATCGGGTCGAGCGATGTTGCGTCCATGTTCACGGTGATTTTGCTCTTGGAGCAATAGAAGTGGTTGTCGTTCAGTCATTTCTTAGAAAATCTGTTCTTTCTCCCGATATCGAATGTATTGATTTTTTGTATTCTTTTTTCTAGTTTCTACGTATTGCTGTTGGGTTTTTCAATGTCAAGTTTAAAAGTAATATGAAAAAGACTTTGCCATTAATATGTTTTAGGTGTGTTTGGGTTATTATTACACTTAGATGAAGAGACAAGAAGGTTTTAAACAACAATTTGGACACAATTTATGAAGGAAAAGGAATTCACAGAACACTGAAATCCGAGTGTAATTGATTTTTTCACAAAGATATTTTTTGTATAGAATCCGAATGGGAGTGATATCAGCGCTGGCTAAATTTTGAATGAAGATTGAAGCGATGAATAAATATACTTCTCCCAAGCAAGAGAGTTCGCGTGAACCTGCGCGCTTACAAAAAATTTTCTTTGTTTTGGTGATGTAAAAAAATGATGACAGGTGGTGGTTGATAAGACGAATGACAGCTGACAGCTGATTTGCTGTTCGGGTGCGTTCGAGACCATTTTTTGGATTAAACTCAGCGATCAAAATTAAGGTCTGCTTAGACAGGACGCGGGGTGGTGGGGCGTTCAAAATATAATCCTACCGTGTTATTCAAACTCAAAGCTGGTAATTTCAAAGAGCCAAAAACCAATGCGATGCGCAAATTCAGGTTGCAGATTTTTAGAAAGAACGCGACGCACGACAAAACTTTCGGGTATCAAAATATATTTAGTGGGCGATAAATAAGAGTACCCACATTTATAGCCACTGGGCCAGTTGTACATATATTAAAACCGTGGTTCAGCAATTTTTATCCACCGATTTCGGCGAATTAATTAAGACCCATCAGTGATTTACGGTTCAAATATGTGATAATAACCAATTACATACTTGAACCAGCGTTGAACGTTAGTTAATCCGCCGAAATCGGTGAGTTAAAATCTTGAACCGAGGCTGAACCACTATTGCACAACTGGCCATAAGTTTGCTCTCATTTTTGTAAGTTTTCCAGTCTATCTATCACAAAAAAAAAAGTTTTGAAATTTTCACTTTTGTAGTTTTTCACTTTTTTGGCCAATGTAGTTAAGGCTTAAGCCTAGTACGAAGCTGAAGCGAAACAAAAAATTTTTGTGGTCTCCAAATCGACACCGAAAAGGTAAACGAAAATACTACGGAAAAATATTAATGGAGATTTTTATAAAATGATGCGTAAAGAAATTTGTTCGTGATCTTCAACACGGTATCAAAATGGTGACGGAAACCACAGCGGAAAAATACATTAGGTATAAAAGTATCACCAATGGCAAACAAAAACAAATAAAAAAGCAAACAAATCACATAAACCTATGCTGAAATGAAAGAAAAACCAAATACAAATACAAATAAAACGGAAATGTCACTTTTCCGCATACAATAATTTAAGCCTAGTACGCTGCTGATGCGAAACGAAAAATCCCATATAAAAATGACACAACGAAATCAGAAACGGAAAATTTCGTTTTGCTTTTGGTTTTGCAGTACGCTGTTCGAAGAGCGAAATTTATAAATGTAGCAGATTATTTGGAGAAGTCTCCGCTCCTTTTTTGCACTGAATTAATTGTACAGACTATTTATTGTGTGCGGAAAAATGACATTTTGTGTTTTATTTGTTTTTTTTTTTGTTTATCATTTTCTTATATCATGGGTTTCTCTGATTTTTCGTTGTGATCTCCAAACATACAACGAAACGCTTGCGAAAACACAACGAAAAATATCCGTGGAGAGTTTCACTAATTCCAAAAACAAAATCAAACATAAACACAAAAAATCAGAGAAACCCATGATGTAAAAAAATGTTAAACAAAAACAAACACAAATAAAACTCAAATGTCATTTTTTCGCACACAATAAATAGTCTGTATAATTAATTCAGTGCGAAAAAGGAGCGGAGACTTCTCCAAATAATCTGCTACAATTAAAAATTTCGCTCTTCGAACAGCGTACTGCAAAACGAAAAGCTGAACGAAATTTTCCGTTTATGATTTCGTTGTGTCATTTTTGTATGGGATTTTTCGTTTCGCATCAGCAGCGTACTAGGCTTTAGTGCGAAAAAAGAGCGGAGAATTCTCCAAATAATCTTCTACAATTATCAATTTCGCTCGTCCAACAGCGTACTGCAAAACGAAATTTTTCATTTATGATTTCGTTGCCTCATTTTTGTATGGAAGTTTTCGTTTTGCTGCAGTTATTTTACTATTCTTAAATTCATTCGAAAATAGGGGAATACAAGGAAATCGCGAGAAAATTCACATAGCTGGTACCATCAAATGAATTTCTATTCTAAAAATTTATTTTTTATGTCGTTTGAACGAAAATTACATAAAAACAAACAAATTTAAATTTTAAATGAAAATTCAACTAAAAGTCAAAGTACATTCAAAAACGCTTTAAATTAACTTTAAATGCAGTGAGTATAGTGTTTAAGTGGGCGCAAAGTCAAAAGTTCCCGGTCAACATTCCAGAATCCACATTTTGTCGAATCGAATCGGATAGCAGAATAGGGATGGAAGTCAAAAAACCGTGTTATGGCATTAGTTTCCATTTTATTCCTGTATCGATTACGATTTGGGGCCGTAATTTTCCACACTCCAAGAGCCGCAGGATCAATACGCATGACCTGGATTTTTTGCCATGTCTATTTCATGGATAAAATAATTCACGAAACTCAAACCATCTAAAATCGAGTCATCGATTTGAATTTTATCAACAACTTTAACTTTACTTAGGTTTTTAAGACCAGAAGCAAAAAGTTTTTATTCTCCTTTTATTTTTTTCTTCATCAAATAATTCTTATCTATCAAAATTCAGAACTTTGAATATTTCCCTTGAAATTAATTTAATTCAGCTTTTGAATCAATTTTGCAACAAATTAAACTCACTTCCGTTCCAATTGCCATTTTGAGTAATATCATATTTTACCACAATCTTTTCCAAAGCCAACCATACCTTAAACCAAACAATAACAAACTCACACCCTTTTCATTCACTTTTTACGGATTTCTAATGACAAGAACCATCCCCACCCCAATAAACAAAAGAATCAGCTGTAAAGAAAGCTTCTCGCCAAAAGGAACTTAAGACTTATGCTTAATAAATTCTTCAAACCCAAAGCCATTTATTCATTCTTACTTCAGCTTAGTTGAACTTGAGGTCTAATTGGATTTGCGATTTGAAAAGTAAAATTGTTTTGACCAAAGTGCAACCCCGTGCAGTACCGGAAACGTCTTCGTGCCTTGCTATCCGTAGTGGATGTAGTGCGTGTAATATTTCTTCTTTTTTTTGGTTTATTATAGTTATTTTGTTTGTTTTGTTCCGAATTCCTTGAGATTATTAAGTGATAAAGAGAATTAAAATTAAAACATTTGAAGTGATTATCAGCTTCTTTCTGCAATTCATCATGAGAATATATAATTGAAATACAATTTCGTGGGTGTTATCGCCTAAAAATATGTGCCTTAAATAAAACTTTGTTTATATTTTAAGTTAAGTTTAAAAAATAATAATAATAAGTAAAAATTTTCAATGGCCGGCCTATAGTAAATGTAACTGAAAAATCAAAAGAAAATAAACGAAGGAATAAATTCAAAATAAAATAGTGTCAAATGGAAATCAATGGGAATTATAAGCCTCCCACTCAAGGTGTTTTGTTATGTGTGTTTAATATTTATTTTACCTTGTAATAACTGAGCGTTTTAAAGTGTAAACAAAGAAAATTAAAAGTGATGTTATAAAATTTGAAAAAGTACACGATGTCAATGCTTTTCGCAAATAAAGCAAAAGAAAATGTTAACATTGTCTGCAGAAGCACAACAAATTAACGTTAAATATAAATACTTCTTTCTTCAGCATAATGTAAAAACCTTTTATGGGCAACAGCTATTTCATATGAAAAAATGTTCTTTTTACGTTTAGTTTTTGATAGCATAATAAATTGTGAATTAAAAGAGAAAATATTTTCTAAAACTTTTTTTTTTATTTTAAATTACTCACTAAACATTATCAATACCCACAAATCAAATAAAAAGGATAGCATGAGATCAGTTCTTAATTTCAGGTAAGAAATGTTTGTTGAAGATTGTTCAGCTATATTAACTCTATTCAAAACTTTTGTGCAAAAAAAAAATATTAAAATTAAAATACTTTGTAATGAACTCAGATTTTTTCGTGATGCATTATAAAGCCTCAACTACATAAGCCAAAAAAGTGAAAAAGTGCAAAAGTGAAAATTTTTAAATTGATTTTGTGATAGTTTTTCTGACTAGAAAACTTATAAAAATGATGCAGAAAGCTTAAATTTTGGTTTAAAAACAAATTTGTGTATTCTTTTTCACAAAACAACGGCGCTAGCGGTAAAAAAAATATTTGTACTTTTGTACTTCAGTACTTTTTGGCTTATGTAGTTAAGCCTTAAGGCTTCTTGTAAAATTGACGTAAAACCCAAATATATTGTTTTCGTCGTACCCCTCACGGCCGTCGGGTCGGCGTATGATTCTGTACAACCTTTAGCCTAAACGAATGAAAAGTTTTATATAAACAAAAAAAATACTTTAATATCTGTTCTCTTACAATTATTAGTGTAAATTAGTATTCTTGTTTATTTTTAACTTGATCTATTGGATAAGTCAACAAAATTTTCGAATCTATAAGAATCTATGATGGAAAACTTGAAAAAAGGTTTTTTTCGTCATTACTTTGCATCGCCTTAATGTGTAGATTTGTTTTACTAATTTGCTACATAGCATTTTTATGGTGTTCTCTAGATGTAAAGTTTGAATTTTTGTTTTTGCTTAACTAGATCCACATCAAAAATTGGATAAAAACTGCAATAACTCTATGTTTTAGGTTTTTGCCAAAAGTTTGCATAAAAGAAATTAGGCCTTGAAGTTTTTGGAGAAAATTGCATTTTTTAATTAATCGATTGATTTTGTTATTATTTTTTACAAAGTTCAAGTAATATACTATTTAAAAATTTCACAAGTAACAGCTTCCCAAACCAAGGTGAAACATTAGGAAAAAGGACGAAACTTTTATCTTTAAAAATTAATTTACATGGGATAAATTATACGACGATATCAAAACTATCCTTTTGGTGTGGACAGACTCGGAAGTTATAAATTGTCATGTTTCGGACATTATTTTTGTGTTACAGAGGTGACATAATTTTTGGAGCTAAATACCAGAAATTATGTGGACAAGCAACGTTTTTGCATATTTTTTTTAAATCTCAAATAAAATCAACCGAAATCCCTCACTGAAGGAGGCAATGCAAAATTGAACAGAAAGTTGACAAAATATTATGCAGGAGTATTTTACTTTTTATTCCGTATATCTTGGTCTGTATAAGTCGCTCAATGTTCAATGTGAACGCTAAATTTTCGTTACTGATCGATGATAAAATTTTAGTGGAATGTAAGTCCCGCTGATATGAAAAAACAATTCCAATGTAAACATGGCCTTTGTCAAATAAAACATTTCCGATCTTCAATTTTTTAAAGTATACTCTCAGGAATTTTTATACCATTTCTTTGCTGTTAACTTTAAACTTGCAGAAAAAATCTGCAAACTGCAAAGTACAAGCCCAACCAGTCTTGGGAAATGAAAATAACACATTTTAAAACAGCAGTTTTATTAACAATAATCAATTATCTTCTATAACAATTTTAAATGCCGCACCAATTTGTCAATCTTCTCCCCATCATCCGGTCCAATACCCAAAACAGTAAATGTTCCTGGTTCAAGTTGTGTACGTCCAGCATCTTTAACAATTTCGGCAACCAAATTCACTTTGTCTGCCTCATCACGAATTCGCAGAATTTCTTCCAAAGAATCAACCTTTAACACGATTTTAGGTTGACCCCAAATGCACCACGATTCCAATGCACTGCCATTGACTTTTTGTGAACGTTGATAGCAAAGAATTGAAGCGTGTGAGCACTGGGCGGCTGTTTTGCCCTTGGACATCTTGAGGTCAGCTCGAACGAGCAGAGCTAATTTGTTTTGGCGTCTCGTTATGTTGGAAAGAAGACGGAAGACTTTTGTGAGCATTATAGAAATGATATATTATCGATTCACTTAATGTTTTTATATTTATCAGTCTGTTCTTTCGTGTATTTTAACATACACTCTTTGAATTCCTTTACTTTGTCTTGGCAGGAGCGCCAGTCTCCCGTTTCTGCAATGCACTCCTGTTGGGAACATATATTTGTTTCAATCGAAAAACAGTTTTAAAGCTTTTACCTGAACTTTGTAATGCAATTCAATGCAACCAGTCTTTTTAAGCATCAATTCTACTGGATCTTCAACATCTGACATTATTTAAAAATTATATTTTTATTAAATTTTAAAGCAAAACCTTTTAAAAATGAAGAGAGAAAACCAACAGCAGCTGTCATCTGACAGCTCAAACGGCTACCCGGTAAATCTAGTTGTCAAAATGATAAATCTCTGACATTTTAAGGGTGGATGTGCAAGTAGTTGCCTTATGCTCTGTGTCCACTAAAAATCACATTACAACTGAAGAGTAGGTACCAAAAGTTAAAATAATTCTGCCCATTTGAATAGTAAATAGTTGGTTAAAGCTTTTTGTTTACATTAGAAAAGCTGTATCTTTCTGACTTGCGTGTTAAGTGTTGGTTCATGCATGTAACAGAAAAGGTAAGTAATTTATGAGGTTTATTTCTGAATTGTTTTTTTTTTATGATTAATTAATTAATAGCAAGCACGTGGTTTGTATTCATTTGAATTAATTTTTGAAAATTATAAAGGTATAAGACTTTCACGTCACTCCATATTTTTGTTGGTAGCTGTCGTAGTTTCAAATTTAAAATTAATGGCAAAGCTATAAGAAAAAGAGTAGGTACATTGATTACGAAAATCTGAGTGAGATACATAACAAAAATACAAGTTGGTATTAAGACTGAGAAATGTTTAAACCACAAAGTTCTAAGTTATTAATTGATCAATATAAAATAGCAAAGTTAGGGATAGAGCATGAAATAAGTAAAAATTAGTTCCACGACAATCGTACCTACATTAAAAATCAGTTAAGAAATGACGATTATCGCTTGAACGGCTCTTTTTAAAATCACGGGACAAACTTGACGTTTGAAATGAAAATTTATCATTTAATTATACAGAAACCTTTTTCATACTACCACTATTCCGTCATCCATCCATTCGATATTATTGTTGAGTGCCAAAGTTAGAGAAACATAATAATGCAAAAAATTAATTTCCTTATTTTATATAAACTATCTCTGAACATGGGTACATCAGTTTTGATTGGCTAATATGTAAATGACTAATGCAGTGGATTTAAGACCGCGTGGTATCACGTTAAAAACTAGGTAGGAATTTTTAGTGCCATTTTACTCTGGTGTCCCAGACCAGTTTCTCTTAGGTATGTATCAACTTTTGATACGTAGCTTATGAGATATTTTTATTTATTGGAAAAGTAACTTAAAGTTTTTTATTACACATAAAACAGCTCAGACCTTATTTCGTTTTGAGAACTTATTTCGTTTTCTATTTGGCTGTTCCAATCCTTATTTTTCAAATAAAATATACTAAATCATTAGGTAGGTACTAAAATTTACAAAAACACTTACAAAAGTCGTCATTTATTAAAATCGCGAAGTTTTATCTTTTTGACAATTTTGGTGTGTTCAGAAAAATGAGATTTTAGAGATTTTTTTCACTCAAAAAGTAAGCAAGCGAATCCAAGATTTTTTTTTTCAGAATTTTTACAGCAAAGCTGGGAAATTTTTCTGAGGAACTGAAATTGCTGAGATCTCCGAGATCCCATTTTCCTGAACACGCCTAATTAGTAATCCGACGAAACATTTTATTTGTAAGTTCCGTGTCTAAGAGCCAGTTTCACAACTGGTTAACAAAATAGGTGGCACTTAATTTTCCCATTTTGGCACTTTAGACGCAGTTTTATTGTCTGAGTAAGTGGCAGTTAAGGGGCCAAGATGGGAGACTTAAGTGTCTTTTATTCTGATAAGTTTACATTGTGAAGTTGGGATATAGTTTTCCATATTTGGCACTTAGGTGACACTTATTCGAGTATGAAACAGGCCCTTATTCTTCATAAAGTTAAGAACAAAAACATTAAGAACCAGTTTCATAGTGCACACTCAACAAAATAAGTGGCACTTAATGTTCCCATTTTGACACATTAGTCGCAGTTTTACTTCCTGAGTAAGTGGAACTTAAGTGGCCATATTGGGAGACTTAAGTGTCACTTATTCCGATAAGTTTACACTGTGAAATTGGGAATTAGTTTGCCATATTTGGCACTTAAGTGACACTTACTTCATTGTGGAACTGGCCCTAAGGATTCCCCACACCAACACAAATTTGTCGTGGCAACGACGAAAACAATAATAGGCATTTTTTTTTTAATCCCGAAGGAAATTGGATGAAAAAAAACGATTCGAGGCTGAATATTTACATGTTTAATGCAACAACAACTAATCCCCAATGGGCTTAGCTAAACCCAGATAATTTTCGTGACTTATAAATTAAGCACTGAGAAGAACCGGCGGTAATTACATACTTGTTATCGACAGTTTGATATCCTTTACTCGGAACACCCAATCAAAGGCTTTTGGTTTGGAGCAGTCAATTGGAGTGAAAAAGGAATAGAGAAAAGTACTTCGAACTTCCAAACGAAACCTACATTACATTAGGTTAGCGCATATAATATAGCGAATACAAATGCGCCAATATCTTTTATAAACTTATATAAGCGTGCAAAAATTCTAACCTTCAAATCATATTTTTTTTTTTAATCATACAAATTTACAATTTAGAAGGCAAACTTAATGGATTTACATATTCATATAACCAACACGTAGTAGCAGAGTAACGGACTTTTCTTCTAATCGAATAAGCCCTCATTTCAATGTGACATGAACCTCTTCAATTTATTATCGTGATTTAAACTTTATATTTTCCAATGACCTTGTTCGATAAGCAATAAACCGTGCAGTATTTGTTTAAAATTCCTAACTACGGAAAGGTGGTGGTCCTGTCACCTATATAAGTATTTGCAATTGCAACAGTTTATTTTATTTCTTCTTATGTGATTTACTAGGCTTATAACTTCTTAGTCAAAACGAAACTTTAATTGGACAAAAAAAATAATACAATAAGTAAACATGTTAAGAAAAGCATGGCTAACATGCATATTGCATTTCAACATGAAGCCCTTTTAAAAAAAAAACAAAAAACAGGGTCATTCAAAAAACTTGAAAGTGTAGTCACGAGGATCCAGAAGCACGCACAAATTCTTTTTCCAAATAAACCTATGTCTATTAACCCTTTACTAGGGTCTAGTACTTAAAACCCTATCTGAATATGGGCCATATTCCAGAATATGAAACAAATAGGTACGATACTTATTCGATATCTACATTAGTTTCTAGATAAGTTATTTATACATGAATTTTTTTAATCACCCTGCAATATCTTCTTGGTAGTTGCATGATTATACGTATGTTCGTGTATAATTTTAATCAAAATTTTTAATCAAAATATTTCCTGGAATGTTCGATGGGGTTTTTTTTGTTGAACTGGAAGTAGAAAGGTAATTTGTTGTTTATGTGAGACATTATTGCACTGAATTGATCCTAAAGAACAATAACAAGCACAGTACACAAACCTAATGTCGAATTCCTTTCCACAAAAGAATCGAATTTTATTCTAAAAGAATCGGATTTTTTCTCTCAAAACAAATCTTGTTAATTTAGTAAGATTCAAGAAAGATTTTACACCAATATGCACACACACTAACAAGATATGAAATTTCTAAAATGTCAAATTGAATGATGTCACGGTATTTTAAGAAAACAAATTGTGTTTTTGGTTGCAACGAATTTTCGATGAATTTTATATTAAATATTTGTGCGAATTGTTTTAAAATATTTTTTTGACATTTGACTTCAAAATAGTCATTTTTACATTTTACTTCAAGAAAACAAGTGGGTGCATTTTTAGTGCATTTTCCCAAATAACCACCTACTGTAAGTTAATTTTACTATGCCTATATCCTTCACGGAAATGCAAGCAAAAAGTTGACAAAGTTTGAATCTATATGAAAATAATGGAGAAACCTATTACAAAATCAAGCGTTTCCAAAGCATTATTAAAACAACTTTGTGAAACGAAATTTTTAAGTTACATGAGAGCAACAATTATTATTTATTATTATTTTCTAATAAAAAAACAAACAAATTATCGTTGCAATGTGGAAGCATCTCGCGTGAGCCACAAAACAGAAAGAAATAAAAACCTAAAGAAGGGTTAAGGCATTATTTTATTTGTTGTAAGTACTTATGAATGAGATTGATTAGCATTTATTTTAAACCCTTTAAAATTATAATAAAACTTGCAAACTATAATCGTTTGTTATGTTGCTATGATTAAAGAATTCAAAATAATTTAAAAATTGTCTATTGAATTTGTCAAACGGCAATATTTAAAAATATCATAAATACTCTTAATAAATTAAAATTAAAAAACAAAAGAAATTGCACTTCGAAAATTGCATCAAATTTGATGAATAAGCAATTACTTAATCATCAAATTAGTAAGAACAATTGATTATTGAATGTATCTATTAATTTTGTTGTTTTAAATTTTTAAATCATATTTTAAAAGAGAATCAAAAATCACAAAATGTCAATATGTCAGTTGAATGCCAAAGAAGAAATTTTAAACATATCTGAAAATCCATCAGAACCCAGGGCACCAACATCAAACTACAAAGTCGGATTTTCAGCGCCGGGCACCTGCTATTTATTATATCAAAATGAAAAAATGTCTGTATAAGGCAAATAGACTCTAAATCTACTGAACCAATTTAGTTGAAATTTTAAATATTTGTTCCTAATAGCATCGGGATAGTTTAGAAAGTTGTTTGAGGAAAATCCGCCCACTGCAATGGACGTTGTCATTAATAATTCAATTTTTCAATACTTTAGGAGGAATAATAAAAGAAAAATTTATAAGAATCAAATTAATTTCTAGGAAATATACACACATATGTACATACATATGTACTATGTATGTCAATAGAAGAAAATTAATTAAACGAAAATTAAAAAAAAAGGTTAATGAAAATTAAAAAGGAATGCGAAAAAGACAATAATAAGTGGTATGTGCATTATGTGCATATATAATAATAGTTAGATTAAAGAAAATAGAAAAAAGTATTAAAAGTATTAAAAGAAAATTAAAAATAAATAAATATGGATTAAACAATTAAAGGAATACTCAAAAAAACTGTAATAAGTGGTATGTGCATAATATATAAACACAAAATTTTTGGGTAAAAATAGAAAAAATGTTGCTTATACCACTGAAAAACTTCAAATTTTCTGCAATTTTTGTGGGCAGAAGAACTGTTCGAATCAGCTGCAAGTTGTCAGTTTCTTTCACTTTTAACTTGAAATTCCTGTGCAGATAAATCCGCATCTTTGACTACCGGCGAATCGAGGACTTCAGATTTATTTATAGGCATTTACGTACCAAATTTTTGTTCTGTTTTGGTGCGGATATAAAAGGAAAATATATTTGTATGCAGAGCGAATAGTGCTTGGATTCACAGATTCTAGAGTTCCAAATATTGACATTGCCTGCCTAACATTATTTTTAAATTTCTTACGATGCCTGGTTTTTTTAAACCGTGCAAATTGCTGGGGCGGCTCAGCTATAATATGAAATAAATTGAAAGATCATCAGAATAACTGTGATTTCTTTGGTACCTGCTAACTACATTTTCTCTTCCTCATATTAAAGACCGTTTTAATCATTTTCATATTTAAGTGAGTGACGAAGTAGGTGAGTAGTAAAACTAATTAATGTTAAGAAAAATGTGCACAGATTAACAATAATTATTAATCATTCTCTACAAAAGAACTTTGCTGATGGATTAGGTTTTTCCGTTATGTTTTTCTTTAAGTATCCTTCCAAGCCCTGACCCTAAAGTATTTCTATAAAAACAGTTAGATTTTTTCTTCCGTGCTGGAATTGTTACTTGTTATGTAAATTATATGCAAACACGAACATTAAACAGTATGTTGATGAAACATTCTTTTTTCTTCCAGAGTTGGACGTCGAGTCGACTTATTTAAGCTATGATAGCTTTATTATATTTTATCTGCCGAATTGGTTCCAATTGATAAGCAATTGATCTAGTTATAGTGATAATCGCTCGTATATATGTAGTTACTTAATGACAACGAATTCCAGCTATGTAAGTGAATTGTTTGTAAAACGATAGAGAGAAGTAATGTAGCTACTGTTTCTCCTCCCCATAAAAAAATTTACTTGAAATACCTTAGGTCTGTTTCTTTATTTCCCAAAACTGCCACTTTCTAACAATTTCAGCGTCGTGTTCTATCAAATTCCATATAAAATAAAATAAAATTGGACTACAATTGGTCAAAATTGGCAGTTTTGGGAAATAAAGAAACAGACCTAATGTGTTCGCACTTTTGGCAGATTTTTAATGGTCAATTTATTGGCACAGGTGTGAATTTTGTTATTTGACTCTGAGAATGCTTAGACTGTGAAAATTACGTACAAAATATGGCAACGGATGATAATACCGATTCCTAGAAAAAGACGACAATAAAAATACGTCAAAAGACAAAAGTAAAGGTTGCTAAAATATAAGTTCTTGTGAAAAAGAACTACATATTTACAACTAACAAAAATAAGGAGTCTGAATACACTGGTCAACAAGGTATTTGTATTTGAAGCCAGACTATACTTTTGCGAAGGTTTTTTGTGGTGTGCTGAATTCGAATCAGAATTAATCCATTACATCAGGTTATCGAGACCACAATAGTTAATATTTCCTCCATCACCAAGAAAGTAAATGCACAAACAAAATTTTTACCTCATCCCCACATGGCCTATAATTTAAATATTTGTCACAAAATATAACAAAACAAATCTTAATACCCCTTATAAAATTTATGTTAATTTAAGGAAAAAAAAATGTCAAGAAGATTTGTAAGGGGTCATTCGCATGACTGACCAAATGTTTGTTAGTTTTGGCGCCATACCAAATATAAAATACCACCAGTCACGCGTACTTGTTTTACCTACCTATACCACAAGGTGTTAGTGCATTCCATGCAATAAAACTTCGTGCCAAGATATGATTACCTCACCTCTAGTAAAATGCATGTCTCATATAATTTGCCTGCTATAAGAAAGAAATATAAGGTGTGGTCCATATATACTAGAGTCCGCTTGAACTTGCACGCGGCTATTGCTAAAAGGTATCACGCTTATGTTCGAGTTTTCAGATAATTACTCTGAGCTTGTTGACATAGTACAATACACAATCACGTGTGATATGGAAGGTTATTTCCTTTGGCTATACTACTTGAGTTCTAACTACGATGTGAGATAGAGGACATTTTTAAAGTAATACGCTAGGTTTTAGTTGAAGGATTTAAAAAAAAAAGTCCAACCCAGATTTATTATTTACATATAGTGCATTAAAGAAAATATAATGTTAACTCCTTTCATGGAATATTAATGTTTGTTAAGGTGTGAGTTGATTAAAGAAGTACAAATAGTATAGGCACCCAAATAGTGGTTTAACGAGGTTCATCGTGAATTTTTATCCACATTTTTAATTTAATAGACTGATTAAATAGTGTGATCAATAGAATAAGCAAAAAATATGCTTTTTATAATGCTCTTAATTAACTTTCAGAACAATTAAGAATAAAAACATATGTTAGATCTGGTATTTTATTTTACAACTATTTTCCTTACAAAAAAAAATTTAGTATATGCATTGTTCTTTTTCTATTACTTTTTACAGTTTACTGATGTTATTAGTTCTCAAAAACAATGATATGATTACAAAGTGCCAGACAGTGGATTCGAGTTCATCATTAGATTATCTTATGGATGAAGGATATGACAAGAACCAAAGACCAAGTAAGTATGTATACATACTTTAAGAATGCGTTATTTTTTCTTATCGAAATAATAAATAGTATATAATCAATGGGAACAATTATTTTTTTCAGACACTGTGGCGTATACTTAACCTAAATATTAAAAATAAATCGATACATTTTAATATGATTTTTTATATTATAATGTATTATTATTTTTACTTGCGATAAAGATATGAAATAGAAAGGTTTTTGATTCTTAAAAAAGTGGAATGGGATGGAATTGGAAACAAAATTTAACCAAACGATGGTTGAGAACACTAAAAATTGTGTATTCCTCGATTATTTATGTCTTCCTTTTGTGTATGTCTGTACCTGAACCGGAGATTGAATTTGTTTTTTGATTTTAAAATAATGTTAGCTGTATAGTACAATAGTTAAAATGAAAAGCTTATTTTTCTGGAAAGCAGCTATAACGATGTAAAACAATTATCGTTGAAATAACCTCGTTATCGTTTAAATGCGTTTAAGTAATACATATAACGAGAATCTTATATCGCTTTTGTTTTTCAATTTTTGACAGCCCTAATTTTATGTGAAGTTGGTTGTGCTTAAAATAATGTTTTCCATTTCATAAAGCGTGAAACAGAACAGCACCAGCGCCGTCAGCAGCAAACAGCACGCTGGCCAGCAAACATTTTTCAAACACATTGCCACCAGCACCGCGATTCACAGGATAGCCTATCTAAGATACTCAAGTATCTACTCTATCCAGCGCCTGCGTTATGTAACTCTCGCATCGACAAAATTAGTTGAGAAATAATGACAATTGAAACAAATCGTATGAGTTTTGTTCCATTTTTCAACGTTTCTCACCAATTTTAACGATGCGAGCGTTAAATAATGGCTTCCGCTGTTGCTGGTGACGTTGCTGGTGCTGGTTTAATCTGTTTTGCGCATATTAAGGCAACTTCTTTAGGTTTGTTCGTTTTCTTCCCAAAACAGCCGATTTCTTCAATTTTATTTTTGTATACATAAGTATACATTTTTACAGAACTTTAGACTTAAATTTGGAGTTTTAGGAAGCACACGAACAAAATTTTAATTACGCTTTTCTTTTTTTACGTAATTGATTTTTGTCATGCCTTTCATTTACATTAGAATCGTTTTTACTTCTCGGTCATTTCGTTATACGATAATGGCAAAAGAATAATACAAATATTTCTAAGACAATGCAAAAGTGTGAAGAAAATTGTTGCAATTCTTATTAAAACCGACAGGTTATTTTTAATATCAATTTAAATTACTGCGTACCGTATAATCTTTTTGAACTATTTTTGGTACTTATACCAAATACTTAGACTGTAGAAAATATTTATTTATTTGCCTTTCTTTTTATAAATTTATTTACAAATCCAAACAAAAAAACAGATTTTTAAATAAGGACATTGATTTGTCTATAAAACATTAAAGCACACCATTGACGACAAAAAAAAACTAATAACTTAAATGGAGACCACACCTAGCATTTAAGTTTCATTTTGTTAGCTAACATCGTACAATATGAACTCCTATTTACTGTGGTAACGGTTAAAGTAAAATGTCAAGTCCATTATAGAAAAAAAAGACATACAAGTATGACACATGATATCCGCTTTAAGAATAATATTTGCATTCCGATTAAGCTATCGATTAAGCACTAGCAAATTTGTAAGAACCAAATTTATTTTTTTTTATTTTTTTCGATAAAATATCAATTTTATGTTCACATTTTTGTGTAAAGTGAGGTTAAAATTTTAAACTCGGGGCGCTCTAGCTGGGTTCTCAACTTGCATTACGATTAGCTCGGAAAAAAAGACCGAGCGCGGCTAACTTCATACAATTTTCATCCAATTTGACAAATTACAAAGCTCAGTGCTCAATTGTGTTTCTCTGTGCCCCGCTTAGGGCTAAAAAACAAAAAGGCCTGATCAAAGGGGGTGAAATAGAGAGGATGCCCGAAGCCTCATTAAATCATGTTTAATTGTCAACCAAGTTAAACAAAAACAAGATATTGGTTTTAAGAAATGAAAAGCAATACCTGACAAAAAAAACAGTAGATATCAACTGTCAAAATTATATTTAAAAATAAAAGCGCCGAATATTTCTTATTTTCCTTTAAAGATCCGTCTCTTACTATTTCTTTAATTCTATATTGGATAAATTTATATTAACGGCACAAAAATAAGATCCAAATATATTTTGTGAAAATTTAGTTTTTAATGTTTTTTTTATATAAGTTTTCATTTTTAAAGCTGAAATGTTAAAAAAAGCTGCTAGGAGCTGAAAATGAAAGTCGAATGACATTTTTTGACGCCGAAAGTTTCGTCGTCGTTCAGAATGTTTCGCGCTGGTTTGGGGAAGCCTTTATGGGGTTTAATGTGTAAGCACTCACTGATATCCGAATTTTCAGTAATAATTTCTTTGTCTCTAGTTCAATTTGTATGTTTAAAAAAAAAATTGGGCATACAGGCTTTAGTAAAAATTTTACATATTTCCAAAAAAATAAGCGTTTTCGTAACGGTATGCCTACCTTTATTTTTTAACCTTAAAACACTTCAAATCCCATCAAGAGAATGTCTACACACAATTGAAACAATTAAAGTAAATTGACTCGTAGTTGTTTAATGTCATTTTTTTAAATTAAAGTAAATTGACTCGTAGTTGTTTAATGTCATTTTTGTTTGGATGTTCGGTGTTCCCACCGAAGCCATATTATTAATGGCGACATTCCTTAGTATATATTATGTATGTGTTAATTTAATAATTCGATTCGATGTTTTTTTATATTCCATGGACACAAAAAGTAGTAGAACAACTGGAAAATCTAGTTGAAAACGACTTAAGTCGTATCTGATTATAAATGTATGCGAACAGACAGGCAGACATACATATTATGTATACATAGCTGGTTGACTTATTGTTTTCGTTTTTTCTATCATAATACATGAATGTAGATGCCATATTTAATCGAAAGCTCCAATCTTATCCATTTTATGAATCCAAAGCGTCTCCTGTATCTACTACCAACCTACATTTATGTACCTTTTTAACTTTAATGTACAACGCAAGTAAAAACGATCAAACCAAACTGCTAAAAGCTATCTTTATATTCAATTGCCTTGCTATTTTATCAAATTTGTTTATTTTACTATTAATCATTTCGTAGACATGGGTTTTTTTAGAAGTCCCGAAAATTAAGCAATCAATCATAAACAGTCAAGATAAAATGACTTTTCAACTCAATTAATACAAAGAGGATACGCACAACACATTTTTGTTAAGTGCAAAAAAGGTTACCGATCATCCAACCAGTAAATGATTCTTTGTAACTATAATATGTTAGCCTGAAACTTTTAATATGTTGACTTTGAAATCATAACGGTATATTTACACGAGCAAAAGAGATAGCGTGTTAATAGAATAAACTTTTATCGCTTAATTAATTTGAAACAAAAAATTGTTTTGACATCAGAAAAGAACTAACTACAAATTTTTCAAAATCTATAAATAACTAGTTTTTAGCACGACTTCCTGTTCCTGTTTAAATGTACGAACACTTTCAATTTAAAAAGCTTACTTTAGACACTTGCTTGAAGTTGGAGGAAATAGGAACACCTTTTACTATATTTTAACCTACTGTACCTAACAGTAATATTGGGATATTAGAGGTTGTTTTTTGAACTCCTACTGCTTCTTTTCAGTTCAGGCAATAAGAAGAAATACAATAATTTCATCCACTTTCAATCTTTTAAAGTATAGGAGGATTGAGTGTCGACAACACGGACAAACATCCAACCTATGTATATGTATATTGCAGCCTACTTATTGCCACCTTGCTTCACTTCCGATTAAAATGCGTCTTGTGTTTTTGCTGGTCTCATGCCTGGCCATTGATGATGGACTGGACTCTCCTTATAGAATGGCGCACCTTTTCATTGATTTCAATATTTATGGTATTTCCTTCGTGGTGTTCATTTGCTCGTCGCGGTCGTTGTAAACATAGAGGGGGTCTGATGTTTAAATTTTTTTTTGTGTCTTGCCTCTCGCAATTATCTTGAAAGTTATATGAGTATTAATAGATATTAAACTGAAGGGCATCAGATAATTTGAAACGTGTGTTTTTATTTTTTATATATGTACTTAAATGTTTGTATGTATGTTTACAGATTTAACAACATATGTCGATGTGGGTCTTTTTATTAATCGCATCTCGGCAGTGGAAGAGAATAAGGAAGTAAGGATTTAGCCAATTGGCCGATGTACATACCAGTTAAGCCGATTGATTAGTTGTCTAAAAAATTTCAGGAAATTTCATTTGATGTATTTCTTCAAGTCATATGGACGGATCAGAGGATACGACCGCGTGAAACGAATTTAACAAGAACGAAAAATTTCACAGAATTACAAATTGAAGAACGACAAAAAATATGGGCATGTATTTGTATTTTATATTTGTTTATTATCATTAAATTTACATAAATAGTTTTTTTTTTTACAAAGGTGTACTATGTATTTCGTTCTTCTTGTCCTAACATTCAGTGGAAAAGCTTTACACGAGGAGTTTGATAAAAAAACTGACGTTTGGAAGTCAAGCGGGGAAAAAACGACGATGCCAGAAATTTTATCAATTTTGATCACTGACTGTAATCCATCAGGTGTTTTTATCCCCTTAAAAGCTTGAGTACAACACGCATATCTATCCAAATGCTCCATCAACTCACTTGAATATCTTAAACAAAGTACAGAAAACGACTTTTAAAATTTATATGATAAATGATAGATCATCATAATAGATCTATAAAGCTGGCTACACACCACACGGTTTTCTTATTCGTGGGCGTGATTTAACGCCTTCAGTAAAATTCTTACGAACCACGAACATCAGCCGAATTATACAATAAGGGCCAGTTTCACAGTGAACACTTAACAAAATAAGTGACACTTAATTTTTCAATTTTGCCACTTTAAGCACAGTTTTACTGTATGATGTAAGTGGCCAATATGGTAGCCTTAAGTCTCACTTATTCCGATTAGTTTACACTGTGAAATTGGGCATTATTTTTCCGTATCATAAACGTGGTAAACATCGATAATTTACGACGTCGTAAACGAACTGTCGAAATTTTTAGGGGAAATCTTTTCTAACAAATAGTAAACTTTAAGACAGAATTTGTGTCGTAAACATCGTAAATGAAAATGGTAATCGTGTTAAATTTTTGTTTAATGGTATTATGACATTATGGGTGAATCAGCTGTTTGGTTTATCACAATATTTACAAGTTCGTGAAACTTGTGTCGGAAACTTAACGATTTTACGACGCCGGAAAGTTTGCGACGCGACGCTGCATGAATACCCTTAATTTTTTGTTCACCAGTGCTTAATCCTCTCACGATGAACGATGATGATAAGAGCACGCAACGCTTATATTAAAACTGTTTTAATAAAAAAAAAGTGTTACATCCAAACTAACGATAGTACCTGCCACCGAGAACAAGGAAAAATCAAAATGCTACTGATTGAGTTCATGATGATCAAAATCGGTCGACTTGTTTTACTAAGCCATCGATGTTCGTGTTATATGCACGAACATCGTGTGGTGTGCGTATAGCCAGCTTACGCATCGTGCGTTGCAATGTTTCCATTCCAGGGTTGCCGTTTTGCTGTCAGGCATTTTTTCACGTCCTTATATTTTATTTCGATTGAATTCTATTGACATTTGGAGCAAACGTTAAATGAAAGAATTTTCAAGGTTTTGATTAGCGTATCAATTCTCTACAGGAAATATTCGAATATTTTGTTTTGACTCATCTGAAACTGGTACGTCCTGTCAAAAAACTATATTGGTTTTTCCAATTTTTTTTGAAAATGGCTCTATCGGTTTTGGTTAAACTTTGTTCACGTAATGTTCAAGCCAATTGGAATAATACGGCATCCCTTTTTTTTTATTAAATAAAAGTTTGCATAAGAGAAATAAAGTTTTGACTTTTTTGAGAAAAATGCATTATTTTTGTGTTATTCCCGTTTTTATATATGATTTTCCGTTTTTTCAGGTACCTGATTTGTATATAAGACAACTGAAGGAAATGAAAATAATTAAATTATTCGAGGATATATCTAGTTTACGTCTTTATCAAAATAGTACAATTGTTCTTAGTATAGGGTAAGTTTCAAAAAATCAATTTTTTAGTTCGATCGATTTTGTATAAAAACTAAATTTGAAAAATGGGTGGCTGAATTTGCGATTTTTGACTTTATTTTATTTTATTTTATTTTTTATTTCTCATTTCAATTCATCACTTTGTTTCTTTTTCAGTTTGTTTCACATAAAATGGGGCTTTTGCTGTAAAATGTCATTTTTCTCGAGTTTAAATTTTGGCTTGTAATGTTTGCCACAGTTTTTACAGTTTTTACTGTATAGACCTGTGTTATTAAAATAATATAAAACACAAATTATATAAAATTTTATGTTTCAAAATATTTTTTTTTTTATTTATTCACAGTGCTACCATTATTATAAAATGTGATATGGACTTCGTTTTGTACCCGTTAGATGTACAAAAATGTCCAGTAGATTTCAGTAGTTGTAAGTAACAAAATTCAAATACGACGCACGGTTAAAGTGCAGAACCTCGTAAGTCGTTTTCGCATGTTTTTCAGAAATAAAAAAAAACTGCCAAATTTTGTATAAGAAGAGGCTTTGAATTCTGGTGTTTTCTGTAAAATGTTCATTTAGAACAACATTGTTTAGCAGAAATTTCCGAAAGGTGGCTCTGAATCTGCTGATATTTTTGCATTAATAATTTTTTTTTTTTATTTTTCGACTTATACGAGGCCCTATCTACACTTTAACCGTCGATATAGTATATGTTCATTATTGTTCTTATCTCATGTTGTTCGTTTTAAACTTTAATTTTAGATAAATATTCTAGACATGAAATGGAATTTCATTGGAAACGAGGCAACGCCATTACATATCCAAATGATTTTGGCAATGGATTTTTTCGACTGCCTAAATATGTTGTATCCTTTCATCCTGAATTGGATATGCGTATTATAAATTATGGCGATGGTAAGTTGTGGAACATCAAAAAAAAAACTTAATTTTATACCAATGCTCAATTTATATAGAGGACCACTCCTCAGCCCGTTTGGAGATAACACTTTCACGTGAAGTCAAAAGCTATCTCCTCGAAAATTACCTGCCATCGACATTATTTGTATCAATGTCCTGGGGAAGTTTTGTTGTAGTCCCAGAAGTTGTTCCTGGTCGTATGGTCTTACTAGTGACAACTCTTTTATCGTTAATAACAATGTTTGACACGGTACGCAATAATTCTCCAGATGCTCTGGAATTAAAGTGCCTTGAGGTAAGTATAATAATCATTTAAATTGAAATTTAATTTAATTATAAAGTCGTATAGTATAGTTTTTCTTTTGTCCACATTTTATATACCGCACCAAGGATGACTGAGTTTATTTTGAGCACAGAAGTACACACCCCCGAGCCATCTAAAGTGTCTCCTTTGCTATTGTCTGTATGATGTCCAGTGGTTATTTTGCACTGGCGGTTTTATTTCACTCTATTTTTCTATTATTATTCTTTATTTAATTAAATAAAATATAAACTTAAATTTTGTTTAGTAAGAGTATGGACGACAGTGGCGTGTATGAAAAATAGATTAAAACAACATGACCTGAAAAATTGTTCCTATTTAATTTATTTTTTTGTTTGTAAATTTTTATAGATTTTTTTTTTTTGTCAAGTGCTTCATTAGTATACGTTTTTATAATTTCAGGTGTGGCTTATATCATGTACGCTCTTTGTATTCCTCGCACTCATGGAGTATTTTATTGTCCTGTTTGGTATACGTTACGACAAGCATTGGCGCACTTCAAAAACTCTTATACCAGGATTGGTTTCGCCAACTATTAACTTGGCAGCAAGTGGAATGAGCTCAGAGACTCCCGTAAGATAATTATTTTAAAATTTTGATCAGCATCACGAATCATCATAACTGTTTTTGAATTGCCGTTCAATAAAAATTTCTTGTTCTCATGGCCTAAATATCTCTCGTTAATTAGTCATACTTAAGGAGTTTTCATTTGAACATCCGGAGTACTTCTTTTACACCCCTACTCCTCCAAATCCTTCGATTGGCTGCTCCCATTAATATTTTTGGAATATTTGTATATTCTTAATTCCTTTATGACGAGAAACACACCATACGTTGGATTACTTGGCAAAAATGATTAAAGCTTGATGCAAAGACGTTTTGTTAAAATGTGTGTGTTAATTTGGGGTGGTGATGTTTTCCATATGTACTCGTTTGGAATCAAAAAGTATTAGAGCAGTCCAAAAATCCAATAGTTGTTTTTCGAAATATTGAACTCCTTTTTTATTCCAATGGAATATGAAAATTCGTCATTTTTTTCATTCGATGACTCAGACAATTTGATTCCATACAAACGATAATACAATTTTTATCGGGACTTAAGTTAAGTCCCGAAAATTATCTGGACTTAGCTCAATCCATATGTACTTAAGTTTTTGTTGTATTTACGTGTAAATTAGTTCCGAGTCATTTTTTTCGTCAAATTCTTTTGGATTTGTGTTTGGAGTACATTCTTTTGGCGTTTTTTATTGGTAATCCGAAAGAGAAATGAAAATCGAACACTCCAAACATATCTTATCGATTCTGAACTGCTTTTGGTTGCGATTCTGAATTCAAAACCGGAATCATTTTCTCTTCTATGGGCGACCAATCCGCCATTAAATTAAATCAAGAAGTGCAAAAAACTCTTAAAATCACTCCGAATCCGAACAGCCAATGAAAAGCTTTTAAAATGTTGGGAGTGTTAAGTATGTAGGTAAAAGAAATGGTTCCCTAATAGCTTCCTGAGTTTATTTAAAAATAAAGCACCATGCGGGGCTTTATTTCTAAATAATTCATAATACACAAAAAATATCATCATTACAATTATAATTTAATAAATTATTACATCACCTTACGATACATCACTTACATCACATACATATTACATCACTTTACAGTGTGGTACTAAAGCAAAACCCAATGTGGCAATTTTGTGAACATAACTTTCAATTCTAAAAGAGTTTATGAACTTTTAATTGACAAGAACGATATCATTAGAATATTTGAAATATTAACAAAGAAAGCATTTTCCACACAATGTATGTATGTACGTACAATGTACATAGTGTATCTGTGAACAAAAACGAAAAATCAATTTATTACCAATATCGGGTTTTGTCTCAGTACCACAATTCAAAGAAATTATTAAAAAAAAAATAAACTTTAACAATTTTAGATGACTACATTTCGGGGTCCCCGAAGAAATGGCATCGAACATGCTGCAAGGGGTTTCCAGTTAAACAGAGTAAATCCCGAAACAAAAACAATTAAATCAAATAATTCCCTGAGTCCGAATGTACCTGCTTCTACAGAACATCAAAATGCAACACAACCACAAATATCAGAAAATGAGGATGCAAGCACAATTGATCCAACAAACAGTAACCCAATGCATAGAAGAAGGTTATACGACTTTTCCATTCAATAAAGTTCATTTATTTTGCTATGTAGGTTTAACGTATTTAAATCTACATAGGTGAAACTTATAGCTTAAACTTATGTGCTTAATACAGTGTCCTAAAAAGTAACCTTTCATCAACTAGCTTTTACAGATTCCGGAATGCTGCCGAATATGCCCTTCTCTATGCAGGATCACAACGTGGCCGATTAGATCAGATATCTTTGGTTCTCTTTCCATTAAGCTTTTTAGTCTTCGCTATTGTCTACTGGGTGCTGTATCTGAGTGAGTCAAGGAAGAAAATATGATACGATACAGCATTGTTGTACAGTCTTATGAGGTTCTATTTTATGAAACTCTTCCGATTTATGATTCTTTTTTTAAGCTTTATTCCTTAAGATAGTTTATCATTTTGATTTTTTGTTTTTAAGGAATGTGATACTGTACAAAAGATGACAAGAAAAATGTTAAATTTAATTTATTATTGCAGGCTTAAAAATTCGTTAAATTCCTAACTTTCAATCTCTCCAAAGTCTTGGAAATAAAACAGACAGAATTGTGCTGTATAAAAATAAATAGTTATAAAAGACATTCTTCCGGTAAAATACTAACAATCATATAAATTCAATAATGATTACTAAAACTTTTTCATTATAAGAATTTAACTTTGAACTAAGTAGACCAATATTTGTTTTATAAAAAATCAATAACAATTATAAATATAAAGAAAATAATATTTACACATTAAAAATGAAACAAACATACATATATAAAAAAAAGTTTTCCAATTGTTATGTGCCTTTATTCTATATCAAATATTATGTACTATATTATTAAAAAAAGTTAAACAAAATTGTAAATTTTTAAAATAAATATTTTACTTGAACGCAACAAAGATAAAATAAATAAATTTTAAACAAAAACCCATTCTACGTTTCTTATTTTTAATGGAAAGTTGATGAAAAACAGCGTTGTTTACCTTTTTTAAGACTGACTGTTCAACATTTTATGTACCCTCCGTTCCTATACTGATATCACGTACACAGGTATAGTTGAGAGTTATAACTATAAGTCACTTGCCCCTGATTCTACACGAGCTTTAATTGTGCCACCAAATATATTTATTTGTCAATAAAATCTGAGACGATTTTGATCAAATTTTCAGGCATAATTTAAGATGCTATACAAATTTATCTATTTTACCGCGAAGTTAAAAAAAAAAATTCCAGGAAAAAATGGATTTTACAGAAAAAAAAACCTAAAAATAGCAGCTATTTTTATTTTGCAATTAATTTTTTTTCAGTTTAATACATTTTATTAGGTCTGTTTAACGTGAAATTTGTTTGCCAATTTCCACAAAATTTCTCAATTTGCTGTTTAAGCCCATTGAACAAAAACTCAGTTCTGGGAATTTTTTTTTTGTTACCAAACAGACTCTGAAATAAAAAGATCATGTAACTTAAACTTTCTCTAAGTTAAACATTTATTTAATGTATTTAGCTTTGTTAAAGTTTTTTTTGTAAAAATTATTTTCTTTTTGTATGCGCAATATTGAACCAAAAATGTTCACTAATTGTGGACTATGTGCATTTTTTGCTTCAAAACAGCAAATATTATGTGATTTGTCAACTTCGAGGTGCAACATGTAAATTATAATATATTATGTTACAAAACTGATGATAATAAAAAAATAATGATTTTCCATATATCCCAAAAATACTATAGGTACGTATTTTCAAAAACCTAAATATGTAAAGTGCAATAAATATATTTTTTCTAACCTTGAACCATAGTTGCCATTCAATTTGAAAAGAATTTCAGCAAATGGTAATAAAATTGCACAGTAAAGGGCATAAAATCGCTCGCTTAAAAATCATTTAAAATAAAAAAAAAATAAACATATCTGACAAAAATTTAAAAATTTATATTTTTTTACTTGGAAAAAATATTTTTGCACATTTTACCTGCTCATGAATTTTTGTTTAATATCGTAGAAACATTAAGGGTGGTAATTATCAAGCGTTAATAATGTTCAGAGGCTGATAAACCTTTTCAAAAGAGCTATAAAAGTCAATATTTATGAGCGCTCGAAAATTACTGCCCTAAAATTCTTTTCAAACCATTGAACGAACCTTTTTTAATCCCTATCAGATAGCTGTAATAAAATAATAGTTATCCAACGACTCATATAACAAAAGATGTGTTCCTGGATGAGTTGTAAAGACGAAAGATGCGATCTTTCTAGTTTAGTAGATTTGATCTAGATTCTCCCATTTGTAAATGTTAACAATTTTCTGTCTAATGTCAAATCGAAGTTGGACAATTTTTTTGTTGCCGACGGCGCACGAGTGAGGTATGTATTTCTAAAAAGTTTAAATTAATTGTAATACATATCAAGGCAATGGATTTTGTATCGGATAATTTATTGGATTTTTTGTGTTCATCTTCACCGTTATCTGTTGAATAAATGTTTTTTCATGAAGTTCAATTAAAAAAGCAAAAAGTCTAGAATTTTGTCTGACAGGCCATGTGTGTAAATTGCTTCTTCACTCATAATACTCAAAACTGTGACTACATGTTTTATTCAAAAGAACAATTCTCGATTTTGAGACCAAATGTGTATTTCAGATTTCAACGAAAAACGACATTACTTTATTTTATTTTGTACGGAAAAAATCGATTTGAAATTGAAATGAAATTAAAAAAAAATCGATTGGATAATTCAAAAGTTTGAGAAAAATGTCTTCATTTTGAAAAATAATATTGTTAAAGTCATTGACCTATTATAGTAAGTCAATGGTTAAAGTTATTCCACAAACCCTTTTACCAATTCAATTTTCTATTTTTGTCACTTCCTTTCAAGTGATATGACAATAAGTTTAGACAATTAGGTATTATAATATTTTTCCGAAGGTACCTCGACTCGCTTACCCGCGTTTTAGTTTATCCAGGTCTGGGTCGGAGTTATTTTTTAACACGTATCGGGGTTTCATTTATGGATCCAGAAATTAGTTTTAACTCTGATGGGTAGATGGCTTTTCAGTTTTGCATATTATGGTAAGGTAGTTTTAACTGTTGTGTAAAGAAAAAACACAACAAAAACATGAAAAAATAAACAAACATAATGAAAAAAGAGAAAGCACACAAGACACAGATTTGGCTTTTGAAATTAGTAAAATTATTTATATTTCTAATAGATGGCATATTATTGAATGCTTGAAGTCCCATATACAGAGTACTGGTTTGGGCTCTAGATTTTCTAGCCCGGTTTAGGTTCAGTCCTTCGATGTGTTTTAGGTTATATTGAACCTCTATTCTTTGAAGAATACTTGATTGAAGATATTCGGGGCACAAGTTGTGTTTTATTTTAAAGACAAACTTCATTGCCATCATATATTGTTTATTCAGAAAAATGAGTTCTCAGAGATTTTTCTCACTAAAAAAGTGAGCAAGCGAATTCAAGATTTTTTTTCTTCAGAGTTTTGACAGCAAAGCTGAGAAATTTTGCTGAGGAATCATGTTCAGGTAACTGAGATTGCTGAGATCTCCGAGATATCATTTTCCTGAACATGCCTATAGTCTTTGCGCTATATTAATTAATTTTATTGCCTCAAGCATAGGCATCAGATGAAACGGAATTGAAACGATCACACTTAAGTTTTGAAGTTTACTAGGACATTATTCGAAATGGGACTTCACAGTTACATCATATATTTTTATTGCGCTGTTTGTAGATATATTTTCGCGCGTCCTTTTTAAGACACTTTTTTTTAAATTATAGTCTATAATATGTTCAATGAACTATAATTTATTGTCAATGACAATACCGATATTTATTCAATTGAAGTTATTTGTTCGATTGGGGTGTTGTTAATCGATATATTGATCTGTTGTTGCGGAAGGCGGTTGTTTAATGCCATGCATTTAGTTTTGTCCGTATTTATTATGAGTTTATTAATATTTATGTATTGAACATAAGTCTTTTTGTATTTTACCTTTCAATGTATATACATTTTTTCCTGTTATATAAAGTAAACTTACCTCATTATCGGCTTTCAGGTGGAATATATGTATTTATATCCTAAGCAAATATCTGCCTTTTTTATATATTGAGCTTAACGTGCACTATTTTTCATTTCGTTTTGAATTTTTTTTCTAAAATAAATTTCAATTTTCAATGAATATAAATAAAAATACCTTGTGAAATAAAGTATACAGTAAATTAATACTTCTTTTATTTTTAACATAAAACAAAATTAAGTAGGTGTACAAAATAAAACATTCAATAATATATAAAAAAAATTGGTTAAAAATTTAAAGCAAGACTAAGAAAAAAAATATAAATGATTTTTTTCAACTTGGTTGTTGTTCCTCCATCATCTGTATCTTTCTGGAATAAAAACATTCATAATATTCTTATATCATAAGATTCTATTGCAAGTTTGCTATTTTATTTTGGCATATAAGATGCATACAATTTTTTTTAATCGCATAAGGTACACAATGCTTCTTGGATCATTTTTAATCGGTCCAAAGAGCCTTTTTAAATGGATTTGTATGTATGTTCCAATTTAAATATTTCTGTTATACAAAAAATATTGAAAAGTAAGTAGGTTGGTTTATATAGTAGAGTAAAGGAAAGGGGTGGTAAATACAAACTAATTAACTACATAGAAATAATATTTGTTATATAAAAGTATGTAGTGTGTATGTAAAAAAGGAATGCAAAGGAGTTATGTAGTTTCATTTGCCATTCCAGTAGCAGACTTTGCCATTTTCAAATGCTAAATTAATTCGCGGGTGTGGCAGGAGTTTTCCAATTTTAATCAGTCCAACATTTTCATCATGGAAGTACTAACAGATTGGAGATGTCAAAAAATTAACATATTAATACAATAATAGGAAGGTGTGTTATGATTCTTACCAAACACTGTTTGATGAATTTGAGGAACTTTTCATTCATTGCAGCGTTAATGGCCGGTAATCGTTGTAAACTGAAAGATATTTATGGTTTAGTAAAAAGAATAAAACTATCTTAAGATACTATATTGGTAGCGCTCACCTTTCATCGTTGCACAAATTTCGCACAATATATTCACAAATCCTTGTATTGCAGTCGACGTCGAATAGTGGAACGCCAAAATTAACATCAAGCACAGTCCAGGGCTCTCCCAAGTCTTCATCTGAATGGGAATCCAATGAGGAGAGCCTTTCCTCAGATTGCATAGGAATTTCAACTGAACTTTGTGATACCAGTTCTCTGGTAGGTTCGCAATTGGCCAGTTCCGATGCTAGCAATTCGTTGCAGTCATCCGACATAAAAACATTTGATGGTGAGGCATGTTGTGGTGTCACCGAGAAATAATCTTCATCGGGACTCTTCAAGTCTGCACGTTTCGTCGGTGTTTGGCGATTGAAGCTGGTTACTTCGGAGGGATCTGTGGGTGATGTTAATTCTGGAATAATCGTTTTATTTATTTCTATAGTGGCTGCGGCTGGATAAGTCTCAGATTGTTTTTTCACTTCAACCGCTCCACCGGGTAGGCTCTTTTTCTTTGCTCGTGGACGCTCCATATGCACATCAGCATCATAGTTATCGCAGCCAATATCAGCTACGCCAGTGTTAACAAAAGTAATAAAACCACAAGTGTTTTCCAGATCAAGTTGATTTCGTAAATTTCGAACAGCTTTATGTTCAGACCACATAGTTTGGCGACCGTCTTTTTCATTAAATGGGAATGCTTCATAACGTAGTTCACCTGGCGAACGTATACCATAGCCTTGCAACAAGATACAACCATTCTTTAGTTGATCGTTTAAATTTCGAAAATTTTCCGAATTTATAACATATGAATCGCTATGAAGGATATTGACCAGAAGTTTGCCATATCCTAAGAACAAGCGGGGTAGGAATTTTAATGTTGTTCCCTTACAAAGGAGCAAGCTTGGTGGCCCATATCCAGATACATGATAGTAGAACAACTTAGACCATAAATGAGAGTTCTCAGAACTTCTATAGAATTGGCCAAAAAATGGAATGTTGAACACATGCGTTGTTAAACCGGTGAGAGGCGATGCAGATATGATAAATCTGAAAGTAATAAAATATTTTTGATGGAGACGACTTTAGTTTTTAACGATAGATATAGACATTAAATATTTTTTTTTTTAACTTTTGCAAGCTTAATTGCATCGTTTCAGACATTTGCCTGTGTACAGCATTGCGATCAAAATCGATATTAAATTTCATTCGAAATGATAAATTATGTTCTTTCTGTTCTGATCGTTTTCGAAAATTTCATACTTCATTAATCCTTCATCGACTATTCTCCTCTCATAGCCTTTTCACAACAGATGTTGTATCCAAAGATACTGAATTATAAAGATATATATGAATCTTTCGTACGTTTCACCCTCCAAAAGTCAAAACCCATTTGTTAACATTTTTGTATTTGTAATTTTATTTCGTGTCTACGAATAGATGTAAAATCCAACAAAAATAAAGAGGTGGTGTGCGGATCCATACTGTCTATGTGTCTCATTTCTTATCCGCAGTCTGACAGTTGCAGCTTGTAGTCAAATTAAAATATCTGCTAGGATTCACATCTTAGGTGCCAGTTATAGCTTTCATTGAAAATTTTAATTTTCATTTTTGAGGCCCTAAAAAAGTGATATCAGTGATTATTTTGATGCCAATAAAAAGCTGATGACTCGATTATTATTTATAGTCAAACAAAAATTTCATTTTGACCTTACCTTTCACATAAAACGATTTCTAAGATTTCAATGATCAATGATAAGGTAGTTCAATCATTAAAATAAAGAAATTCATTTCCTGTGATTGGCTGGGCCAAAATAAAATATTTTTTTGACTACAAATAATAATTGAGTTATCAGCTTTTTATTTCCATTAAAATAATCACTGATATCACTTTTTAAGTGCCTCAAAATTAACAATTAAAATTTTTAATGATGAGTTTCAATGAAAGCTATAACTGGCGCCTTAATAATTCAGTATATTTGGTTGTATCGAACGGCAAAAGCTTTTAGCTTTTGTAACTCTTGACGTACGATGTGTTGAATCTTATATACAAATCTTTGTACGTATTTTAACGAAAGACACTTATCGAAAGAATCTCACTCATAAAATGTATAACGAAAGTTAGTTTAGTTCAAAGAAAGACTTCAATCGAGAAAGTTGTCGTAAAGATAAATAAATAGATGTTTTTGAACAACTTTTTCCACTTAAATTAACCGTGTTTTATTAATCCAAAAGCAAATAATATCTAGAGCTGTCGATACAGATGTTTTATTATTTGGCTCAGGTTTCCATTAGGAACATTAAAACAAAAATATGAAAAAATATGTTTTGGATGCCAGCTGGGCTATAAAACACGAAAATAATAATTATTTTGTGCGGAAACGATTATTAACAAAGTTATAAACAATTTAAGTTTGCATAAGTACTTCCTATTAAACTACTTATTACTATACGAAACAAAATATGAAAAAGGCTGTTTTCCTATTTATTATGTCAGAAAAATCGTTGCTATTCAAATTTTCTAGTAGGGCCACCTACGGTACAGTTTATTACAAAAAAATTGATAACATACCAAACTGACAAAATAGGCGCCTGCCTGGCGACTGAACATACCCTAAGCGGAGCAACGGAGTTGCGTGAGCGGGACGGGACATTAAAAAGGGAGTTAAAATCCTTTGAACCCGCGAAGCGGGCCACCCACAGTACTGTTTATTACAAAAAAGCTTGATATCAACCCAGGTAGGTAGGAAGGTAGAAATGGCGGTCACGAGCAATCTAGCTCATTGACCCAATTAGCGCTAAAATGCGCCGTTTTGATACCATAAACTCGTTTAAACCTGCGGTTGAGGGGTGACCTCTTGCGTTAGACAACTAGGAGAAAGGTGCAGTAGCTACTGAGGTTTGTCCTAGAGCCAATGGGTTTCGTTAAAGTAAGAGATCAAGTCTTTAATCTTTACATCAGAAAGTTCGTTTAGGTCTTCGAAGGAAGCTCGACCAAGTGATTGGGTTCTTGTTCTGGCCAATGCGGGGCATTTACAGAGGAAATGAACGACTGTTTCCTTCTCCTGCTGATCCCCGCAACTACGGCAGTAGTTGTTGTGGGGGATGCCTAGCTTCGCTGCATGCTCTCCAATTGGCCAGTGTCCTGAACATGCCGCAACGACCCTGGCTATGTCTCGCCTGGGTCTGCGGATTAAGTCATTTGTTCGCGATTTGTTGTAGGTGGGCCAAATCTTCCTAGAAATGATGCAATTTGATAAATTGCCCCACCTGCGGTTGGATTCGGTAAGAAAGATAGAGAATATATTGCCCTTCATAACTCCAAGTGGAATGTTGACTCTTTCCGCCAGTGAGTCATGAAGGGCTGAACCTTGCCTGGCCAGTTCGTCAGCCCGTTCGTTTCCCTCAATGCCACTGTGACCCGGAACCCAGACAAGTGTGACATTAAGGTTCACGTTAAGGCTGGTGAGCTCGTCACGGCATTGCTGCACTAATTTGGAGGAAGAAGCAGCCGAACTAATGGCTTTAACAGCTGCCTGACTGTCTGTCAGGATAGCAGCATTTCGGTATTGGTTACTGTCTTGTTTAAGAATCTTACATGCTTCCCTAATTGCCAGTAATTCAGCCTGAAACACACTAGCAAAGTTGGGTAGCCGGAAAGATCTAGAGATCTAGAGAGATATCAACCCAACTGACAACAAAAACATTTTCACTGACAAAATTATATCAGAAGCGTTGTATACTTTTAGGTGATTAGCACATTTGCTTTTAAGTTAGTATTTTTACTCTGTCAATTGCACCCACTTTTACTTCTTTAATTTTGTTAATTGTTAATAACTTTTATATTAGGGGTATTCCCGATCCGATGCAACTGGTCTTGTATCATTGCAAAAATGCAAAAGTGTAAAATTGCTATACCCTAACCCCATTGTAAAAAAAAAACTTTTCACTTTTGCAATGATGCAAGACCAACTTGCATCGGATCGGGAATACCCCTATTATTTTATGAATGTTTTTAATTAACTGGAAATCAGATAATCACAAATAACCATTTTGCAGTGCATTTATTAAGTAAATTAAACTGTTTTCATGAAGCTATGGTGCAAACTTTAATTGTTTATATCTTTGTTAATAACTATTTCCGCAATAAAAAACTATTTGTTTCTTGTTTTATACGCTATTTCACAACACTAAAAAAAAATTTGTTTTGTTCCTTCAATGTTCCTAATGGAAACTTCACCCCAATGGATTACAACACAAATCTATCTAGATAACTTTGGATAGTACCTATGTTCGAGGACCATTACAAGAGCAGCAGACAAATATAATCGATATCGTGAAATTCTGATCTCATCTGTAATTATTTTGTCCAATGATCAACTCGAATCGTATGATATAACGTTACGTCGAATTCCTTTCAACAAAAGAATCGAATTTTTTTCTAAAAGAATCGATTTTTTTTTCTGAACAATTCGAATTTTTTCCGTCAAAACAAATCTTGCTAATTTTGCAAGATTCAAGAAAGATTAATACACCGGTTTGAACACACACTTGCAATATTTGAAATTTCTAAAAATGTCAAATTCACGGTGTTGTGTTGCTAGGGCATGTAGGTTGGCCTTAGATAAGAAAAAAAATCATATTTGAGGGGGGGTCTATTTCCCCCCGTTTAGGCGTGAAGGGCAATTTTCTGAAAAATTGACTTAAAAGTACTTTTTACCAAAAAAAACAACACTTTTTTTTTATTTCCCCAAGTTTGAGCTGCTCAAACAAACAAAATTAACTGGATTAACTAGATTTAACCTTTTTGGAAAAAAGTACTCTAAATTTTTTTTAATTTCTCAAAAACTAAGATACATTTTAGCATCCGGTTTTCTGTTTTTTTATTGAAAATTAATAAGAGCATTGAATTTTGAAAACAAAAATTATACTTAATTACATAAAATTTTGAAAAAAATTAGTTTGAAATTTTTTTTTTTATTTTTTTTTTTTCAAAATTTCGAGTTTGAAATTAAATTTTTCAAAAAATGTTCACTAATACAACTAATTTAAAATGAAAATTGAAGAAGAGATTTCTGGCTTTCCAAAAAGGTATAGCATGGCATTGTAAGTTTAACCGTTGTTTATAAATAATTTTGTTTCCGTTTTAAGTCAATTTTTTAGAAAATTATCTCTCCCGCCTAAACGGGGAGTAATAGAGCCCCCCTCCCATACGATTTTTTGCTTGTCTAAAGCCCGCTTGTTTTGCTGCTAGAAATGCTTGCTGGCTTTCGTGCTGGTTTTGTTGCATGGTGTGGTGCTGGATGTTTTGCTGGTTTGAATTCTTTGGCTTCACTCGATAATTGTTTTGGAGCTGGATTCGCTGATGGTTTTTTGAAATTTCTTGCGAGTTTGCACAAATTTTCACAATATTTATCTATACAAATTTTCACAAAAATGCATACATCTGATAGAACTAAATATACTAATTAATGAAATCACATTTAATTTTGTTTAAGTTAAAAAAACTATTAGAAAATAAATAAAAACGAAAGAGAAAAAATGACATTTGAAAATATAGATGTACCTATTGACGTCTGCTAAAATCCAGCAACAAAACAAGCAAGAAAAATAGCACCGGTTCTAACTTTGAAATCTAGCAGCGCTTCAATCAAGAGAGCCAGCAGTGACGCCATTTTCCAGCTCAATAGCCAGCACGAAAGCCAGCAAGCATTTCTAGCAGGAAAACAAGCGTCGTGTGATGCGGGCTTAAGGCCAACCTACATGCCCTAAGTTTTTGTCACACCTTATGCAAATCAGCCTGCATATTTTTTTTTGCTGTTTTTAATTTTTTAAGTGCAAAATTAGTTAAAATTTAGAATATACAAACTAGTAGATCAGGTGATTTGGTATCGAATTTGGAAATTTTCAACGAATTTACCTCATTTTCCACAATAAAAACGAGGTTAAATGCATAACAGTTATAGATAGGACCTTCTTTGTTGTTTATAAATAATTAACACCAATGGGAACCTATCATAAATGAGAATAAAGATATCAATTGTACCAATATTCTTTCAGGTCGAGTGTGAATTGGATTAAAATATCGATTAAATTTTATCCCAGTAAAATTTTGACTTTTCCACTGTACATTCACCTAATTATAATCAAAAAATAAACTTTGAATAAAATTTAATGAGATTTTAATCCAATTCACAAGCGAGCTTATTCCACTCTTTACATGAAGAAATGGAAAGAATGCATTGCAAATATTGTAGAGCTAATAAAAAAACAACAACAATGGTTTATCCGAAACATTACATTTAATAAAGAAATTCAAAATGCTTAGGTATTCTAAAAGAATAAAGAAATGCCCTTTTTTTATCAAAGATTCATAACTTTGCATTAATTAAAATATTATGTAATATTCTTATTAATGACTTAACCCACTCTGAAAAAAATATGTCTCTAAAATTCATGAATTTTTTTTATCGTGCTATAAAAATATATCTTCATTGGTACACCCTGTTCACTTTATCCAGACAAATTGTTTTGTTTCCATTTTTAAGCACTGAAAGCAGCCTCTCGGTCTGTCATTGGACTGTCACATATTTATTAAAGTTGTGACGTTTCTTTCGACTTTACAAAACAAAAAAAAAATATGTACATCAACTTTTAACATTTTTCACTATTTTATTTTCAGCATACATTTCAGTCAGACTCTACGACAGTCGCACATCTAATTTTGATCCCATTGGTCTGAGATCTATTTGCAATAAAATATATACCTACCACACGATTATAAAATTAATATTTGAAAAAAAAAATAAAATTTTATAGCCTCGCATTTGGATAAAAATCGATTTCTCATAGCGTACAAGTGCATAACGAACAAATTATTGAATTACAACCTTTATAAGAGGAAGGTGTTGTTGTGGAAAAAAACCCCTAGTGTTAATTTATTCATAAAAAAAGGAATATTAATTAATGAAGATGTTTTCAATATTACCAAGAATTTCACGACAATCGGCATTTAGGTGAGTAGCTACAAAGCGAATGATGCTAACAACAATCCTATTAGCTCGAACAACAGTTATTTCTTCAATTGGATTAATTTATCATGATTTGTGTACACAATTTGACAAACTGGTATTAGAAAAAAAGAAGGTAATGGAATTTTTCCAAGGTTTTTTTCTTTGTGCAACATTATCTTCATAGACCACAAAATAGTCAGGATAAAAATATTGAAAGCAAAAATGTATCTTACATAAGAATTTCGTTGTCTTCAAACATCGTTAAGTAAAAGTGAAGAAGGGTGTGTGTTGGATAGCTAATGATTGCCCGTATGTGTTGTTGTGACCAGTTAATTATTCAAAAATCTTCTTTTTTTTTTATTTAACAGAACATAGTTAAACATGTTCCTTCTATTTATTTAGGATTGTTAAAATATTAGTCGATAGTGATTTTTTTTACCTCATTCATATAATTTATGTTTAAAAATTACTGCCAATTAAGAGACAATAGAACATCAATATGATCATATTATTAGAACAACATCAAAAGAAGAACGTGATAAAAGCAAAAACAATTATAATTATGCAAAAAAATAAAAAATAACTTGACCGATTTAAATATGTATATAGAATTGGTAACCGTGAATGGCAAAATTGCGACACACAAAATAAGAGTTATAGAACATGAAATCAACAACCAAAATGCTATTGGAATATTTTGCTACGTATCGATTTTTACAGTTCACGGCCGCAGTTAAATAAAATAGTAAACACAAATGAAAAGGAAAGACAGATAGGAAACGACTTTAGTTATGTTAAATGCCTTTTTTTTAAGGGTTTTTTTTAACGCAAACAAGGTGCAGAAGTTTTTGTAAGTAAAAAAAAGTAAGCTAGTTTGAAGAGTCTTTTAATAAGCTGTCTGTGAAATCTTTTTCATGCAAGCAGGAAACACTTTGAAAGTGAAATTAAGAGCATACATTTGTATTAACAAGGAAAAGGAAAATCGTGCATATTTGAAAATGGATTGCCCATTTATTAAATTTATGTGTTTTTTGTTTTAAATAAAATTAAAAACAAAAAAAAAACAAATATATTTTTCCTCACGTAACTGATTTTAAATTATGAATGAATATTTTTATCTCAGAAACACTAGGTTAATATTTTTCCGAAGTTTTTTTATGTCTTTGATTTAAATCAAACTTCAGAATTTCTTCTTGAGATAGCAAAATGTTTGTTAGCTTTGTTTAAAGTTATGTAACAAATCATTACATCAGGAAATGATTTTTTCAAAATAAAAATCAATTTAAATTAGATAAATAAAAAAAGGCAAACAAATTACAGGTTTAGGCTCTAGGTCGAGGTATAAACGAAATTGTTGTACAAGGCGGGTGGCTGTTATAAAACCATTGATACATCGACAAATTTTTTGCATTTGCTGGCCAAGAACATTTTTGGAACATAAGCAAGCGTATTTACCAAATTTTTGACTAGTTAAACAGTGTCTTGATAGTCCGAAATATTTGTAAATATGCTTTATTTGATCAAATAAAATACAACATGAGCCAAGATTTAGAAAACCGAGTCCATTATCACTCTTAAAAACTAACTTAAAATGTTTATGCATAACTTTGACGGCTGCCCAAAGTTAGACAACGTTTATAAATATGACAGAAGATTTTCAACAAGAAGAGGATTGGCAGAAAATCACTCCAGATATTACACAAATGGTTATAGATTTAATATCAAAATGGCTAAATAAACTTTGTTGTTTTGGAATCACATTAAAATTAGCTCCATACTTTTTCGTTTTTTGTGACTTAGGCCATGTATGAATTGAAAACCTATTACCTGCACTAAATTAAACAGATTTCGTCATCTAGTAGATTTTTTAATTATTAATATTTAATAATTTTATATTTGTGATAAAATCTGTGAATCCGGGAGATTTAAAAAAATAATGTCAAACAAGTCATAAATCTATAATTTAATTGATTAAAGTACCTTATAAGCCAATTTATATATTTTTAACACGACACCGAAACACGAAACTGGTTGGTCTAATTTCTCAACAAATTTATTTCAATAAGAGTTCGACACACGACCTTTAAAACTTGTTTTTAAAATTTTGCATCGCGAAAGTTTAATAAAATTTAATTACAATACTTGTTGAAATAGAAAGTCTGATACATTATTCATTTTTTGTTTCTATTTTCAGGTACCACGAACGATGCATTAGTTCCGTAGTACTCAGTGCTAATCTACCCGATTGTGGTATTGTAAACGAACCTATATTAACATATTCCAAGGATTCCCCTGAGCGAAAAGCTCTTAAAGCTGCCCTTAAATCGACCGCAGATAAGTGCGAAGAGATTCCCATTGTTATTGGTGGGCAAGAAATTAAAACAAAAGATGTAAGATATCAAGTGATGCCACATAATCACTCGCACAAAATAGCCAAATTCTATTGGGCCGACCATAAGATAATTGAGAATGCAATTGAAGTTGCTTGCGATGCACAAACCAAATGGGATCGTACACCATTAACCGAACGAGTAAAAATATGGAATCGAGCTGCAGACTTAATGGCTGGAAAATATCGCCAAGAATTGAATGCCGCAACAATGTTGGGTCAAGCTAAGACAGTCATTCAGGCTGAGATTGATTCAGCAGCTGAATTAGTTGATTTTATACGGTAAGATAATTTTTTTGAAATAATTCAAATTTTGTTTTATATATCCTCGAAAAAAAAACAGAATGAATGCGTATTTTCTGAAAGAATGCACAAAATATCAGCCAATTAGCGAAAATGCTAAAGTGACTAAAAATTCGATGAGGTATCGTGGTATCGATGGTTTTGTTGCTGCTGTTAGTCCTTTCAACTTCTCAGCGATCGGTGGCAACTTGGCTTATACCCCAGCACTAATGGTAAGCTAAAAAGATTCTAGGAATAAAAATCCTAATCTTGATTTACAGGGTAATGCAGTCTTATGGAAACCATCGGACACGGCTGTCCTTTCAAATTGGCGAATTTTCAATGTTATGCGGGAGGCAGGTGTACCAGATGGGGTTGTGAATTTCGTTCCTGCAGATGGACCAGTTTTCGGTGATACCATTACTAAATCTCCTCATTTGGCTGGCATCAATTTTACTGGTTCAGTTCCGTAAGTTATTTTTTGTTTTGTATTGTTTGCTCGTTCATTACAAAAATTCTTTCTAATTATAGAACATTCAATCGCTTGTGGAAACAAGTTGGCAACAATATCGACAAATACATAAACTTCCCTCGATTGGTTGGAGAATGTGGAGGCAAGAATTTCCATTTTATTCACCCCTCAGCAGATTTAGAGACTGCTGTGGCATCAACTATACGAGCGGCATTTGAATTCTGTGGCCAAAAATGTTCAGCGTGTTCAAGAATGTATGTTCCAGAGTCATTATGGTCAAAAGTAAGTCTCTGCAGTTAATATGAAACATTACTTAAACTTCGTTTATTTTAAGATTAAATCTGGACTTGTGGAAAAAGCTGCCAAATTGAAAATTGGAGATGTTCAAGATTTTACATCCTTTGCTTCAGCAGTTATTGATGATAAAGCATTCCAGCGCATTACATCGTACATTGAACATGCGAAAAAAAATTCGAAAACTGAAGTTTTAGTAGGTGGAACATATTCAGATGAAAAAGGATTCTTTGTGGCTCCAACGGTTATTGAGACTAAGGATCCTCTTGATAAATTAATGACAGAAGAAATTTTTGGACCAGTCTTAACCGTGTATGTTTATAAGGATAGTGCGTTAGAAGAGACCATGAAGATGGTAACTACATCAACACCATTTGCACTTACTGGTGCTGTTTTTGCTACTGACGAGTGAGATAAACATACATAATGAAAATATTCATACGTAATTCCTTACATTTTTTTTATTTCCAATCGATAGGACATTCTTAACTCATGCCCTGGATAAGTTTAAAATGGCAGCTGGCAACTTCTATATCAATGATAAATCAACTGGTGCTGTTGTAGGACAACAACCATTCGGAGGAGGTCGTATGTCTGGTGAGAATAAATTACTATTTCATTCCAAGTCACTAGTCAGCGGAATAATTTATTTTTGTTTTGTTTTTCTTTGTAAAGGAACAAACGACAAAGCTGGTGGTCCACATTATATACTTCGATGGACATCACCTCAATCGATTAAAGAGACATTTGTGCCTCTGCCTGATATTGAATATCCCTACATGAAGGAATAAATAATAACAACACCATTTTATCTCGAAATAAATGTTAACTATTTAGATACACGTTAATTAAAGACAATAAAAAAATAAGAAAAAATTGTTGCAAAGGGGGCTAAGTTATAGTTTCACATATTTATTATAGCATTTCACATAAACAATTAATAATAATAATAAATTAACTATAGTCGTGCGTTTGTCTTTGTGTCTAATTAAAGTGTAAATCCATAACAAAAAAATAAAATATAAAAAAAATTTTAAAATTATGAATATGTGTATGTGTATGACGATATGTTTGCCAATTTTCATTTGTTTGCTTATTTTTGTTTTCATAGCTGTACAAACTTTTTGGCTCGGAGACTACATAGATTTATATACGAAATTTACGTTTACGCAAATGCCTTCGATTGCAAAACAAAACAACTGTCAATAAACCTACTTAACTAAGGCGCCAGCTTATATAGCTACCATTTCGAACATTGCAGACTCTAGGGTTGGTGTTTTTGTATTCCTTTCATTTTTAATTGCGTCACGCTCCGTGCGTTCGTTATGATACATAAGTAAAATACATTTTATAGAATAAATATAAAAATGAATAGTCAACTCCCAGATTTGTATTTGTACCAATTTTCACTGTTTGCTATAGCAAACTTGTCTTGACCAAAAATACAATATTTCAGTACAGGTTCTCAATTATATTGAGTGAAGAATAGAGGTAGGAATTGATCACAGTACACATATTAAAGGTAATATCATTAGCGTTTTCATTTTTGTTCAGTTCTGCGCATCTGTCAAAATCGAGGTATTATGGTGGTAAAATGGTGGATTCAGTGCCCCTTTCCTTGTCTAATTTCAATATTTTGTTGTTGTTTCTAATGATGCGCGTTGAGTTCCTGTGGTCACTCGAACAGCCATTTTTAATTTTTTGACATTTCCAACTTTGACAACCTGCGCAATATATTACCTTTAATATGTGTACTGTGGGAATTGATAATGTAATATAATAATTATGAAGTCTTCAGTTATAAAAAAGTGATTTTATATTCTAAGTTGGTTCGATCATACTTGAAAAATATAGCAAGGAAAGAAAAGCAAAAAGAAACAATAAGTACACTGTCAACTATCATGTTATAATTACAAATCAAAGTAATAGGGGTTATCGTGAACAAATATTTTCCTGGGAATGTTTCGCTCCTTCGAAAATTGGGAATGTGAATGATGTCGAAAGTTTCCTTCGGAATTTATTTGTATAGCGAATAAATTTTAAAAACCAAAAAAACTATATTGTGAGAGTTCTGTTAATAATGATAAAATTCGAATTAGTTTTCTGCTTATTGGTAGATCGTACTTATGTTAGTACACAGAATAATTTTAATAAAAAATAGTAGGAGTCTTGAAGATTTGAATGATACAATAACACTTGGTTGAGCTACCATTAAGTTTGTATACGTTGGAGTTATAGATATTTTACGACTGCCAGGCCGATCATCATATATAAATATAAAATACTAGACAAACTTACTTGTATTTCTTTTCCAAAATCCGATCCCTTGTTTTATGGTCTAAGCTTTCCAAACACTCTAATCGCAGCAGATCCAGCCCACCTGGAAGTACATTTCTCAAGGCGATTATAGTTGATCGTAAAATAATCTGTAAGATAAAATTGATTTATAATAAATTTGATATTAGTTTTTTTTTTTTTAATTTCTTACAGCATGAGCAAAATATCTGCTAACATCTCCTTCGCCCTCGGCGTCAAGAAGTGAAACCTTTTCTAACTCAGCCAGGAATGTATCCATACTCTCATCGCACAATTTTCCCACTTCAAACATAGTTACTGCATGATTTTTAAGTCCTGGCGATAAATTACCCATCATCAAAAATGCCGTAAGCGTCGAATCAAACAAAAATCCAACACGTTTACCACTCTTCGGACTGGGACTCTCTTTCAATGATTTATTTGCAGCCTCACTGACATCCTCCAATTCTGAGCTCAATTCATTCTCAGAGCTGCCTTTGTCAGTTGTTCTCTTTGTCTCCTGCACTGGCGAGGGTGTGGGTACATTTGGAAATGAAAAATCACTATTATTCTCATCCGAAACATATTCAATGGAATTATTGTCTTTTTGTTGTTTTGGACTATTTTCCTGTGTTATGAGGCCTGTGCCTTCTTCATTGATCAACAATGAGTGATAATTCAAAGGGGTAACTTGTGGACGATCATCTTGATGTGCCTCACGATTGTTCTTGTCCCAACTTGCATGATAATTTGCCATAAAACTATCGTCGAGTGGATCCTTTCGTTTAGCAAATCCTAAACGACAGAAGAGCGATACTGCTTGTTTAACAGTGTCTAAGTCAACTTGCAGCATATTTGCCAATTCAGACATTGTCATATGCTCATCGGTACTGACAAATATTTTATAGAGAAGATTCTCAAAATAATCGCCACTTACGCGATTCATTACAAAATTACGAAGTGGTGGAATGCATATTCGATCTTCTCCACTGATTGGCACATCCAGATAAATAAGACCTTTCCTATAAGATAATGGTTCAATTATGTAATAAAAAGTGATTTAATATTCAAAAATGTTCAAATCACAAACCTATAAAGACTGTGAATGACAGCATAATCACACTTTCCAGCTGTCTGAGAGCCAAAATCAATTAAATCGTCTATAAGACTTCTCTCAGCATCATTAACGTACTGAAATTTCATTAAACGATCTTTTATTTAAAAAAAAAATAAAAACAAAATTTAACTAAATATCTTACCCTAATATCACTTTCTAAGACATAGCCAACTTCAACTTTCCACCATGGTTCAATATTAATTCTGATTGGAAATTTGGGCAAAAATGTCATTGGATTGGGTTTGCTGAAAAGCAACTTGGACGTATTTGTTTTGAGATCGCTTATTAATGCCAAATATTCATTGCGACCAATACCAAGAACTCTTAGACCTAAAGCAAAGAATCATAAGAAAATCATAAAAATCTTTTCAAGAAGAATAAAGGCCTGTTTCACAATTTCGAAGCAAAGTTCTAATTAGTTAACCGACACATACATTAGGGCAGGGTCTTAAATCCACAATCTAATTTTTGGATAAAAAACCCACTCGAGTCAAAAGACAATTGAGAATATTTCTCCTGTGCACTTATGAGAGCATGTTCATATTTATTTGTCAACTAACTAATCAGAATTTTACTTAGACATTTTAAAACAAGCTTTAAGTAACTTACAATCAGCAGCAGTGAAATTTGGCAATGTATCATAACTTTTATCATTTTTAACCAAAGTGCTTATGACATCCAGATAGTAATTGAATGGTGTTACTCGCAATCCTTTTGTTATTATGTCAGCCAAATGATATGGAAATAAACAAAGACAATTCACACTTTTCTGCACAAGCAATTCATAGTAGCGTTGTTCATTGCGAAACACTTTTCGAGCTAAAAATAAATAATTTATTAAATGACAAAAATGATAAAAATGGTTGGTTGTGGGTATTCACCTAAATTCCCACGATGTCGTAGCTGATTTTTTAAACTATAATTGAAAACGTAACGTTCATAGTCTTTCTGGTTGTTATGAAGAATCTGTAAGTTAAAAGTTTTTTTTACTATTAGTTCAAAAATATTATTTTAAGTAGACATATTTTTACTTAATACACATTTCTTGAAAGAGCGCGAGTTAAAAGCGGTCTAATTGGAGCTAAAAAATCTTTGATTATCAAGTTCCATTTCACCTATTGGAAAATTTTTTAACTTTTTCCTCGAAATTAAGTTTTTTTTCGGTGTGAACCTCCAATAATACAAGATTATTGTCATTTAAAACATTGTTAATTGGAATTGTTTTAAATTCTATTATTCGCGTTACATGTAATCAAACAAAAATACAAATTAAATTTAATATAAAGTAATAATTACCCTTTGTTTATTTGATTGTGATCGAATAAAAACTACAAAAAAGAAATACATTTTAATTGTAATAAAAATATGTATTTCTAAGAGATTGAGGCATCAAGTCTAGACTTCTTCTGCAGATGTTCCTAAACTAAATATTATAATGGAACTTCATGCAACTATTTTATGTTTTCAAATTTCACCATAGTCACTGTTACACTACTATCTCACTATCATAAATAAATAAATCAATTCATAACTGACTGCCAAATTATTTATTTGAATGAATAACCTTTCACCCTTATAATATGTTAAATTTGGCAGAATCAGTATTTTTATGAGAGAAAAGATTGTACCGAAAGATAGATTAATGTTAGATTAGATGGAAGAGGCTACCAGCAATAAGGACTGACACACTTAGACTATTAGTTGGCAATCACATCCATTCCTCTCCGTGCCAATTGATTTAGCCTTATCAAATCTTACTATATGTACATACATACATATATTAAATGTCCCCAAATTGTGAACTTAATTGTTTGGTTCTTTTGTAAGGCTTTTCAGTAGTAAGATACAATTTGATCTCTGTGCTGTGCATTGACTTTAAAATATTGTAAACTTTGTAATTTTCTTTGAGACAATAAATATATGTATCTATCATTTTTTACTAATGAAATTAATTATTATGAACGATTTAATGAAGATATCAATAAATGATTCAAAGAACACAAAGAACAATCGTAGTCGTTCTATGAAAACTCCCTATGTCCTGCGATACCTCTTCTTAAATACGCCGCAGTTACTCAAATATCAAGAGTCAAGATTATGTGAGTCTCAATTAATGTTGTTTTAATTCGTAATTCTAAATTACAACGTTCGAGCTGTTGTCAGTGACATATAATATACATATTATATAACTCACGTCCATTTGGACGCTTGGGTGTCATAGTCTTTGACTAGGATGTCTGCAAACAGGAGCCAATTAGGCCATCAAAACATTTTGAAAAAGTATAAACTCGTTTCTACCCAAACAAAAAAAAAATTGAATGTTAATGTTGTCCATTTTTGGTATTAAAACAATAAACGACCAAATATCATTTGGTCGTTTATTCATTTTTCATTCTTATTTGAACTGACCTAAGCTGTTATATCATAACATTTTGATAAATAATTGTTTGAAATAGAAGTGCATAAATTTTACTCGATATGAAATTCTATTTAAAGCCATTTAATTGGCTGTTAATTTTCAAAGCTTTTATGAAAACATGTTTTGCACTTCTTAATAAATTCAAGGAATATGAAAAACCACCGGTGGTCGATTAGTTGAATACTGAGAAAAAGTATAACTGGTTATTTCCATCATCATATCTTAGTCGGTCAATTTTTTGTTTAGCAAAACAAAATCAGTTTGGAATTCTCTATGATAAGTACTGACAGTAAAAATATTACGAAACGATCGATATACGATCCACGTTCTTAGATTATCTTTACTTTAAATAAATCTGTCCATTTTTTCTGCCTTTCGATAACAAACCGTTACTACTAATTTACTTCTTAAAATCTGAGGAATTCGGCTAGCTGAATTGATTATTTTATCCAGGTTTTATTCTTCTAATAATTTATTAGAATACTATTATATATATATATACATACTTACTTTTCCTTTTCAGCAATCTTCGGCCATGTACATTCAGTGTTTTCAGGGCGTTTGGTGTTGCCTCAAACACTTGATTTTTGGAAGCTGAATCCATATCTTTACATGAATCCATTAATTTACATGCTATTTCTCAAGGTTGCAAATATTGCTATTTGTTACTAAATACATATGGGAGATCCACGAGTGAAGCTCATTAATGAAATTTTGGTTTCAAGACAAGTCCATGAATTTATCAAATTTGTGTTTCTGACTCTACTAGATAAGGATGAACTCTACATTCCACTTTATTGAAATTATAAAATATTGCTGCTTTTTCATTGTCAGCAAATTCACAGATCCGTAATAACAAAAATTGTGTTTTGCTACAAAAAAAACTGTTTTGTCCTAACTTTTATTAAACACATTTGTTTAATTTGTATTGTTTTAATATAAAATGCAACGTTTGAAATTAAAAAACACACGGAAAAGTACTCAAAAAAAAGCATCAAAGCGTGGGAGCAGAACAACTATGTACTTGCACAAGTGTTTTCTTCTGTCAGTCTTTCATAATACATGCTTATAAGGCCGTGATAAATTCAAATAAAAATCAACTTTGTGATAATAGTAAGTATGTATGTACATGTTGTTTTTGTAAACTTGTCTGTGTTTTAAGTTTAAATTTGTTTTTCTTATCTACTTACTGATAATAATTGTGTTCACATCATATCTAGCAAATAACATACAATTACAGAATACATGCTTACTAAGATTCTGAAAAATTACATAAAAGCTAGAAGCCAAAATCACTTGAACGTTAATCATTCTCCCTGCATTATTGACAATTTGAAAGCTTAAAAGGTATCTTTTAGATCGACAAACTAAATACTCATTTAAAAGGTTTTCTAACCTTTTAGAACAGAGTACCAACATGTGATTTCATCTTTCTAGTTTTAAGAAAGTAAAAGTAAATTGGTTTCTTGAACTGGTCTGTTAGCATGTCGTATCGGCAAATATTATAAACAACATTAATTTTGCTTATTACCTTCGCAGGGAGACTTTATTTTATTTTAGATTAGAAGTTGGAAACTAAATCTTCGCCTATGAGTATAAGATTTCACCAGTAACTAACCGAACAACAAACGAAGGTTAAAATGTAAATATAAATCTTTGCTCCAATAAGTTTTTTTGAAGGACACCTCATAGCAATTACCGAAGTGTTCCTAAAAACATACTCAAATAACAAATAAATAAAATGTCCCTTAAACTATGGAATTATTGTCGAGAACACGAATACACTAAATTAGGCATTCAGGTATTATTAAGTTAATGGCTAGAATTCCTATGAAAAACCATGAGGGGTAGTTTTATACTACGAATTACTACTACTGGTATAATTTATATTATTATTTGTGTTATCTTGCAATGAGATTTAAGTTGATTATGGATATTTGCTTGCCTTACCTGTTTTAAGTGCACAGGCAGATTCTGCCAATTGATGTTGTTACGGACACAGTTTTCAATTTCTGCATTTATTTTTCCACTCATTTTGTTGAAAGAATTGTTAACAATTTGAACAACACTAGGAATTTTCTGTTTTTTTCTTCAAAATAACCGTGATTTCTACATTGTTTTGAGAGATTTTTTGCAAATGCAACAAAATCTTGATTCCGTGATTGTAATAAAATGAAAATATTTTGACACCTGTCTGGATTGGAGTACTTTGACATAAGAGGGAATGCTTTGGAAATGAAATTAATGAGTGGGTTCAGTTAAATCTGAAAATGAGTGCACTCAGTGAAAAAAAGAAAGATAATAAGCACATTTTAAGATACTAGTTGTGTTTTATTTTCCCCCAGATCCAATCCAGATCATACCATGAAAATAAAACCCAACTCTTTTACTGTTTGTTTTTTTTTCTATACACCCGTTCTCTTTTTTCCTTACACTACTGACGATATTATGTCTGGTTGGTTACTGCAACTTCTTGCTACAAGTTGCTACTTCTCATTTTTTTCTATGGAATTTGACAGCAAATTGTGCTCGTACAACATTTCGAGTTACTAAACAGACATATTTAGAAATTAAGAGTGTGTGCTCCAAATGGATTTGGAAATCCAAATTCAAAACAAAGTTGGATCTTGTGTTGTTTTTGTAATACATGTATTTTAGTAAGCAACTAAATCGGGTTTGGATCTGAGGGAAAATAAAATACAGCTGCTATTACTACACTTTCATTAGAGCCGAAATGAGGTAATTTCGCAAATTATAGAAAAATTGTTTTTATCTTAAATTAGCTAATTTCATTTGAATATTCATTTCATTTTGAGTTTGATTTGAAAATTAATCGCTTGTTTTTTTTCTGTTTCTCTTTATTATACATAGAATTTTGACATTTTCAAAGGTTTTACTTGGTTAAGTTTTTACGTAATTTCCTACTTTATGTAGAAATTTGTTTGAAATTATCTCGTTTCGAAATGTTAATTGGTATGGGAAATAAGATGGTTTGAAATCAAATTTAAAAATTTTCAACGAAAAAAATGAAAACGTCAGTTGAGTTAGGCCAAGCTGTGATTCTCACAGCCTCTTATACCACTTGTTGGATTTTTACGAATGTGAAACGAATGGGGGCTGCGTTTCTGACCAGAGGAATGAGAAAGAATGACAAGTTTACATACTTTCCTAAATTTCAGTTGACTGTGAGAAATCCAAAAATAATAAATAACAACGGAATTCCACGTTTTCTTTTCTTACGCCCATATTATTGACTCGATACATCCAGATTGAAATTTAAATCCGGATGTATTTACATTAGGGGTATTCCCGATCCGATGCAAACTGGTCTTGCATCATTGCAAAAGTGCAAAGGTTTTTTTTTACAATGGGGTTAGGGTATAGCAATTTTACACTTTTGCATTTTTGCAATGATACAAGACCAGTTGCATCGGATAGGGAATACTATTGAATTTGTATAGTTTACATCTGGATTAAAATTTTAATCTGGATGTATCGAGTGAATAATATGGGCGTTAATTTTCACCTTATATTTAAGCTAAGTATAGACGATTGTCAGATCTTACAATATTGTCAGAACTGTCAATGGTCTGACAATAGCTAACAATTAGCTGACAATTGGCATATTTCTTAAAATGAAAAATTGTCCGTTCACACGGTTGGTAGATTCCTATCCAATTTGATTGTCAGCTATTTTTTTATCTCTCTTTAACCAACTCATTGATATTTCGAACAATGAAGAAATTGTCAGCAATTGTAAGATGTTTTCAATTAAACAATTTGTTCTAATCGACTGACATTGATAAAAATTGTGTGTTCAGACGATTGTAAGATACCTGACAATTTTTTGTGAGATTGTCGTCTGACAATGACGTTTTTGACAATATTTTCATACAAAATTGTGTGTTCAGACGATTGTAAGATATTTGGAACAGTTTTTTCACCGACAGATCCGTCAATATTTTAAGATCTGACAATCTTCTGTACTTAGCTTTATTCTTTATATCCACTTAGTGCCTGTTTACATAGGCATTTTACTGAAGGGCGCATCCAGTGAGACAGGTACATTTTATGTGCGTAAAGGCGAGAAGTGTAGGTTCCACCCGAAATTCACCGATGCGCCAGATTCAAGTAATATTATCGGGTGAAACATGAAAGAAAGACTTTTTTTTGTGTGAGTAAGATATTCATGAATTTTAAGGTTTTGAGATAAGGAAAGGTAGATTGAACTGAAAGAGTTTTTTCTTTATTTGTAGACACGCTTTCAGTAAAACGACTTTTAGTAAAATTCCTATGTAAACAGGCTAAGTCCCAAAACAAAATAATTTTGACTTAATAATATGAAAAATATTAAAAAAAAAAAAAAAAAAATATTTATAATCCTCAAATAGATAAAATTTCAATTTACCAGCTGGTGTGAAGGGGGTTTGAAGATGGTGTTATGAGGCATCATATATTTTACCACTCTCTTCTGAAGCTTGTATTTTATAAATTTATTATTGAATATAGTTTTGTTATGGGAAGAACCTGTGCATCTTGCTACTATATCCAATATTTTGAGTTTTGCCCTTACTACAGTTTGCATATTATTTAAAAAAAAAAAACTGATATTTTCTATTCCTGAAATGTTCGGCCTTATATTTTCATCTTAAATAAAAAAAATAAAAAATAAATAAAACAAAAATTAAGAAATAAAACTAAAGTTTGTTTTAATAAAAGCGTTATAGTTAAAACAGAATGCTTGTATTTTTTGTAATAAAATAATAATTTTAATATTTTTACAAAATTTATTTCTTGTTCTTATGTTAGTCCTCTTATTTTCTTCAACGCATAATCTATTTGTAAGAAGCAAGAGTTTTCCAAGTTCTCAGATATAAAATAAATCGAATTTAAATATGTACATATGTACAAATTAGGAAGTTTTTTTGACCAATATTACTATTAATTAATTTGTTTCGATAGTTATTTTTCTTTATGTTCTATCTTATTGAATATAAGTTTTTTGTATTCAATATCCCACATTTTAACTCACTATTACTCATCCCATACATCATTGTCCAATATACAAAATGACATGATGCTACATTTTAATTTTTAATTAATTCTCAGAAACTTTAAATACAAAAATATTTTAGTCATTAAATACAAAATTGTTTGACCTTTCCTAAAAAAAAATACTTTAGATCAAATTCTTGGTTGATTGAATAAAAATGTTGAACCTGAACTTTAAAAATCGATTTCCCAACAATTTGAAAAATGGGAATTGGACAACATACAACTCAGTCGACGACATGCATAGTCTGCTATGATTTTGTATAAAATTTGACCACATTCCCGTATGTATATAATCTATACATTTTATCTTAGCTTATTTATATTCTTTTTTTTTTTATTTATTCATTGATTTAGTTATTTATTTAAATTCAATTTTTGTTTTTATTTTCTTATTTTCACGAGAAAATTCCATTTTTTTTAATTTAAATTGGATACTCTATTAAAAAATTACAAACTTACGAATTAAATTTCTTTTGCTTCGGAGCGCCTTCTGTCATCAATTTGTTATCAATCCTCAATTATGCAAGAAGTATTACTAAAATCTTCTAAGTAGAAGGCATGGAATCATCCTATCGACATTAAAATAGAACATCAAATATACTGGTATATATTAATTTTATTTTAAACTCTTACAAAATCGTACATATTCGTTTTTTTTCATTATTTCTTCTTGAAGGTATAAAATGTTTCACATGCAATCTCTTACTTTTAATTATAATTAAAATATCTTAAACTAATTTAACTTTAAAATTATTAGAAACTTTCAAAATTATCTACTTAAGTATTCTTATAAACTAAATTATGACTTTTTTCATCGATTTCGTCTTAAATACTGCGTTTTATTTATTTCATCAGTCGAAATCAAAAACATAATTAACTAAACGTACATTAAAAATTAAAATCATTCACATTTTTAATTTTTTGAAAATACAAATTATGTAAAGTTTCAACTTAGGCATTTTAAATAGATATGTAAATATATTTCTCAAAGTATTCCGCACTTTTTTAACACAAGTTTCTTTTTAGACGATTTTTTTGCTGGTCTCAGAATTATTGTTCCATTAGATTTTGTAAAGGTTGGACTTAGAGGGCCTGTTAAAATAAATTAAATTAAACATGATTATATTTTAAAGGTTTTCTATAAACTTGCTTATTTGTGGTTGGCCGATTGGTAGAACTGTGTTATAGGATTGTGTCATTTGCTGATGGCATTTTGTTGCCAAGTATCGAAACACTGACGCCACATTGACATCTTCTTTGACGGACGTTCTTATCAGTCGGCAACCAAGGTTTCTTGCCACCGTTTCTACTTCATCACTGAATAAAAAAAAGAACAAAAGGTTGGAATAGTTTTTAAATTTACAAAAAAAACTTACGCAGTAACTATTGCCTGATCCATCAGATCAATTTTGTTTTGGACTATAACAGTGGGTATTTCATTGCACTCGTTTTCTACCTAAAAAATAAAAATACTGTTACTAAAAGAAAATAAAAAACTTTAACAAATTTTTGATGTTGAATTAATCGAAACTTGTATTACAATTTTAATGGCTGGATAAGAAATCAGACACTGTGAAATGAGCTACAAAATTTTTTTCGGTTGGGTTTGGGAGCCTTATATTCCCAGCAAAAATGAAAAATTTGTAGTAGAAGAAGTGAACAAAATTTCGATAAGATAACAATAAAATACTCCCATTATTCAATTAAAAAAGGCATAACTTAGCAGCTTAAATTATTATATTTAAATACAAAGGCCAGCGTATTTGTTTTATATTTTTTAAAGGCTCTTCCAAATCAATGCGAATATTTCGGAACGAAAACGAAACTTTCACCTGTCTAAATTAATTTACATGGTTATTAATAATGAAAGTATTCACACAGTAGTGATACCATATATCTTAACATTTTTTAGTCGTGGGATATTCGCTCCGGTTTTATGAAAACATAATCTCAATATAAATCAAGTAGGAGACTGTTTATATATCTTATATAAATTGGGGCATATTCATAGTCATATTATAAACCCAAGTCTAACTGAACCGCGGAGTCTAAATTTAATACCCAGGGTTAGACACGGCTGCTATTCATAAAGAATTTGGCAGCTTGTTTAGTTATGAACAGGTTTAAGGATACTCTACTAAAATTTTACGATAATTTCCCTTGAATCTGTCAAAAAACTACTGACCACGAAATGCGTATTTATGAGATTTTTGCCTACTTAGACACTGTATAAATATTTTCAAATTGGTGGAAATATGCTTTATTTAATTAAAATAAATATCACATTTTTCACGGTTAAGACAATCTACTCTTGTGTCTAAGTTAGGCAGCTATAAGATAACAATAAAAAAGGTTTTTGAACACATTTTTCAAAGTTGGACAGTTGTCTAAAGTTAGACAACGGCTATAAATAAGACCATAAGGTTTCCCCATACCAGCGCGAATCTGTCGTGGCGACGACGAAAACAATAATAACACGTGTTGTTTTTATTGACAACCACTTGTTGTTATTAGGTGTGTTCCTTTGGGCCTTGCAAATTACTCTTTAGTACTTCGCAGTAGATGATGAATGGAACGCTTTAATTTTTGCCAAAAGAAAAATCTAACCTCAATGTAGACGACAGCTTTGTTGTTTGTATTTGAAATTTATTTTAAATTATAGAAAACATCAACTTTCATCGCTTTCTTGCATGGATTCATTTCGTTACTACATTATTGAAGTGCTTTGAACTACTTTGACCATAGAGTAGAAGTAGTTGAAAGCTGCCAGAAGTACTTGGCAGTAGATGCTGCAGCCCAAAGGAACACGCCTTTTATTGTTTTCGTCGTCGCCATGAAAGATTCACGTTGGTGTGGGGGAACCTTTTATACTATAAGTAGGTGTGTCCACTCGGGCGTATACGTTCTATTTTGCAATCAAAATGAATTGTTAATAAAAAAATATGATTTGAATTTAAAATTTTAAAAGCATCATTCAATCAAATTGGAAAATTGGAAAACCCTTGGTTAGACGCAGACATAAGATCAGGAACGAAATTTAATCATGGGAAAAATTAAATGATTAAGAATTTCTGAAAGCTCCCAAAATAAACCAAATTTAAATACGAGTTCTCAATTAAAGTTTTTAATAGTCAAATCTCATTAAATTAAAAATGAATTTATTCCGTAATATTCTAGCAAGAGGATAAGCTTTAACACTTTTAAACTTTTGATAATCAGTAATAGCTTTGGCTTAAAAGCAACGAATCCCTACAAAATAAATTCTCACTTCTCGACAGGAAAAGTGTCGAATTTTTGAGGAAAATTTTGAATTTATATCTATAAGAATACGGATTGCTCATATACATTGTACATATGTATATCTGTAGTTGCTAAAATGACCACTGACAATATTTTGAGTAATATTGTCTGAGTAATATTGTCTGGTGTAAGATGCGCATTATTAGTCGCTATAAACCGAAACGTCAGATTTCCATAGTATTTCGGCAACTAAAATCGATAATTTTTCTCATGTAATGAAAACTAATTTTCCAGTCAAAAACAACTCTACAAATAGCTCAAGATTAACTTGTATCCAGGTTTAACAAACAAGGAAATTTGGGCCTAGTAAAATTTTTTGATAAAGAAAATAAAGTCTTCAGAAGCGAGTACAACAGTTACATTATGAAGTATAACACAAGTTTCATCAAAACTTGTTAATCCAAACTTCAGCACCTAACCTTATTTGTTTGTTGTAAATTGTATTAAAAGTTTTATAATTTATTTCAATAAACTTGTACACACTAAGTTAAAAATATAATGAGGAGCCGGCAAAAGAAAGTGTTAGTAAGAAAAAAATATATACGGCTACATCATTAGTGCTCCTTAAACTGCATGTTAATTCGTGTTTCTCCCATATACCGACATCTTTTGCTTGGCACTACCACAGAAGCGATAGCAGGAGCAGAAACCTTCAGTACCTCAATCAATTATCTATATACCGCCAACACAAAGGCGTGCTACACACATAAGTATGTATATTCGATCCTCAATAAGAAGCAAAAACATAACACGGTGCGCGGCATTTAAATTCAAATTACCTTCATTTTCCAATCCTTTAAAGCCTCAAACGACGTTCGATCTGTTGTACTGAACGTCAGCACACAAGCTTGCGCACCGCGATAATAGGCTTTGGTAATAGCATCGAATTCCTCCTGGCCTGCTGTGTCCCACAGCATTATTCTAACATCTTCACCATCAATTCTGTACGTAAATGGAATTAGGCGTACGTTATTAGGTTCAAAGATACAAAGATTCGAAGCGTTTTCGCATGTGCATAGATACGTTTGTATATGTACATGTAGATATGGATAAATAAAACGATATACTCACTCGATTTGTCTCTCAAGGAAATCAACACCAATTGTTTTCTTGTAGTCCTTTGTGTAGATTCCCTTACAGTAGCGTTGTATCATTGAACTCTTACCAACGCCACCATTCCCAACAATTACAACCTGAAATGAAAACAGATGGAGTTGATTTTTTGTTGCTTTTCTATCTTTTGATTGGAATTTTATTTAATCGCGCTTTAGGTTTAGGTAGCACTTTTGAAGTAATTTCTAACTAACTTTTTAGTTTCTATTTATAGGGAAAAAAATTGTTTTATTTCATTATAATTCAATGTTCAGTTCAATGGACATTTAAATATAAAAATATATTATCAACATTTTGAGTAGACATAATTATACTTTTTTGATGATCTTTAGCACAGCAAAAAAATGCCGACCTCTATCAATTTTAGTCCAAAATTCTTTCTAAGTTCATATACAAATAATTTTGAGTGTCGGGATAAGATGTGTAAACATCAATGTTTGTCCAAGTTTGAACGTATAACCTGCCAATTACAACGTATTTTGTGAAACATAACGTATTAAACGTAAGGCTCACAGTTTTAGTTTGATGATAGATGATTACACATCAAAAATTAAATTGTACTAACATTAGTACATATTAGCTGCTTTGGGAAAAACAGACTTAAAGTAAACTATAGGTGTGTTCCTTTGGGCTGCAGCATAAGCATCTACTACCAATACTTCTGGCTGCAGTCAACTATGTACTTCTACTCTGTAGTCAAAGTAGTAAGCGCTTCAATAATGTAAGCACTAAATGTATTCACGCAAGAAAGCGATACTATCAGTAAAAAGAAATTACATATTAAATTATTTTTTGTTGTTCCTCTAATCTTAAATAGAACACAAATACAAACATCTACATTGAGATTGGATTTTTCCTCTGGCAAAATAAAAGCGTTCCATTCATCATCTAATGGGAAGTACTTAAAAAAGTACTTTACAAGGCCCAATGGCACACCTAATGATGGTGCGCCACAAATTGTTTATTTACAAAATTCAATGATTTGACGTTTGAAATTGAGAATGAATGCTTTCAATGAGTTAATACCTTTCATTGAGATTATGTGGAAACATTTTTTCGTTACTCGTAGCGTAACAATACGATAAGAACACGAGGATTTTTTATGATCATGGATTATGTAATAGGGCTGATTTAAACAAGTCTATTAATTGAGTTTATTTCGATTGTTCATATAAAAGCCTTCTGATTTCAATTCTGAAACAAAATCCAAAAACATTTCTTCTTTTATCAGGAGAAAAATTGTGGAGTTCAAAATATTTTTAACGATCAATTGAAATTGTCATAAGTCGAACTAAAAAGCAAAGCAGTTTTTGATGGTGTAAGAGAGGTGCTCATCATTCAGTCAATATAATTAAACTAAAATGCTCCTTTTGTATTATTCTAGTAAACCTTGACAGAAATATCTTTACACTTAGCCACGAGCTCTTTTGACAAAAAATAGAAGAACAAAAAAATCAAAACCTATACAATATATCATAATAAGCTTCAATAAAAATCTTAAAAATCCCTTAACATATTTTTCTGCCTCTTCTGAACTTTTATTAGCACTTAAATCGTCAAAACAACCGAACCAACTCTCTTCAATCTAGATAAATTTCATATGAGACAAGTAACTAGCAGTCTTAACATCAATTAAGATTCTCCACAAAACTCCCTGACTCACTTTGATTGCGATTTCAATATCCTCTTCTCGCATGCTGCTCGTCCCACTGGCGCTGCTGCTGCAGTAACCTCTGTCGTAAACTGGTTGAAGTCTCATTCAAATTCTTAAATGTTTACCTTTTCTACAGTATGTTTGCAAAACACAGTTGTTTATTCTTAACCAAAGATGGTGGGTATTTGTTTCCGGATGACTATACTCTTTGACTTTGCTGAAGGTGTCTTATAATGCCAGATTCAAATCAAAAGAAGTATATAACGTACATACATGTGGAAAAGATGTTGAGTCTTTTTATCATTAACGACGTCCTCTGTTTGAGAAATCCTGAAAATAGAAATTTTGTTTTATGGATTTGTAAAAGATAAATAATTTTTTTTAATAAAAATATTTGTATAGTAATAGCTGATTGATGATGAAGAAAAATAAAGAAAGTCTGAACTTAGACCTTACAAGATGGAAAAGAAATTAAAAAATAAATAAATAAATACAAATCATCTCCAAATGTACGGGTTAAAAAATGTTAATTCGTTTTGTGTTTATAATTTTGCAAATCATCAGATATAACACTCATTGAAATTGAGGAAACAACTATTTTCTTGCGTGTTAGATTGTGGTGTTTGCTGTTTCACATACCTAAATATAAAGGCTGGATTAGAGGTATATCTTCCTTCAAATGTATTAAGTGTCATTAATTAGAAAACTGGAGAGCATTACTAATTGGAACTGTGCGTGATACTATGAAGTGCGGTACTTTAATTAATTAATTTCATTTTGCCAATATTTAATTACAGTGTACATTTTGATCTGTCTTTCAACATCTTGTTATTTTACGGCTGCATTTGTCGTGTTAAATCTCAAAGAAAAGGAGTTACCATACTACTATCTTAAGTGTGTTATCAAAAAGACACAAAATAACTGTAATTTTAATTTAATATATAGATTTATGACCTTTCCAACTAATAATTCTTGAGAACAATTCGATACATGTGAATGCTTCTAGTTTCTCTTCTGAAATCGAATAAAGAAGAATTTTTTTCTTGTCCAAATAATAACTGTCATTTTGATACCAATCGAAAAAGCCATACATAGAGATCGCAGCTTGTATTCTTAGCATAAAAGTAACCAAATATCTTGCAAAGTTACCCAGCAAAAAGTTTGCAATTTTTTTTTAAATAAAATTAATAAAGTGAAGCAGATAAAAATCTAAAGCATCATATGTGAACCCCCTCTGACAGTTGGTAATCTGATAATTCTAAAAAATTTTCACAAACAGCATAGGTATATATTTAGATAATAAAAAGCGTCTATGATTTTATATGGGTCTGGGTTTCAATCGAGATTTCATTGATAAATCCAGAAATAAGTTTTTACTCTGGCGGGTAGATGGCTTTTCAGTTTTGCAAATGGTAATGTAGTGCAATTAACTGTAGCTGTGTAAAGGAAAAACTGTCTGAGTGCCGTGGCTCACGGTTAAGGTGTGTAAACATCAATTACAAGGGAACGTAATACACGTTAAGTTTACCCTACCGCCGGCATAGATGTTTAAACATCAAAAATACAGTACCTATCTACATGAAAAATAAAAAAACGTACAACACTAGTTTTCATTTCTATCCGTATCGTTTTATTTTCACAGGATGAGCCATATGGGTTATTGGCGAATGGTGATAATAAAACGTGGCTTATATCAAACAGAGCATGCAGAGATCACAATGAAATAGAAACAAATTCTTCTCCACTGAAAACTGTCAAATCGCCTAGCTGTCAGTTTCTTTGGCTTTAAACTTGACATCATGCTACAACCCACAGTTCTACCGGGACACCACAACCAGGATTTAATGACATAAAGGAACCATCTCATTCTGGAGTGGAGCTAGACATATAGAAACAAATGCTGCCAATTCCACCGTCCCGATACGTTTTTTTTTATGAGTACCGATTTTCGGGTCCTGGTTTATCGATTATAATTAAATTTTATCTGTAAAAAATTTTTTATTTGCTGTAAAAATAGTTGCTGCTGCAAAAAGAACAACGGTATGATAAATCTCCCGATGACGCGTCATGACGTAGGAAAGTTAAACGCAGACAATAAGCAATAAAAGTAATGTTTATTATACATTAGTACACAAAAATACATATAAAAATTCTTCAATCCAACTATGTACACGAGTAGGTAAAGTGTGTCTTCTACTTCATGAAACTCTTTTTGCAAAAATAAATTCAAACTCAAATGTTATGTAACAACACCCAAAGTTTTATTGTAAATAATTATATAGCCCACAGGTGGGCACTTTCCAAACGAACAGAAAGATACCATCAAACTGCCATCTGTTTTGATAAAAAGATGCTCTTTTAGCTAGGAAGCAGAACTCCCTGTCCTCCTTGTGTATAGCTCGCGTAGTCGTTTCTTAAGCATAGCGGAGCCTAGAAGAATTCAGATAGTTCAGTGTATACACACTTAATGTTTTTCATACCAAGTGCAAGAGAGTTCATCGAACCTAAACTTGAAATGTGTGGTATATACACCGACGTTTGGATTCTTCGTGTCTTGAAAACTACAACTCAACACGCGTTTTACATTGAATTTGCAAGGCTATATAAATTGATGCTTGCTGGCTTATAGCCAGACAGTTTCTTTGGTGGAAATTTATTTCGCATTTTTGTAACTTAATAACCAACTTAAATGGAACAGAAAATGCGCAGAAGAACATGGAATGGTGGAAGTTATGTTCGTTCTCTTTGTGCTTTCATTGATTGGATAGCTAGGATAGACCATATTACCAAAGACCAAGCCAAGACAAATCTTAACCTGCCCGAAGAATGAAAGATACAAATGCGCAAAGAACTTGCGCACACATTAGAATGCAGTCTGTTCTGTTCTTGTATACCTCTGTGATTGTACGAGTACCGCAAAGAAATCGAAATGGACCTGACTTGTATTTCGTTTTGTATTAACTTGAATGGAAGACAAGGTCGCGCCATGAAGTAAAAAAAAAAAACAAACTATGTGCAAAGACATTCAATTGCAATTGCCATTACTGACTTTCATTCATAACTGTACGTACCTATAACTAATTCTTCAAAAATAAAGCAAATGACATAACGGCTTTTTGGTTGTGGCAATTGTACGATGGTGGAAAATCGACATAACTGAACAAATTTAACTTTTTGAATTATTGGAATAATTTGCAAAAAAATAAAACAGTTCTAGTTCAATATTTGGAACTAAGACCCGTTTCATACGAGGAGATTTTTATCCACTCTGTTTTTAGAAGAGGCACGAAGCAAAAGGAGTGAACAAAATCGCCAAGGGTTGATCCAGGTTTCTTGACAACCCCAAGAATACTGAAAAAACTGGGTCTTTTTTTTTTTCAAAAAACGCAAGACGGTTTTAAATTGTGTTGCGGACATTCAATGCAAAATAATAGAAGTTCTGTGCTCAATAATTAAAACATAAAATTTGTTTAAAATTGAATAAAATAAATAAATAAAATGAATAAAAATAACTTCAAGCGTTTCCCTTTTCTAGTTCAATTTATTATCATTCAATTTTTCTTTTATTTTCTATTTCAAAAATAAGCTATCCACAACAAAATAATTGGCCACGTTTGTGACTCAATCCAAAGCTATCCGGATAGTTTTGTGTTGTTGTAATCCCTGGTGACAAAACAGCTGATGCAACAACAACCCAACGTATCTGAAAATTTTCGGATGCGTGGATAGCCTATCTGATAGTTTACCGAACGCAAGGATTGCCTCACAACTCATGTCACTTTGACAGTTTATTCGTTACCTCAACTCCCCACAGCAAAAAATCTAGGTATACTTCAGGGCAAGTTCTGGGCGACCCAAGGTCTCATAAAACACAGAATTTGGCTATCAGGGTGAGTTAGGTTTTTCAAAACGCTTTCAGTGCTCAACGAAAAAAACTATATTAAAAAAATGTAACTACAGAGCTAGTCGATCGAACGGTCGTTTGACTGTTGTTCACTTTACAAAAATCTAACGCCATTATAAACGTGTTGATAAACACATCATTGATTGTGAACATCCTTAAGAGTACAGGGAATTTTAGAAGAAATTAAAAGAAAACGTCAAAAAATCTCTTACACTTAATTTTTTATTTATTATTTTTTTATTATTTATTTTTATTTTGATGTATATCACAGGTCTTCAAATTTTCTTTCATTAGTTAAGACTTAAGACATTTTTTATGTGTAATGGTTCTGGCGAGGAATTGACAAATTCTCAAAAAAACATATCTCTTGTCATTAAAAAGTGTTTGTCACTCCACCCGTTTGGAACTGGCAAAAAATAGTAGGTCATGAGTTTTGTTGCATTTTTCAACGTTTCTCGACCAATTTTATCGATGCGAGAGTTACAGAACGTAGGAACTGATTCTACACAAACTGTTGCGTCATCAATTTTTTTATTTAGTCAAAAACGTTGCAACAGCCCTAAATCAACATTCAGACAAACACCGCAATGTGAATGCTATCAAAAATTTGTTGACGTTTTTCAATCTGTCCTCGCCCATCTTTGAGTTAAACTGAATTTTTAAATTGTTTTCTTGTGCTTCGAAAATTAGACTGGGAAAACTTAGGCATAAAGATCAATGGAAAATATCTTTCGAACTTAAGGTTTGCTGATGATATTGTTCTGATGAGTAATAATCCTGAAGAACTTCAAAGGTTAATTCACGAACTTATTGCCGAATGCTCCAAGGCAGGTCTACAGGCTAACGAAAACAAAACGAAAATTATGACAAATGCAATCAGAGTAGGTACCTATATTTATCTAAATGGAGAGAAGTTGTAATTTGTCGAGGACTTCATTTACTTAGGACAGTTAGTTTCGTTCAATGGAAGAGAAGAGAAGGGGATCGCTCGAAGAGTAACGAACGGTTGGAGGCAATTTTGAGACATAAAACTTATGCTAGATTCAAAAATATCAAGCGCAACCAAAAAATACATCTTCGATTCGAAGAATAAGAAAATTTCAGCGAATAAGAAACGATAACATACGCAGATGAACAGGATTTGAAGATGTTGTATGGAAGACAAAAAAGCTGAAATGGGACTGGGCTGGACATGTCATGCGAAAGATGGATGGCAGGTGGACAAAAGAATGTACAGAGTGGACACCTTTTAATGCCACTAGACGTGTCGGCTTTCAACAAACTATGGTTCCGGAAAACGCACAACAGAAACGAATGGAGATTAATGCCCGTGTATAAATATATTTTTATCTTTTTTTTGTATAATTTGTTTAATGAAAACAATTTTAAACAATTAAATGTTAAAATACTGAAAATTAAAAAGAAATGTAATTTAGTATTAAGGCAGTACAGCTAATAAATAATAATAATAATAAATCATCCAAAAGAAAGGAATTATAATTTTAAAATCAGTGAAAAAAATTGTGTTTACCATTTGTCTGATTAATATCTGAGGCTGTGAATTATGACAGCACTTATTGTGCCTGGTGCTATGTTAAGCTATTCTATCAACAATCATTTCACCTATAATTTTTGCACGAATAAATAATTGTATATTATTTTATTAATAATAAAGATTACAGATATAATTTAAATTAAAGATGTAGGTTAAATTTTACTTGGAGCATAAAAGTTCAGTCAAACACCTATTCACCTTTATAAAAACTATACAACTTTAGTTAGGTATATACATATATCTTTTTTAAAGAAAGTGCAAATTTCACCCAGACATTTTTTTCTAAATAAACACTTTTTATTCATTGTATTTTCTCCGTATAAACAAATAAATGAAGTCATTAGACTATTCCTAGCAAAAAAAAAATTAAAGAATAGGTTTATGTAAAAAAATTCACAAATTCCTTCGAGCCGGATTTGAACCAGCGACCTATGGATTTCAACTGATTTTATGAGGCAAACATGTTCGAATCGCTTTTACACTTTCCGAGCACATCATATCATTATTTACTTCTACAGTCCACCGCTCTACCAACTGAGCTATCGAAGGCGTTGCGGCTAGCTTCGCTGATTCTCCAAACAAACAATCGAACTTGCAAACTGACATGATGACTTGGGGTTTGAGGCATCAAAGAAATGAAGCTATCTATCTGTATCTATTTATAGGGAGTATATAATTTGTTTGTTTCTCTTTATAAGTAAGTTCTTTATCTTTAGCATGACGCTATATACTATGCTAAAGAGGTGTGTTGTATTTTTCTGTATTGGGAAATAAATAAAATTTGCGTGGTGGATTATATTATTTTGTCATTTGTTTTTGCACTATCTGTATCTATACGACTTTGACTTCAACACCCCTACCAACTGCATTCTTGACGTTTTGTAGCACTCGTGACTCGATGTATGTAGATGGTGTGGCGGCTGAACATCGTCATTTCGGTTGAACAAAGCGAAAGTAAATTACTTATTATTTGTTGGGCTTTCAATGTCCGATGACGGGGCATGGTTTTTGATTAAGAAATGACTGGAATTATGCAATAAATTAAGATTTTATCTGAGTGGAAGTATAAGGTATGTTGTATGTGTACTATGTCATGTGGGATTTAAGTTATGGATGGTATCTTTTCAAACCAATTAAATGAGAATTTTTTGTTGATAAGATGATGATGAAAATTCAACAAATCACTATATGTATCTATATTTTTAATTACCTACCTACATATGTACATAACTCTACTTAGACAAACAAATTTAACAAATTGCAGGTTGGTATATTAAATAAAACACAGGTCTTGGACGCTCGTACTTCCTCTGATTAAAGTTAAATTTGTTTTACATATATATAAAGATGTAAACATTTTTATATTAGGGTGGCTCAGATTTAATCCACCTCAATCATTTTTTGAAAAAAAAAATTATCGTCAAAAAAAATATGTAAATAAATTAAAAATAATAATCTGGGTAATCTTCAAGGTACCAAATTTAAATAAAATTATCCCAGACATTTAAGATTTATCCGAATTGTGACATCCATTATTTTTATCTCCCGTATCATTAGTTTCATTTTATTATCCACATGATCTGATCAGGATCAAATTTTTACACGTAAATACAAAAACAACATGTAATCCTGCTTATTTTCTGGATCTATTTCATTATCCAAAATCTAGTACTTTTTTTCCAAGAAGACAAAGACAATTTGAGCGCAAGTTACAGTGCTGTCATTAAGTAAACAACTCTGTGAAAATAGTTGATAATTTTTGTTTTATGTTTGTTTTTAATTTATTTATTTAATTTATTTATTTATTTATTAACATCTTTCCGTTCCATAAAATACAATAGTGCAATATAAATGTTAAATTCAATAAATTATTAAATTTCTGATAAAATCAAAATTACAAATGTAAATTACAATAGTAAGTTAAACAAAATTCAAAACAATTAACTATATATATAAGATTCAAAAAAAAATTGTAATATGTTGTAGGTCCAATAAAAAAATACCATTTGAAGAAGTTGGAAAATAACCAACGAAACGTCGGGAATAACTTTTAAAAATGGATTAATTTGTTTTATTAATTGCATAAAAAAATAAAAGATCAAAAAGCCCAATTAACATACATAATAATTAATTTAAATATACCCAATTGATCAATTCTTCATAACTAGTACTTTTTTATTATTATTATGGTAAGGTAGTGTAAACTGTAGTGCAAAGAAAAAATCCAACAAAAACATAAAAAATATACAAATACAATGCAAAGAGAGACGGATATATACCCTGGCTGTCACTGTGATCCTGTTTGTTTTATAATGGGGATCTGATCCAGGGGGCGTTGTTTCACTTTCAGTGAAGTAGGTACTTTAGGTTCAATTCTTCTACGAGTTATTTATGCACCTAAACTTATGGAAGAGCTGTAAAAAAGCTTCCACCGCTTTTCCACGCTCACCGAAGAGAAAGAGGACAGTTTTAGTAAAATTGTTTAAAAAATTAAATTATACTGAAAAAAATGAGCTGGTCAATGGAATGACGTCACATCCAACGTGAAAAAACCAAAATAAAAAAATAAACACATTTTTCATATTATCTACTTTATCTTATAATTATATACATATGTATATACAAGATTCTTTTTCTTTTTTGTTATATTTCCTCATTATTCCTACAGAAATTCGCAAGGTAACGTTATAAGACAGTTATATGTAACGTTATCAGGCACCAATTTTAATCGAAAAATCACCAAAAATATATTTTTATTTTTTACAGAAATTATGGTTATCAAAAATATGAACCTTCGACTCAATTCTTTCATACAAAAAAATGAAATAGATGCACTAAATTCGCAGAGTTCTTACAACATGATAAGAGCAACGTCCAAATCGACTTCCAAAAACATGTAACGTTATCAGCCACTTTTAAGGGTTGTGCGAGGTATTATTAAAATTTTTGATACAAAATTTGAGGATAAGTGAGCGCTATGACACACAAACTTACCTTAACGTTGTAGTTTTCGAGTTATTAGTTAAACATTCGTACGAATGTAACGTTATAAGATCGTGGCGTGACCATATACATATATATTATCTTTATATTACATCTCTTTGTAAATGAAAACTTATGAGTTCACTAAAAGTTGAATAGAGCCTCTTATAAAAGCTTCAATTCGGAATGAAAACGAGCACTTCATATGTAATATATCCTCTAAGGTTTACATAGGCATTTTACTGAAGGTCGCGTCCAGTCAGACAGGTAGATTTTATGTGCGTGAAAGCGATGAAGGGTAGGTTCCACCCAAAATTCACCGATGCGCCAGATTCAAGTAATATTCTGGGGTGAAGCATGATAGACTTTTTTGTGTGAAGGAGATATTAGATTTTTTAACGAAAATACATGTATTACAAAAACGACATAAGATCCGACTTTGTTTTGAATTTGTATTTCTAAATCCATTTTGAACACACACCCTTAATTTGTAAATGTCATCAGGAGTGTAAAGAAAACAGACAATGGGTGTACACAAATAAGAAAAACAAAGGGAAAAAAGAGCTGGGTATATAACTTTGTGTATTAATAATTGAAAAACAACTCACAAATATTTTATATAAAATTCACCGAAAATTCGTTAAAACCAAAAATTCAATTTGTTTTTTCTAAAAAGACCGCGACATTCAATTTGACATTTTAGAAATGTCGAATCTTGCTTGATCTGTGTGTGCAAATCAGTGTAAAATCTTTCTTAAATTTTTTAAATATATTCTTTTTTTAATTTATTTTAATAATTTATATATTCAAATAAAACTAAAATTTGAACGACTTCGTAAAAAAAAAATTTGTTTTGAAAAAAATGTTCCACATACGCCACAGTGACCACAATTACCTATTTATTAAAAAATAATTATTATATATTTTTTAATCGTAATTCTGCATACTTTAAGGAGTACCTATTAACTTGTTATCATTTTCTACTTGCCCAAAGGGCAACTATAATGTCTATTGGCTTCGTGTTGAAAAAATATCAAGGATTTAATCCAATTTCACATTACGATGATGATAAAGTTCCAAAATGTGTTAATTGCGTACCTTTTGTGTTTTTGTGCATCTGTACATTAGTACCTTCGTTTCTACGTCAACTGTCATTCAATCTACAGGCTTAACGTATATATAACAATTTCCTTTAGTACAAAGCATTTTAATGTAATTTCCAAAGCAGATAGTTATAATAAAAACGAGATTCGATGTACATACATCGAGTCTTGTTTTTAGATGCTCAATTTAAAGATGTTGAAAAGCAAGACCAGTCATTATGTTGGACCAAAGTAAGCTTATATGACTTGAATAATTAATTTAAATAAACAATTAATTTAATTTGAATAAACAGCATGGTGAAAATCTAATGGTTTCAACTGCCAAAAATTGGTAGAAAAATGGACGAGCACATAGAAAATGTATTTATGTATGTAAAAAATTTGAAAAGTATATTTTATCGATTGTGTAGCGTTTCATGCACTACAATATGGTCAATGGCCCTAAACAAGGAATCTTATTCACTATATGGTCTAGCGGTTCTCTTTACCAGCTGGTTGCGGCACTTGATTTTCCCTATCTATTTTTCTGTGATAAAACCACGTTGTCCAACCTTAACAACAGTATCATTAAAGACACAAATCTCAGGACTTCTGATGCGTGGTTTTGCCGGTTTTCATATGCGATGAGCGAATATAAAAATTTAATTCAATTCATGAAAAATTTTAATTTAAATTCTTACAATGAATAACTTTATAAATTCATATAGCTTATATCAAAGAACCCATCCATAATTTTGTCATCTTTACCGTCAATAAGTATCATCGGCGAAGACACCGTCATACGCAAAAAAAAAAAAAGAACAACTATAGTAAACGTATGTATATGTACTTAAAATTCAGGTCGAGCCTGACATTTCCATTCATAAATCATATATATAAGCAGTCTACAAATATTAGCACATTCGAGCGTTAAGTATGCATTGCGCACGCACCGCACATATTGTTGTTGTGTGGGATAAATCAATCACAGGCACGAAGCTAGAAGACATAGAATAGAGAGTCTACAGAAAAGCCCCATTTTTCTCAAATATGTATTATGAATAGGCATTTTGGGCAGTTATGCTAGATTTATTCCACAGAATTTTAAATATTCAGAATATTGAATTATGATATAAACACGTTTTAAAATTTTTGTATTTTGAGTTTTCCTGTAAAAATACTACGTTCTCATTTGGCCAAATTATGTAATTTCGCTGAAAATTCCAAATTATATAATTTTACAGATTCACATTTCGAAATGAGGTAACTCGAATGCATCCATAGCGGAAACCCATTGAAAATATGAAAATTTGATGTATAGACAACAGAAAGAGAACACAACAAAGAGAAGCTATTAATTGACAAATCAAATTCAAAAATGAAATTAGCTGTCCAACGAAATTAGCAAGTTTACAAGGAAAACACATTTTCGGTAGATAATTCTCATTATTTATTTATTTATTTATTTAACAAAAATAATCTATATAAAATAAATTTATAAAATTATTTAAAAACTAAGACATCAGGGCAACAGGACCATAATTCTCATTATTTTTTAAGCCCTTTAGCTATAAATCCTAGCTATGGCCCTGGCTGACATACATTATTGTGAGTAAATACAATTTTAATTTACATCAAAAACACACAAACCATTTTAAATTCCAATCGTGGTTGATGACATAAAGATATTTATGATTTTGTTATTTTGCATAAAATTCAGAGTTCAAACAACTCAAAAACAAAAAGAAACAGCAGAACTCGTGAACTCACACGAATTCCGTTTAAATAAATTGCGCAGAGCATGCAAACTTCATGTACATATGTGTATTGTACGAGAAATTGTTTCATATCATATGCAAATCCAGAGCATGAACACAACACAGCACAATCTATCATTATCTCAGGTAAAACAATGGGATTTTGTCACAATGGCCATTGGGTCCACGACATCAACGACAAATGATTACAACTGGTGCATCCTCTCTTTATAGCACATCTGCACCACCCAACACCATATCAACAACACCAAATCCGTAGCTCGATCTTTTGCACCAAAAGAGTTTCAGAGAATCCAGATTCATTATGTCGCCTGGTTAATTAATTACACAAACGTGATATGTAATGTAGCCGATGGCATCTCACAGATCAGCCACCTCGAAATGCTATAAGTTGCACAAGCTTAAGTGTTGCATGATGGCGTAGGCGTAATTACTTTCGTCGTCGTGGAGTTATAGCGAAGAAGACCCTCTCTGATAAAATGGCGCGAGTAGATGGAACGACCGCGACGCCACGGACGTCTTGTTTTGAATACTACTGTGTTGCACAAAGATGGATACCAGAATCTGGGATACTTGATGCACCACCAGATGATGATATAAGTGACGAAGACGAAGATCGTTTTCTTTTAGCTGTTGTATAGAGATGGCCGTCAAATAGTAACAGATATATACTACCTATATAGTATACATATTTATACGCTTTGAGAGATCAGTAGTTGTTGTCTAAATGTATATTATGATGATGAAGTTTCGTTTAACGTTCATAGCTACGTATGTATATAGTCATACATTGTGTATGTTGCAATTCAATTGTTTATCTTCTAGGTGTTCCGTTTTTTTTGTTGTATTCTTCTATTTTTGTTCCCAACGATGGGTTTTTTTTCCAACATTTCTATTTAACTTGGCAAATCAATGCAAAAAATACCTCTGGGGACAATAATCCCATGCTATCCGACCTACTTTGGTGAGATGTAAAAAAAAAAACAAATGCAGCAGCTAAACTGATAGAATCAAGAGGATGAATCTTTGAAGTCATTATTTATTCAGCTTGCTTGCATCAGCGCATCAGCCTATATTTGGAGGATGTTATATAGAAGTTGAATGCTTAAGATCAGTGGAGAAAATCTTCTTAATCGGTCTTAAAAAAAGATTTATATGTGAACTTTGTTGCATTGAGTATAATGCATACACTCAATTTATGCAAGTTTTTCTTCTGAGAGAATTTTTTTGTTTGCAAACCTTAAGTAGTCCAGTCTAATGGTTCATTGAGGTTTGCGTTCAATTGGAGTCCATTGAAATTTAAACTGGGAGGTAGAAGATATAATCATTATGTTATGGGTATAACCAGAACAATTCAACTTAGTTGTCCCTCTCATTTTTACAAGGGGTGACCACCATCTCATGAATTTCAAATTTGAGTATAATTAATTATCTCAGTAAAAATGAGGGGTAAGAAAACTCAATAGTGCAGTCTTCTGGTGATACCCCACCTAACCATACAGTTATTATTGGGCTTTTCCAAGAACTATCTTTGTCTTTTCTCTTTCTAATTTTGACAGTTCAAAACAACAAAAACAAAACATGTGATATCGAAATTGGAGAAATGTAAACAAATGCTTTTTCAGTGCAATGTGGATTTTTAATATTTTCTGTGATTTTTGTTTATATAAATAAGCTTGATAAGTTATTGAAGTTGATTTTTTGTTAAATTGGCGTTATAACCATCGTTGGAAAACAAACAAGCACTATATTATAAAAATATTTGTCGTTTGTTTACCTTTCTCCAAGTTCAGATAGCTGTTTCCTATTTTTTTTGACTGACGGCTGGTGGAAAAGCCCAATTGAAGTGGACTACTATTTTACACAAACGTAGCCCTTTTTTGACAATTTTACTATTCTAACACAGTAAAGTTGTTAAAAAAATGTGCTAGGTGGTTGTAGATTTTCTGTAGGTAATCGGAGTCCACTGAAATTTTAACTCACGTTTAATAGAAAAAGACGTATATATTTTAGTTGGTTAATCCGGGAGAACTCTCCGGAAGTCCCAGATTCGGAACTCCAAAGGAACAAGTTGCAACACTTTTTTAATTCTGAGGTTTCTGTTTTGTTGTACCTTTAATTTGAGAAACGTCAAATGCAAACGTCAAATTGGCCTATAATTCTGCCGTTGTGAAGGCCACAAGTCACATAAAAAAAAAGAAGAACAAAGAAATGGTACGCAATTTTTAAGCCTTTATTTAATGCACTCTTGTGAGATTGATTCCTTTTGTGAGGTTTGTTTTGATTCGATAACATTTTAGGAATACTCAGAAAATCCTAACGAAAAACCTCAGAAAAAAAATTATTAAGGTTAATTTTTTTATTGTGTTTGTGTCGCAAACCAACGCGATGGCGGTAACGATAACGATAAAAATGTGGATGCCGCACATATAAATCAAAGTAGAGGCACACATCAATCGCTTAGATCTGTTCGGCATCCACATTTTTATCGTGATCGCCATAGCGTCGGTTCACGCGTAGTTTAAAGTTCTGAGTTTTGTTTGAACGGACCCATTGAATAATTTGTTTTCGTGATTGTGAAATGTGAGTAGGTACTGAAAAAGGTGATTACAATTTCGATAGTTTTTGTATTGGGTCACAAGTTAACCAATTCCCCATTCACACGAGGAAGTTGAGTTTCCAGAAACTTTCAGTTTAATATTTATTTATTAAGCTTAATACAACGTTACTTAGGTCTAAATAAAATTTCATTAAAAACTAAACTTCTTCTAAGGTGAGTTCTTCGTTGTTTTTTTGTTTTGTGTTGTTTTTTTTTTATTTTTATTAATTTATTATTGAGATGGTCTCAAAGGTCCGCCCATCAGTTTCATTACAGTAAAGAAACTTAAAAATAAATTAGAAAAAACAAACGCTCTGACACTGATCTTAGATTTCGGGGGTTCGTATGTGCAGTGAAATTTTTTGGAGAAGCGCTGGGCAAGGGGTTGCAAGTTAATAATCTGAAGACGATCTTGCATAGGGAGGGAGATGAGAACTATCTAGCCATGGTAGCCCACAAAGTGCCAACCGAATGAATCTCCGTTGAACGGCTTCAATACGAAGGGAGTGAGTTAAATAAAAGGGTGACCATACCTAGCTGGCATATTTAAGAAGGGTCCTTACGAATGTGAGGTAAAGAGATTTTATAACGTAGGGGTCTGAAATTCGTTTTGACCACCGCTTAACGAAACCAACTACAGAGTTAGCTCTATTAATAGATGTGGTGATGTGAGATCTAAAGTTAAGTTCTTTATCACACACTAGTCCTAGATCACACATTGAATCAACAACCGTAACAGTTTCAGAGTATGTAATAGCTTGACACTTGCTAACGTTAAGTTCAAGAAAGTTCTTCTGGCACCAGGTAGCAAATCTATTTAAATCTTGTTGAAGAAGATAGGAGTCAAAAGGAAAGGAAATGATTCTAAAGATTTTTGTATCATCTGCATTAACAGAAATCGAAAGGTCCTTGATTTTTTAGGTGACAAAAGCACCAAGTAAGATTACTGAACAGTATATGATTGGTGGAGATTTGAAATTAAAATAAAACATCAACAAAGCTCCAGCAACTTGTTTCCTCGTGTGAAAGGCCATCAAACGAAAATCTTATTGCGTTTTTGTTTGGTAGCTTTTAGACTAGATTTTTCTTGGAATATTTACTGTTGAGCTAACTGTGAATATCCATTAAATTAAAAATTAAAAAACTGCTGATTCATTTGTAGTTTTTACTCACTGCATCATCACTTTAAGTTTAACTTCCACCTACTAAATTGCTTATCTCTAAGTCAATAAATTCTTATTTAAATGATGTTTCATTCTGAAGTGATTAAAAATGCAAAAAGTTACTAATAAATATCAAATGAAGTCACTATGATGACATTTTCAAATCTATTCATTCATCGAATGTTGCTTTATTTTAAAAACATTATTACTATTTTTGTATTGTTGATCTTCATAATCAACCACGCCTGTGTATGAACTCCAATTAACTATTATTTATGCCGCCATTTCTTGTTGTGACGATTGGACACCACTGATAATTTTGCGTAGTTGAAATGATTGGCAATAAAAATCCATATAAACCTGGATGATTCTCAAAACACATTTTATGAGTAGGTGGTATGTATAATTTGTATATACTTCTATTAAATCGATGTTCATTTCACGAAATTGTGAAATGCTGAGAAATTCGATTTACGGTAACACCCTAGATATTGAGATTTATAAATTTAGTTAAGTCAAGTAGAAATTAAGCTTCTATCATGAGGTAAATTTTCAACAGAAAAAAACGATTTTGATCCCCATATACTCACAAATGTATATAACCTACTCTACTAGGCCACGTATCGGATAACCGTTTATTTGAACTCCCAGACTTATGTGTGGCATTGCTTTCGTTATGTATTTTTTTAAATAAAAAATGTTTAAAGGGAGTACCTAACCTATATATGTATCTACTTTATATATGTAATAAAGAAAAAAAAACAATACTCCGTCATAAACTTTCTGTTGTCCTAACCCATTTAACTACATAATTTTTTTCTTTCATCAATCTCATTTAAATGTCATCAATCATATAAATACCACCATAATTTTTCTCTTACTTCAACTTAACCTATTCATTTGATTGGCCTCATAAGGTAGGTAAATAATGTATACATACGTATGTATATAAATATTTATTATATATGTATGTGCCTTTTTGGAGAATATCATATAGCCATCAAAGTAGGTATAGATCTTTATGCAGATAAACATCTAGTCCACTAGACATCCAACGACCAGAACCACAACATATATATGAACATACATTTTCTACATTTCCATAGAAGTTTTTTGCACGCATTGAATGAATAATCATAATTTGCCGACCATTGCAATTGCAACTACTTCCACACACAATAATCGAAAGTCCTATATAATATTCTTACGAATGGTTTTCACCACATCAAGTTGGCACGAATGGTTGGTTAAACATAAACATGGCATGGCGTTCACACCTTGTGCTGATGCTGAGCAAACACTGGACTGGACTCAACATAAGCCTATAACTTATTCATTGGACTTTAATGCCATACGCCCATTTGGTTTTATAAATAAGATTATTTTTATCTTGTGGTTAATGAATGCAAATAACTGATCAGATTTGAATATATGGACTTTTTGCAAACGGGTCTGTTCGATTTCATTTCTTATATTATGCATAATTGCATGTATGAATTATTTCAAATAAAATATTTCATGGATAGACAAAAAAAACTCTCACTCAACATTGCTTCTAGATCTAGCGAACATTTTATTGGTTGACAGCGATTGAAAGTGAATAACAATTTAAATGGAATCTGACAGCTAGGCAGCAGGAAGTTTTTTTTTACCTACTCAAGCATCGATACAAAAAAAATTGTGTCATGATTGTCCATCCACACATGATTTTAACTATATTTTCTAGAAAATAATTAAAGTCAATTTGTGTTGATCTAAATAAGTTTTGATTGTTGATAAAAACTCAGTAGAATTTATAATTTTATGTTTCCACCGAAGGTTTATCTCAGTTATTAACACAAAAAGATTATAAAGCAGGCAGTTTATACATACCTCTTAAAATGCAAATGTTTTTTTTTTCCATTTTTTCATTTTTTCTTATGAATTTGAAGTAGGTAATACCGACAATTTCATGTGTGTATGAGAAACAATTTGCAATTAATGCCTTCATAAAAATGATGTTAAACATTTCTAGCAACAAGAAAAACTTCTATAAGAATATTTTCGGGTAAATCGAATCCCAGGAATCCATGGCTTAGTTACCAGAATAAATTTTTCGCCAACTGACATACTATATTTATTTTTCTTCCCTATACACAAGCATTTGGAAAAAGTTTTAACTTTTCCCGATCGCTAATGATAGTTACGGCCAACATTTGAAAGACTTTGTGCATCTCTTCCCGAACATTCCGTCGAGCCATTGCATAAAACCAAACAAATTCAAATATGCACTATACACACTTAAAAGTAGCTGTCATCTAAATTATTTAATTCATCGAACCAGTGCTTATTTGAATTAACTATGACATAAATGAATTTCCATTTCCATCTACCAACAGTAGGTCTGTTTGGTAACGTGAAATTTCTTGCGAATTCGCACAAATTAAATTTCTGTCAAAGCCCATAGGAAAAATACTCCGTTTTGGGGAAATTTGATGGAAAAAAAAGTTACCAAAAAGGCATAGTTATCACCAGAAAAGCTTAAAGTTACCTACCTAATTGGATATTAATACTCAATATAAAAAAATTGTCAAACATTTTAACGTAATATAAAGAATTAAAGTAGAATTAGATTTCTTATATTAGTTAAACTAATTTAAGAGGTTTTCTTTTTATTTTCTCATAAATTAATAATATTGTATCGTTTTAAATAAAACCAATTTTATCTAACCGGTCCTTTGACTACATTAAAGAAGATAAATATAAAGACGAAACCTAATAATACACCTACTCAATGAATACTTATAATTTATGACAAAGGTTAAAATAAACATTTTACGGATTAAATATGGAAATCAAGTTGACCTTTTTTTTGTTCATGAACCATGACACATCGTAACTTACTTGGTGTTCTAATGAAATAAATTAGTTTCCAAAAAAGGTTATAATATTCTAAACAGTTAAAACTCAAACGAAAATCTTTCTTTCAAATTATGTAGGTATATTTCCATATATAAGAAATAAAATGCACCACTGGATGGTTAGAACTTGTTCTTATATGGTTCAAGACTTTAAATGAGCTTTGACGAAATTGAAGATGTAGGTTATTTAGTTTATTAATACAATGGCATAGTTGAAGAGAATTTCCTCACTACCAGTTTGACCTTGTCATGGTAAAAAAGCGTTGGTCTGACAAAAAAAACAGATATTTTTAAATGAAATGGTAAAGATCAAAAAAATTATGCAAAATGTAGGTACTCCAAAATCAGTAGATCAATCAAAGTTTGCAATATCTATCCTTGAATTTTCCGAAAGATACAACAGCAAACCAGAACGCTTACCAACAAAATTTTTACTCACGGTTAAGGTGTGTAAACATCAACGTTCTTCCAAGTGTCGTAGTTGATTTTTATTTAACGTTCCCCATTGCAATGGGGAAAATGGGTAAATGTGTGACACGTTTACAGTTTACCCTTCCGCCGGCATAAATGTTTAGACATTGAAAAACATAAATACAAAAATACATGAGTTTATTTCTGTTTCTTATTTTTGTGGGCTATAACTTACGACAAATATTTTAGGTACGCTACTAATAAGCGATGCAAATGTCATCGCTCTTTAGCTTTCAAATTTAAACATAGACATTTATGGTACTTTTTGACACATTCCATATTATGTACACATTCCTGCTATGGGTCCATTAATAAGTATTAATTAAGTAAGAGCTTTTTAGAAAATGAATCTCATGTAAAATTTATTGACAGAAGAAGAGTTTCGTTGTGTATAATTTATAAATAAGATAAACATTTAAATTGTAAAATCCAAAATCAATTAACTAAAAGTCAATTACCCTAAATAACTTGCCAAACATTTAGATCTCGAAATCAAATTAATCTAAATCTAAAATTATGGTTAACTTATCGTTCAATGGACTAAATTTGGCACTCATTTAATGATGCATTAATTAAAACCTAATTACTTACACAAATTTGCCCACAGCAAAGCTAAACTTCTGCATTAGCTTTTAAATGGATTACATTATTCCTTTTTATTTATTTTTTGACATTAGGAGTTACTTTATGTTCTTAAATTGACTTAATTATTTCTGATTATTACTTTTTTACATTACACGTTACATTTATTTACATAAATTATATATTTATAAACCTTTCACTTTGAAAGGGACACGCTCTTACTACCTTCACAATTTAATATTTGTTTTCCTCGAAAAAATAACATTCCATTTAAGTATGTATTTAATATGGTTTTGTGTAGAAACAATATCGAGTTTCTTATTAAATTTAATATCATACAAAGATGGATAAATTCGAAAAAATGGTTTTAGTCATACCGGCCATATCTTCGGTAAGTGAAAGTGCATGTTCATCGAGCTAAAACTTCAATTTCCTTAAAATTTTGGGGATGTACAGTCGCACAGAACTCAGAAGTGAAGTTTCCAGTTTACAAATGTAGGTTAACATATTAAAAAAACAATTTGGAAACTTTGCCGCCCTGTATCTTTTTGGTTTTTGACCACTAACTACAGACAATCGGGTCTCTCTAACGTGAAATTTCTTACGAATTTGTACAAATTTTCACAAAATTTTACAATTTGCTGTCAAAACCCATAAAAAAAAAAATTTGTTTTGGGAAATCTGTTGAAAAGAAAAAGTTACCAAAAAGGCGGCATAATTTGACATGAGATAAAAAATGTTAATTAAATGAAATGCAAAATTGAAATAAATTGGGCTTTAAAATAGAAGCAAACGTAGTGGTGGAGAATATACCAATTTTAGTTCTGGGTGAAATTACGGAACAATATAATGCTAATTCTTATGATCCCAAATCTCAGTTTGATACTATGTATGTATGTGCATCTACTATGTACATATGTATGAGCATATGTACATACATACATTATATAAGTAAGATTTTTTTAAATTTTCAAATAATCAGATATTAAATCACCTTTTATGTTAATTCTTTTTAAAGATTAATTATGTGTATTTTGTTCGACCAACTAAAAGGTCAGTGCTCTTCTGTTCTTAATGATGTAAGCAAATTGACAGTCTATTTGTTTTTTTTTTTTTAATAAACAACAATGACATTGGAATTTTCAATATGCTTTCATAAAATTGATTGTTTTTTTAACATGATGAGTGTTAGATTAAGCAATTTATGCAAAGTTATAATGAATAAGAATTACAAATGTTTGTATATTCATTCAATTTTTGTATTTAATATCGGACAGATATTAATTACAAATTTAAATGGTTCCCACCAGTTATATTTTGGCGCCATTGTAAAAGCTTGTTGATAATAATAATTGGGCTTATAAGTTTGAACAATAACATATTAGCATATTATGAACTCATTTCATTTAATATATTATCATATCAATTTAGCCTAGTTTAAAAAAAAAAACACCTTTAAAAACTTTAAAAGTAACATATTCTTGTAGCCCTTACTCCTTATATACTTTATATAGGTACTACATATAATGTTCATGTCAATGAAAACCTCCGCAAACACCACTGCAATTATAGTTAAGCCTCTTAAAAAGGTAGTTTAATTTACTTTTATACAAGTATCTTTTGATTTTCGGATGGATAATTTTATAGATTTACTAGTATTTCAACTTTTCTTCTTCTATAGTTCTATATATCTTTTTGATCTATATATAGCTAAACCATAACATCATATTTGTTATAGTTGTGAATAAAACTTGTTCGTTCCTCAATTGAAGATAGATGCCAATTCTTAGAGGTCCGTCATCTGGTAAAGAAACATGTTTTACTGCATAATAATCATGATCACGTAATCGCACACATCAGAATCAGAATCAAGATTTTCCTGACAATTTGTGAAAGAGAATATTTTCTTATATAAAAACTCTTCGTATATATGTGTAGGCACAACAAGCAACTCGGTGGAATGATAATGCGGTTAAGTCAAGTTCAATATTGCGTTTTTGCAGATATGAAAGAGTTATGTGATAACTATAATTTAATACATTGTGTACGATTCTCATATATATACATATTTTATTTTTCAAATCATAACTCTTTGAGAAAGCCTTTCCTTTTATTCGCTCATAGAATCCAATTATTCCATTTAAAAGACACAACCTTTTCAACAAACTTAAAATTAACATAAATTATCTTTAATTAGTGAGGTAAGTGCGAAATCTTATCAATAAAACAAAATTGAAGTTCATTTATGTTAATTATAGGTACATAGTTCATTTAAGTGAGTGGATTAATGAGTAATTTAGTTCAAAATACTTAATATATTATAGGTATGTATGTTTGGTATCTTTTTAAAGAAAAAGGTTAAAACCTATCAAACTTTGAAATAAGGAGAAAATACTCTCTGAGAAGCGAAAACTTTACAAAAAGTTAACAAACGCACCACACCACTTTTTGTATAAAATTTCACTTTTGTTGACAAGACGTCAAATGGTGACAAATCATTTTGAATCTTGTTATTTTTAAATTGCAAAATTATTGTTTATAAAAAAAAAATATCGAACGAAAATTTAGCGTCGGTTTTTATGGACTTACATATCCGAATCTTCATCAAGTGAATAGTGAATGTGAACAATCTGAATGAATATTTTGTCACTTCCTTGCCAACGTCAAGTGACAGACACTGACCAGCTGTGTATTTGACAGTTTTTACACTCCTTGCACATAGAAATTTGTATAGCAGAAATTTGAAAGTTATTTGCTCTCTTGTTGAATTTTTTGTCTAGTTAACAGACAGAAATTTCAGACAATTTCTAAAAAAAAAGTAAAGCAACTTGTATAGTATAGCAACTTGTAGCAATAAGTTACAGTTTACAAACTGAAATATTTTGCCAACGATATTCAATATGCTTATTACACTTTTTGTCAAAAATCAAACAGCTGCACTGATTTGAATTTTAACAGCTCTGATTCCTTACTCTGAGAAAAAAAACGTGGGTTTTATGAGTCATTCAGAGCTCGACCCGAACAAACAATGAACATAGTGCAAATAACCTAGGTCGAAAGAAGTGTGCCCCAGTGCTTACATCGAATCAACTTAATTTGTGTGTGTAAAATCTCACACTTTGTGAGAAAGTATATGTTTTTTTTGTGTAGACTAAATAATACTCTTTGATAATAACCGATTTCTTTTTGAATGTAGTATAGATTTTCATTAAGATTTGAGTGAATTAGGAATTAACTGTTTATTAATAAGATATTTATATATTAAGTATACCAACCTAAGAATATTATATCAATTATCAAGGTGTGATTTCTGTGACCTCTTTCAATTTTGATAGTTAGGCCTGTTTAGAGATAGTTTTTAATGATTTGGAAAAACTTCGTATACAAATTTGGTTTCATTCTTAGCCAAAAGGTAAACCCTAATCTCAATAACCATGGGATATTATAATTAAAAGTCTTCCAATTTTTTTATTGCATGTCATTGATTTTATTATGTACCTACTCTTATTTCCATATTTAATTTTAGTAGTTGGCATAAGCTTATTTAATTGAAGTCCATCTGTCAATCAGATAAAATGAAACTTTCACAAAATAATTAATAATTCCATTGATCTTAAAATCAGATTTGCAAAAGCTTAATAAACAATGGAGTAAGAAAAATGATGAATATAATTCAACAGTTTTATTAATGCCATTTTTGATGGGTATTAAATTTAATGAGAGTCCAATTATGTTGACTGAAACCATATTTCAAATGATTATATTTAGGTACTTACATATTATATGTATGTGTTAGGGTGGCGTTTATTTTGGAAATTAAGTAATTCCCTCTGTAAAACTTTATTGAAATCGGTTATTGTTAAAACAGGCCACCATTGACATTTCCGATACAAAAACTTAGACTGCTTTTAAACGGTGCAATTTAATCTTGTGATTTTGAAGTCCGTAGGGGTAGGTCAAAATTGCTGAGGTTGGAAAAATTTCTTTGTGCTTCTTCTTATTGTTCGAGACATAATTAGAGCAAAGAAGTTGAAGAGATGTTTCCTTTTCATTTGAACAAACATATTTTGTCATTTCTTCTTTAATTATATGAATCAAAATTCTCAATAAATTATTGTTTTAATATTTAATTTCAATAGCTCTGAATTCTTACCTCGAGAAAAAACCTGGGTTCTGTAAGAGGCATTCTGAGCTATGTACATATATGTATATGGTACAAAGTATAAAGTTGTTTTCACTTTTTGTAAACATTATTTATTTACCCATTTAAAATTAACATTATCGTTGTTTTTGTGCCACCCTAATGTATCTATATGTACATTTTCCAAATTTTACTTTGAAAAATTTATTCGACATAGAAATATATTCGATAAATCGGGATAACGTTGTTATATTTCTTATTTCTGTACAAATTGTGCGAATAAATAATTTATATCTCAATATTCATCGTAATATAAAATCAAATGACTTTGAATTAAATTTTCAATTAAAGGTGGCTGATGAGTTTGATGACCTTTAGAATAATAAGCCACATTAAATTCTTAATATCTCTTTTAAAAAAAAAAACCTTTCCAACTATGTATATAATATGTAGGTATTTTAATTGTATTTTCATTTTGTATATTTCTATCTAATTAAAAAAAAATGTATGCATTTTTAATAAATCTTCTCTTAGGTATATGTATGTATGTAAATGAAAAGGCACCTTTCTCTGTTCCTACTTCTGGTTTTATTCTATTTTAAGCTGTTTAAGCAGTGGAAACAAAAATAGAACCTGCTATCGTAACTTGCAAGGTGTTCGAATTCGAATATTTTGGTATTAACTTATGGTCTTAATTGTTTCACCTTGATGTCTTAATGAACTTAATAGTTATAAATAAATATACGACATAAGAAAAGAAGGAAAAGAAAAAGGTTTTGTTTGTTTTTTTTACAACTCAAAAGTTAAGATCGATCAGATTACACCATGTGACACGATTTTTCTAACATGAATATAGTTTTATAATTTACAAATATAGGCTGAATTACTTGTTTGATCGGAATTATAACTAATGAATGATTTGGGTCACATTCCTCTCAGTTATGACTATTTCTTGTACCTTCATTTTAGAACGAAACTAATATTATGAGTTAACAGTTTATTTGAACAGTACAATCTAGTTACTCAGCAGTTTTTTAGTTAAAATCACCTAATAGGTATATATTTTATTTTTTTTTTGCATAATACCAACGTTTTTTCAATTGGTATCGGATTGACAATCTTGTTCTGAAAAGAAGAGAACATTTTTGTTCACAAATATCGAATTGTTTGTTCCGGATTACCGATTCTGATGTTTTCGTATCCTCGTTGTCGCGGACACAAATATGATCGAATATGATGTTGTTCACCAAGAAAAAGGAGAATTAAATTTCTTAGGAGATAAAATTGTTATCATTTGTGATTATTGTCACTTAAGACTGTAAAATAATAGGTGTGTTCCTTTACTTTAAAACTCTGTGAATTTGTGTGAATTTCTACGTCATTAAATTTTTTTTTATGAACTTTGAAAGACTTTGTTGTAGAAATTCACAGAAATGCACAGAGTTTCAAAGTGAAGGAACTAGGATAATCTTGAATTTTAAATTTAATCTTGAAATTATTTGTTCCTAAAATGATATTTCACAACTTTGACAACTTTTGTGATAAAAAAAATTGAGATTTAGCGCGTTCAGAAAAATGATTTGAATTTATGGTCTGTTTGGTAACGTGAAATTTCTTGCGAATTTGCACAAATTTTCACAAAATTTCACAATTTCACTGTCAAAACCCATAGAAAAAAAAAACTCAGTTTTTGGAAAATTTGTTAAAAAAAAGTTACCAAACATGCATTTAATCAAATTAAGTTGACTGTACAATAATATACCCGAGCGAATGAAGCATTTCTGAGTTCATATTCAAATTCAGGATATTAAAAACTAAGCAACTAACCTCCCCCCGAACCTGAGCTCCATTGCGGGGTAGAGAACTATATTTTGGTTACCGTAAAGTATAACAGATTTATTACACAGGGATAAAATACAAGTATTTAAAAAAAACATCGCTTAAAATGTAAAAATAATTAAAATCAACGCCAACAATAAATATGATATATGAGATTATTTGTTGATATTTTTTGTTATTTAATTCTTTTCACGTAATAATAGATAAAATGCCAAAATATACAACAATCTATGAAACAGTGAAATGAATTACTAAAAAATCAGATGGTGAAATTTTTAGAAGTAAAGCGTTCGATGTAAAATAAAAACCCGAGCAGCCCTGAGTTTTTTGACAGGTCGCCCTAGGGCAGAGAACATCGTTATCGTCGTTGCCGCGACAGATTCGCGTTGGTGTGGGGGAATCTTAAATAACTATTTAACTTTTTTGAAAGCCAAAAAGCCAGCTATTTTATTATACAGGGTGGCGCACGAATCGTGCTACAAAAATAAAACGTAATAACTTTTTTTCTGTGTGAGTAATCGGCTTATTTTTTTTTTATTTTGTAGGTTACTATTTAGATTTATAAAAATGGATGTGTGGGATACAGAGAAAAGAATTTGGATAGTGCAACGGTACCATGCTTTGCAGTCCGACATTTCCGTCCAAAGGGAATTTAGGCGGGAGTTTGGCGGTAATCCCCCGAGTAGATGGACCATTATGAGGTTTGTAAACATGTTTGCCGAATCTGGAAGCATCGCACGAAGGCCGTACCCATCGAGATGCCAATGTTCGGGTTCAGGATACAATCGCAGCAGTAGCATCTGCAATACAGGCCAATCCGAACGTTTCGACCCGAAACTTATCGGGGCAAATTGGAATTAGTAGACGGTCATTACAACGGATACTTCATGACGATTTAAACTTGTTTCCGTACAAAGTACTAGCAAGTTAAACCCTCAGGATTTGCCTGTTCGCCTGGAATTTTGCCAAAAAATGATATCAATGGCCGAAGAAGACAACACATGGATCAATTGTTTGTTCATGTCTGATGAGGCCCATTTTGATCTTAACGACAACGTAAACAAGCAAAATTGCCGTATATGGAATGAGTCTAATCCAGAAATGCTCCATGAGACGGAACTGCACCCAGAACGAGTCACTGTGTGGTGCGCAGTTTCATCAAGGTGTATTGTCGGGCCGTACTTCTTTGAAGAAAACGGTGTAACCGTTACTGTCAATGGGGACCGTTATTTAAAGATGTTGAAGGAGTTTTTTTACCCAGAACTGTGCCGAAGACGTATACCATTCAACAGCGTTTGGTTTCAGCAAGATGGAGCAACTGCACATATAGCCAGACCAGTTATGGCGGAGCTAAACAAAAAATTCGCAAACAAATTAATTTCTAGGAACTCCACTCTTCGCTGGCCTCCAAGGTCACCTGACCTGACTGCACCAGACTTCTTTTTATGGGGTTATGTCAAGCAAGAGGTGTATAAAACGAAGCCCAGGAATTTAACTGAATTAAAGCAGTCCATAACGACAATAATTGAGGCGATCCCAACTTCAACTCTATAATCTATAATCTTTAAAAACAACTAACTATTTAAAATAAAATTTAATTTTCTAACCAATAAAAAAAAAAATGAAATACATCGATTAAAAAAAAAGTTATTTGAATTTCTTATTGTAGCACAATTGGTGCGCCACCCTGTATTTTTAAATCGAATAAACAATTGAAAGTTTTTGAGGTTTTAAAACGAATGAAATAAATTAAAAGTGTTGCCATTATTATTAAAATATTTTTTTAAATTTATCCTCCTCCCTAAACACGTAACACTAACGTAGAGTTATTGTACTCTTGCTCTATTAGATAAAACATGATCAATAACAGAATATAGGAGAAGATCCATTATTCTGAAACTGAAGTAAGGCCAAACTATGTAGCTATTGCCTAATTTGGGAACTATAATCAAGAAAGTTTCGCATCCTGCATCAGAGCCTTAACGGACCCAACCAAATAATAATAACGGTCCTTATATGCAGCTCTCTGAATGTTCACAATAAGGAGAATTTTTTAACACAAAATTTCGGGTGAAACTCACGATAGGCGAAAAGTGAAATATCAAATTTTCCTGGTGGAATGTTGTTCGGGCGAAACTCACAATAAGGCTGATTATGTGGATTTTGGACCTTCATTAATTGAAGTTAAAGAAAAATAAAAACATTTCCAATGGGAATTTTTAATTTAAATAAGAAACATTTTATTATTAAAATAATTTCTGAACTCTTACATTATTCTGGATTTTTTACTTTGACTTTCATTTATTTTTTTTTTATAAATTTTAGAACTTATAAATAATTGAGGCATGTTTCTTTCAATCAATATTATTCATTATAATAGGCCAAGGTTGCCAATTTAATAGTTTTTTACCCAAGAATTTATAGGATACAGTGGGATTTTTTTATACAGAAAGTAATGAAAGCCTCTAGCTGATCGATGGCTGTAAAATGGTTAGTAATGTTAACTCTTCATATACTTGTATGTAAATTTGTACGTAAAAGTCATGATCACCAAACTCAATTCAATTAAATATTTAAATCTATAATTAAAATTTTGGTCTGCAAAATAATTTGAACTCACGACTAAAATAATATATCTTTATACTTCTTGCAAATAAATGACTTTCCATGAGAACAAAAAAATAAAAAGACCACTCACCTGTATATAAAAGCAGCAGGTGAATATATTTTCAGTTCGATAGTTATTTTCGATTTAAGTATCGTAGAACGATCTTCTTCCTTTCATAAGAGTATTTAATAGATACAAAATATTCTCGCAGTGTGTATGTAAATACTAGGTACCTCTTAGAAGAAGGGTTTTAATCCAAACTTTATAAACTTAAACACAAAAGAATACAACAAACAGCAACAAAAAAAAACAACAATCTTAATCACTTCTCTTTGGACTTTTTTTTATTAAAACTTCTTCCTTTTATAGATATTTCTTGTATCTTGTATCTTTTTTTTTTTTCTTTAATTTTTCAAATACACATGCTACACTCACGAAGCACAGCATACAAGAATAACAATAAAAAATATAAATCTATCTATTTTTTTTTTTTATTTAATTTTCTCTTTTTTTAGTTGTTTTAGATAGAGGTGTGTATGCTGATAGATGGATGTACTATAATGGATAAATAAACCAAAAAGCCAATGGCTATGACGATCAAATGCGATCTTTGCCTTCCTCACCGATCTTCATATTTGAAAATATTTTAGATATAAGTTTTCTTTGGCAATTTTCACTTTTTTTCAATGCAAATATCTTCAGAATTGGAGAAACTATGTAGTTAGTATATTGAACCGTACTTATAGATACAAAAATAATTTAAATTTTATAGATTCATAGATCGTTTGGACCGACACACAAAGACCTCTTTCACTCTATAGAACCGACGATCGCAGAGTTTGAACTCAACTGAGACTTGGTAATTTTCATCTCTCGGAGTCGAACCCTGGCTCCGACTTTACAATTTAATATAAGAATAAAAAAAAAAAAAAAAGAAGAGCGAAATAGTGGAAAAATACTTTTTAGATACACCAATCTTTTCTTGCACATGAATTTTCTTACTCTGCTCAGGTGTATCTTGTACATAGGTAACTAATCTACCTGTTGTTTTGTGTTTTAAGTTTGAACCTCAGCTCTTTTGAGTTTCTTTTTTCTATTGCGTTCTTTGTGCTTGTGAATCTTTTAATAGTTCGTTTGGTTTGGTTCGGTTTGGTTGGATGTAGCATTTTTGTTGGTAACGTAAGGTAAGGTATGTTATGTTATGTTAAACGAGTAGCTTGTGACAAATATACAACAAAATATAATAACAACAACTTTTGACTATACTTCAAAAGACTCACTTCAATGCGATCATCATTCCGCACTGATGGAAGGAAGACTCTTTTCAACTATATGCAGGTACGACTTACGAGTTTAAACTTGTGGGAATGGAATCAACAGAGTGTGACAATAGAGGACATGAGCATTCGTTTATGGTTGCCCGTCTTTCTATAGATGGATAAATGTTGTGAATTTGTTATTCGAGTCGAAACTGTTAGGGTGCATGCATGGTGCCATGGTGCATGGTGGTTGGAATTGAGATAGTTCAGACTATAGGTACATGTTCAACCTCATCATTTAATTATGGGGTGTTGCTTAGATCTTACGTAAAATGTCATAGATATCTTTCAATGCTTATATGAAGCAAGTTGAAATTATAATAAATGTTTCTTGTAAGGATATGGGAAAAAGTGTTGGGAATTTGCAGCATTTTAATTGCAACAAAAATTTGTTCTTATTATAATTTTATATTGAAATGGTAGTAGATTTCCTTATTTTGAATCGCACGTCATACGATACTTATGTAGCTACAGAAAATATCAAATTAATTTTTGACATTTCTCGTACCTTCTTAAGATAAAATACATCCAGCAAATGTGAATTCTTATTAACTTCTACCTTTTGTTATTAATACCTTCGTGATGAGAAATTGTTTATAAATGAAGTTATGTACCTCGGATCGGATAAAAGAATCGCTATTAGTAAACTATCATAACATAATGATGGGTCCAAATCTTTTGTTTCAGAGGAAGGTTGTCAGAGGAGTTTGAAATTCGAAGTTTTCAAAGTGGAGTTAGAGAAGGCTAAATAGGGTCAATAATATCTTTTATACGTAATGTATTGTATTGTATATAGAGAATATACAATCCCTTGATCCCGGGATCCCGGTACATTTTTCGATCCCGAAAATCCCGGGATTATAATGCTCCAAACTCGGGATTCCCGGGATCAGTGGCATACCTTAATTTAATTTTTCTGTTTGCTTATTTCTTACAGCAAAAGCTAAAGGTTTAACAATATTAATAATTAAATTATTTTAAGAAAAACGTAGGGAAAAGTGAAAATTAAATATACGAAAAAGGCATTTGTGTGCAAAAAGTTTAAAAAAACAGTTTTTGATATGTGTTTTCAGTTCAGTTTAATTTGACAGATCAAAATGCTTTCCCCACCCAGGTACTCTAGCTCATATTCTTCACTTGTTGTCATATTTTTGCCACGTTTTGCAAAATGTTTCAAAAAGTAGTTAAGTTTAACCATAGTTTTGTTTTTCAAAACAAAACCCTTTTTTTTAATTTTACAAGTATCTTCTCTCCTTTCTTTGATGGTACTTTCAATTTCCATTATGAAAAAATAACAATTGCTATTCGTCCCTTATTTCGTTTTAGTGTTGTTATCCAAACATGGCTTAATTTTATTTTTAGGGGATACAAAACAAAGTTCAAATGATAACTTTCATATTTTAGAATAAAACAAAAATTTTAAATTGCATAATAATATCCAATGCATGAAATAAAATCAGTATAATGTTAATTTATTTATTTATTTATTATATTATATGATATTTATTTTTTTATACTTAATACCTCCCCATTGACTTAATTTTTTGTTTAGAAAATATTATGTTCCATTACATACTACATTTTTTTCTCATTTTTCATTTTTTCATTTTTCATAAAAAATGAAACTAGAGAAGTACAATGAATTCATTACTGAAAATTCCAATAAAACTGAATGTGTACACATCAAACCCTAAAAATGTGAAAAAGTCACAAAAAAATGTGATAATGTCGGAAAAAATGTGAAAATTTCAGAAAAAATGAAAAATGTGATTTGATTTACATTTTTCAGCTTCAAGCAGCCTTTTTTGACATTTCAGAATTTAAAATTAAAACATATTTCAAAAATATTATAAAACTATTTTTTCAAAACATTTCGGAGAAAATTAAACCGGATATTATTTTGTGTTGCCGTTAATATAAATTAATCAAACATTGCAGCATTAGAAGAGAAAACAACAAGCATTTTTAAATAATTAAGAAACAATGAAATTTAAACTGAAATAACCTTTTATAAAATATTTTTGATATCCCGGGATCCCGGGATTCAATTTTTAAAATCCCGGGATTGCATTCTCTAATTGTATACTAGACGCACCTTTGTTCACTGGAAATGGAAGAATTGTGTCAAAAACCTAGACAACATCAATGAAAATATAATATGCTTACTATCCCTATCGAAATTTTGATATTTGATTTCACTTTTTCACACATCCCGAATCGAACTACTAATATTTAAGAGGGTGTGTCAATAATTCCCAGAAAATTGAAATAAGGAACACTTTTCTCGACAAAAAAGATATTATTTCTTAACATAGTCTCCATTTAGCTCGATATAATTCGTCTAACAAATCTGCAATTTTTATAATAATAGAATTTCGAGAGAAATTCAAAATAGGGGGTTTTTTTCACCGATGGATTCGTCCCTGAAAATTAACACAAATGGCATTGACACCCTAAATCCAAAATTTTGTTTATCAAGAAGCATCTTTTAAAAAAATGTGTGAGTGCCGGGACTCACGGTTAAGATGTGTAAACATACGTAACGTAACGTGAATCACAATCACAGAATCACAATCACGATCACAAGATACGTTACGTTTTTTTTTTCACCCTACCGCCAGTAATGGAGTGTTTATTTCTAAGCTTTCACGATCTTATTCGTTTGTACCTTGTGTTATAATGGTTTCTAGTTATTACAATTACAATCAGCCTTATTGTGAGTTTCACTCTTGCTGAAAATATATAAAACGTCTGACTTATTTCCCTTGTAAATTTATCTTTATTCGGTAAGGTTAAATAAAAAAAAACACATATTTATTTTGTAAACCTATGAACTATAATACAATACATAATTTCTTGTAAACAATACACTCTAAACTACTTTCAAGTCTTTCTTTTTTGATATATTATGTACTAATACAATGTTTATATTTTGTTTCAATATTTTTAATTTTTTTGTCAAAGATCCATAGATTCAACAATATAAGCTTTTACGATTAAATAATAGACAACAATGATATTCGATTGATAGTTTTACAGTAAAAAGGTAAGCGTTAAATTGACATAATTTTATTAAATTTTGTTGACGATTGTGTTGAACGAAAACTAGGTTTTTTTTTATTTTAAATGTTTTTTTTAAGCTTAAGAAGCATACTTGTTAAATAAAATATTTTTTTACTAAAGTTAAAGCATTTGATAATTTTTGTTCATATAATGATTTTATTATTATGACTATGTTTAAAATTTAGTGCATTCACTATATAAGCAATTATGTAGCTATTTTTTTAAAGATTAAATTATTTTGTATTTTTTAAGCATTTCGAGTTAATTCCCAGCTTCACGAATTCTGTGTGATAATATTCACTGAGTACTTGATAATATACATATATCTAATTATAAGATATTTATCGAGAGTTCATATTTTTTTTTATAATAAAAAAGCATATTCAAAACAACACTTTTTAGTACTTATGCATATCCATATATTTAAATATTTTATTTATTATTTTAAAAATATTAAATTTAATAGTCTTGTATAGTTATATATATATATATATATGTTTGTTTGCCTTTGTTTGTACGTTAATCAATCACAGATTTTCAAATATGAATTTTATTTATTTTTTATAAATTAAAGTAAATTTTTTAGTTTAAATTGTTCTTTTCAATCGGTGAGCGATATAGTACTTATACATCTTACAAGATATATTTTTTTATATTTTTTTTTTTCTTTTTTATTTTTATTTCAATAAATTGTTTTTATATTCATGTAAAAGTAAATGCAATTAAGTTTGTTTTATTTACGTTTCAAATTTAAAGTTAAATAATTTTGTTTGTATTCATAAAAATGTAAATGAATTTAGTGATAATAATTACTGATGAAATATTATTAAATAAGAACAATTAAACAAAAACGAATAGAAAGAAAATAAAATGAAATGATATTTTATTGGAAAAGTTGGAACACAATACTTTGGTGGTATAGTCACAATCACTTCCGTCAAACATTAATTAAGTCATCAAACCAGCATCAGTTTTAGGGTAAAGATGTTCACTATTGCAAACTTGCATCTAATAATGCGCAAACTTCAGGCAAACCAGAATAAAGAAAATTCATAATGCGTAGTTGCTGATGTATTGCATCAGAATTTACACGAATTTACATATAATTACTAAAGCTGCACAAAATGCAATTATTTTTCTTTTGTTTTAACTTTTGATCAATCTAAAAAAATCAATCAAATAAAATAAAAGCCATTTTTATTCGAATGTGTTGCAAGAAAATCAAAACTTAAAGTCTAGAACGCTGCTGATGCGGAAAAAAATGGAAAACACAACAAAAACGAACACGATAGCCTGGGCAATTAATTTTGTTCGAACAAAGAATGGAGACTTCTTCGAATAATTTGCTAAAATTATCAATTTCAATTTCATCGAACAAAATACTGCAGAAAGGAAATTTTCATTTATGATTTCGCTGTATGAGATTTTCAGTTTCACATCAGCAGGGTCTATGCTTAAGGAAGAACTTTATGGTGCTGTTGAGGAAGATTACTTTAGCTTTCCTTGGGTGGTGTATAAAAATCGTTGATTCAAAGGTATACGGCGTTAACTACAAAAATGTGTTCCTTAGGTTCTGTTTATAAGTACTTAACTCTGACTGAACCTTAAGCTTGCTAACCTATGCATGAAAATTAATTGTAAACTGCTATTTCAATTTTATGTACCAATTAATCCGGGGTTAAACTGACTAAACAAACATGATTGAAGAGTTTAATCGAGACAAACTGCGGATAGTTTAAAAACAATTTCCAATGTATTTTTCCAATTATCGCAAAATCTCTAACAAGTTTTGTTCTAAAAGAAAATTGAAATAATAAGGAAATAAATATTAATAATAGTGAACATAATTAAAAACCGAATCAATATTAAAACTTTAAAATATATAACTACTCTGCTTTAAGCAATAAATTTAAGAATACAAATTTTTAAAATTTATCAACACTGGAAATTTAAAATTTTTCTCTCCATTTGCCTGCACTAAATTGTAAAATTGAGCATTTGGTTTTAAGCACTCTTTAAATAAATTGAATATTAAATTAATAAGCGCTCTGAAAAATAAAATACATTTAACTATGATATGTTGCGCAGCAGCATTTTTTCTATGAAAAGATTATAAGTTTCAAATTTCACTGTTCTGATGGCGTTGCAAGACATTGTTGATCCTCAACTTGAGCGGTGAAAAATCAATTTTTTTAAATCTAGGCAGAGAGGTGAACTTCTTTACATTACTGAGATCATTGTTTGTTGCATTAGTCTTGCCTTTAGGGCATTTTTCAATATATTTATTACTGGGAGTGATTCTTGCGAGAGTGGCATACTTCTGATAGATCCTCGAGGCACTATCCGAACCTTGCATGCAATTATTTTTCAAATCCGATTCGTTTTTGGTGTCATCGAATTTAAAATCGATATTTTGCAGGGCAGCAAGATTGAGAATCCTCTGCGACTGACTGTGAGCCAATTGATGTTCGCCCACTTCCTCGATGTGTCTTGTAACTGTATATACGTTTTCGGAAATTTTGCGCGCCATTAGCGGTGAAGACGATGTCTTTTTCGTTGGGCTTCTATGGTGGTCAGTGTCATCTGGAACTGCTGCAGAACGCAAACGCTGATCAATGATCTTCTGCGGGGATGATATGTAGAGATTTTCGCGGCGAATAACTTTTATATTTGCCAAATGACGGAGATTATTAGAGTTTGATGTTTTTTCAGCAATCGATGGACTGCGACGTCGTGTTTTGGCTGTATCGCAACTGTTTGGATAATAAGACGGAATTTTATCATCAATGCTTATAACTGACTTACGCGGCGTTTGATAATAACTCTCATCGAGACCAACGGTGGTTTTTTCTCCGGATGAGAGGCACATTCCTATGTTCTCATATAAGTTTGATATATTTAAAGCAGCCGAAGAATTGGCCATATTTTCATAGACAGCACTTTCGTTGTGAGATTGCTGCTGATCATTGGCTTTATCATCTTTTTCATTATGATCAACATCATTTTCTTTGTCACTATCTGAGGATTGTTCCTTGACTATCGGTGCCATTGTACAGTAACCCGAATTGTCATCAATGAGAACCTGTTTTTGGCTGCTTTTAATATTCAAATTGGAACCAACCAAATTTACGCTCGATGAATTACACGAGAAATTGAAATTCGGTTGAATCTGTTCCGATATATTTAAACTCTCTAACGATTCACGTTTTGATGGTGGTTCTTCTTTGTGCGCTGTGATCTCTATAGAAGAATCATCAAGATTTTCTAGTGGTAACAATTCTGATGAAAATGAAATGTTTTCATTTAAATTCGATAAATCTTCAAAGACATTAAGTTTAGATAGATCTGGACTCGAAAAACTATTGCGTTTGTTGGCCATTGCTTTTTTGCGGGCCATTGATGTATTGTGTTTTTTGTGTCGCAGATGACTGTTGGGTGTGTTTGCATAGTATTGTTCAGGTGGCTGCTCTTTCTCTGGACTGCCTTTGATAAGATCTTCAGCAGTACTTACCTGACCTTCGCTTACGCTTTCAGAACGTTTCGAACGTCCGAAGATGTTTTCCAAAACGTTTTTGTATTTTTTTTTTTTAGCCATTTCAGACTCGGGATTGGTATTGCATCGGGGAATGCCAATTTCTTGTTCAAAAGTGTTGATACGTTTACGTGGTGGGAGTGGTGGTGCTGGTTCAAGGGTCTCCTCGCTTGAAATTAAAAAACAAAATTATAAGCATTGCGATTTCTGAATCAGAAGATTAACTGGTCTTTAAAGTGCTACAAATTCACCTAATTGCCTTGCAGTCAATAGGTGTCGGTTTCATCTCTTCATATATGCCGGATGCAACGGAACCGCGTGGTTGTGGCACCAATTTGTCAATTCCATCAGGTATCTCTTCATAAATTCCCGACATTCCAGAAACTCGTCTCGACCAATTTATACTAAAAACAAAGTAAATACAAAATTTTAGTAAGATAAAACGTTTGAAATACTAATGTAAAAAATTACCTATCACCATCTGGTATTTTAGGCAGCGGACCTAAGATAGCTTGTAAGTTTTGTTTACCCGATTTGCTGGTTGAAGTACCTTCAAGGCGACCTCGACTCGAACGTCGTGTTTCTAGAAATACTTAAGACAAAAAATACATTATCAATTAGAATCGATTACGTAGTGCAACACAATTAACTTACTCTGCCGGTGTAGTTCGAGATTTTTTATAGATTTCTTCATCCATTTCATGTGTCGGCGGCAACTGGACTCAGAGTCGACAGCAAAATAAATGAAACACCTCTTTCGATTTTGCATCCAAAAAATGCCATATGAATGCTGTTTGGTCCTTGACGAAGCCAAACTGATAGTTATGCCAGGAATATTGATAGAAACACTTAAGTTGGCGGCTTCTTCTTCCACATTTCGTATGAAAGTGATTCGTAGGAAACAAGGAAGACACTTGATTGCTTCGATTTTAACTAAACATTTCATCCATGACTGGAAAATAAAAAATCAAATATGCAACAAAAAGCCAATCTTCGAATACGAAAAAAAAGTTTTTTCAGCTTTCAGGTTGAAAAAAGAAAATTAACAAAAACGAAACAGACTCGGCCCAGACCCTGCCCAGACACAAATAATTAAGCGTAAATTCTCTACATGACGTTCCAAAAATGGTTCGAGTAATGTGCTCGGAATCAGTAATACTTTGATATTTACCTCTATTTGCGTCAAGCATATTGTGCTGGTAGATTGTGAATACAATTTTTCATTACTCACCTTAAATTTGAGGGCTTCGGATTTCTTATCATGGATGTCTATCTTGACGTCCATAAACATCGAGATCTCATTGCTTTCCATTGTGCGTAAGGAGACTGCTTTCAGGAGGGACGGATAATTGACTCCTTGATTTTGTTTTTTTTTTATTCCGGGACTAGTTCGTGGTGGAGAATGTCAAAGGCAATTCCGAGTTTTTGTTATTCAAAGCTGCATTTTTATAAGTGATTCGCAACTCTGGATAATTATAAAGAGTCCAATTGTTTTGTGGGTTGGATTAACACAAAATTAGTAAAGGATGAAGGATTCAGGAAAAATACTAAAATATCTAGAACCACCACACCCGATAAAAGTGCTGCTGCTTCTTTTACGAGAAGATGAAAAATATATATTTTTTTTCTGCAGATTTATTGACATGCTCAGTGCAACAAGAAATATCCTTCTACAAAAAGGGTCGAAAGGGATATTTTTCTATACTTTTAAGTTGGTCATGGTGGTTTCGCTTACAGAATGCAATTTCTAGATAAGTTTTCTAATGAATAGCTGTGTATTGTTTCAAAATGTCGTGTATTTTGGATTTGAAAAAAAAAAAATTAATTTAGAATAGCAGTAAACAATAGCAAAAACAAAGGCTAACCTACCACTAGTCACCAGTCACCACCCGCAACCAACGAGGATTCAAAAAAACTGTTGATTGTTGAACTGAATAACGCACTTTTGCCAGGTTTGTGTATTTTTTTTATCAATCAAAAGTAATGGCTGTGTTCAACGCTGGCATTGGTCGCGTTCGGGGATCAATCCAAAGCTATCCGGATAGGTTTGTTTGTGTTGTTGTAATCCCTTGTGACAAAACAGCTGATGCAACAACCCAAGACGCTGTTTAGATTGGGAAGATTGAGGCCGGTATCACGGCAGTTCGTAGGCAAGAGAAGTGTGGGGTGAGGAATCTCGTGAGGCAAGAAGAAAACATAAAAAACGGACTCTGAGTCTGCTTTGTTGTTGTTTCAATGTGTTAAATGTTGAAATTGTTGTTGTTTCAATGTATTTTGAGGCAACTCAAAGTTTCAAATGTAAACACGATGGCCTGGCACTCACCAGTCCGCACTCAATCTTCCCAATCTAAACAGGGTCCAACGTATCTGAAAATTTTTGGATAGGTGGATAGCCTATCTGACAGTTTACCGAACGCAAGGATTGTGTATTTTATTTTTAAAGGTCGTGTCTGCGCCAAAAATTTTGTCCCCTTTTATACGAGGAAACTGGGTTTCCAGCAATTTTCAGTTTATTGGTGAGAAGGGCGAGAAGTAAGAAGGGAAAATGGAAGCTCCCCGGTCAACGATTTGAGGAGATTTTTTTGACATTCCTCTTAACATACACAGTACGTGTGTGTTCAACGAAGCTACTTTAAAAAGAAACAACAGAAAATTTCCTAGATTTTGTTTCTTCGTGTGAAAGGTACAAAAGATTTTTAAGGAAATTAAAAGAAAACGTCAAAAACAATCTCCAGCAACTTGTTTCCTCGTGTGAAAGGGGACCTGTTTCGACTAGGTAAGACCGCACTCGTAGGAACTGCACTTCAACGGAACTAGGAACTTCTCGACTTAAGCCGAAACCACACCTATCTCGTGTGGTGTGTTGTTGAGATGGTGTGTCGCTATCGCTCCAATGTGTTTCATATGCTTAGAACCACCTTTTGGAGGCTTGTTGTGTTGTGGAGTGGTGTGTTGTGAAGGAATCGCTTCTGTTTCGATTGCGCCATACCACGATGTGGAGTTTACTATTTGTAAGAAAGAGTACACATATTATAAACAAAAACCAAAACAACAGTTATGTCATGGCATATATATCTGTACTTTTCTTTTTCAATATCACTCCACACAAAGTGCAGATTCACCGACACACCGCTCCACACCACAACACACCACACGAGATAGGTGTGGTTCCGACTTTATTTGTAGGAAATTGAATGGACAACATCGCAATAAGCCACAACAGCACTTCTCGACGTGGCACTATGCAGCAAAGTTGATAATCTGACCAACTTTGTCGTGACACGAAGTTCCGTTCAGTTCCGTGCTGAAAGTGCAGCGGGGTCGCTGAAGTTAAGTTCCGTTATAAGAGGAACGTCCGACACGCCGTTTGGGGAGCCGAAACAGAAGCTTGTTCCATTTCAAACCATTTCGGTTGAGAAGGAACAGATGACACAAGTCAACATGAATTTTGTCTTTGAAAAAAGAGTATTAAATTTATAAAGCTGTACATATAGTCACCCGAAAAACAAATATATTTGATAGAAAAGTTTGCTTTTGTAGCCAGGACCCATGTTCTGTAACTCGGTGATAACTTTTCGAGGCGATAAACGGCGAAAAATGGAACAAAACCCATAGGATTCCTATGAGTTTTGTTCCATTTTTGTTCCATTTTTCGCTGTTTCTCGCCTCGAAAAGTTACAGAACATGGGTCCTGGATAACGTTTTAACAGGTTATTTTTAAAATTATGATTTAAATTCAAATTTTTTTTTTATTAAAACTATAATAGATTTTAATTATTTTTGTGTCTTTAATTATTAAAATAAAATTATTATTATACAAAAATACTACTTAATAATGCAAATTTTTGAAAAAACAATATGAAAAATTTAGAAATTAATTTTTTTTCAACATTTTGAGTTTGAAAATTTTAAAAAGTATTCACTAAAATAATATTATTTAAAAACATAATTAAAAAATGGATTTCTGGCTTTTAAAAAAGATATAACATGACACCGTAAGTGTTTCCGTTGTTTTTAAATATTTTTTTTTCTATTTCAAGTCAATTTTTTAAGAAAATTCCAAGATTCCGGCTTAAGTTCCAGTCCGATTTTCTCGAAAAACTACCCGTGTGCTCCTAATAACCCCCTCTAACGAATTGTGAGAAAGTGAACATATAAAATTTTTTCCAGGACCCATGTTCTGTAACTCGGCGATAACTTTTCGAGGCGAGAAACGGCGAAAAATGGAACAAAACCCATAGGATTCCTATGAGTTTTGTTCCATTTTTTTTCCATTTTTCGCCGTTTCTCGCCTCGAAAAGTTATCGCCGAGTTACAGAACATGGGTCCAGGTCAAATGTTTATTCCTACTGGGCTAATACACTAATACACTAAGGGCCAGTTGTACAATAGTGGTTCAGCCTCGGTTCAAGATTTTAACTCACCGATTTCGGCGGATTAACTAAGGTTCAAGGCTGGTTTAAGTATGTAATTGGTTATTATCACACAGTTGAACAGTAAACCACTGTTGAAACTCAACTAATCCGCCCGAATCGGTGGATAAAAATTGCTGAACCACGGTTTAAATATTTGTACAACTGGCCTTAAGGGCCAGATGTACAATAGTGGTTCAGCCTCGGTTCAAAATTTTAATTCACCGATTTCGGCGGATTAACTAAGGTTCAACGCTGGTTCAAGTATGTAATTGGTTATTATCACGCACTTGAACATTAAACCACTGTTTAAACTCAATTAATCCGCCGAAATGGTGGATACAAATTGCTGAACCACGGTTTAAATATTTGTACAACTAGCCCTTTTAAACTCAAAAACCATGAAAACGTTTTTTTTAATAACTTACAAAAGCAAACTTTTAAATGAATATTGATATTATTTATTCATTTTGGTGCATAGGTGATTATAAAAATCGTAAAATGAATGTTAGGAAAAGAATTTTTTGTTCTTTTGTTGAGTTGTGTAATCAAAGATAGAAGCAGTGGCGAAGCGTGAATTAAAAATGCGGTCGTGCACTTCATTTATTTAAATGTTTTGTATATTTACAATTAAAAGGTACATATGTTGGTATAACATAAATTCTAATTCAAATCTTCTTCATTAGGTACTTCAAAAATATTTGTAATACATTTTAATGAAAAGAATCTTCCAACTGTTTCTGTCGCAAAATTTGTTTTTTCAATGGTAATCATTGAAAGTTCTAATTCTTCTCTCACAAAGTTTAAATATTTCTGGAAAAACTGACCCGACATCATCATTTCCAATTTTTTCAAGAAACTGCTTAACGTTTAAATTTAAAAAATTAATTCATATAAGTCACTTGAAGTTTCACGAAATAATTGTTGACTACTGCTTGATGTCATTTTTTTAAATAAATTTTACCCAAATTATAAAATCATTACTTAAAAAAGTTCAAAAATTGAATCTACAGTTTAAACAAAAATCGTTTTCTTACCGTCATTAAAAAAAAAACTCAATTCATTTCCAAAATTCCCATTCCGTTCATAATCTTCCAGCACGAAATACGAATAGAACAATGTCAACATACAACAACTATCCTATCTAAATATATTATGTACCTACACATTGTGCCTACACTTCTCCCATACACATATCTGAGTGTGAACTTTGAGCAAAATTTGCTTGGATTCGTTCACAGCTAATTTGAACGAATCGGCTGATACGATGAGAGCTATACTTTTTTGTTTGTGCGTATACTTTCAGTGGATACATTTCGTTTCCAAATCATGTGAACGAAATGGGTGCTACAAAAATGTGAGCTGTTTTGCTTTATTGGGTAATGTGTATACTTCCAATGGATACATTTCGTTCTCAAATCATGTGAACGAGTTGATGTTGAAAGTCAAAAGAAAGAGACGTTATTGTTGCTGGTGGTGTTTGTTTTGATTTAAATTGAGTGCATGAAAGTGTTGCACGAGTCAGAAACTGGGAAACAGAGTGAGAAATTCACTCAAATTAGCAGATAAGTAATATAATTTTGTGGGTTGTTAGGATAACGAGAAAATTTTAATATTTGTATAAGAAAGTTAGGCGTTCATGAACGAAATGAACAATATATGACGCCTCGCCACTGGATAGAAGAATAAAAATTAAGATTAAAGAAAGAAAAAAATTTATAGGAAATTTATGAAAATTGAAGTGAGACAAGAAAAAAACAATTTTGCGACTTTTTCTTGTATATATTTCTATAAAAAGGGATAGGATATAATAATAATGATAAAAAAATAATGTTCAAGGATGTTTATTTGGTAGAGGAAAAATTTAATTTAGTTTAATTTTAATTTTATAATAACTTACCTACTCACTGATTCATTCATTTATTAAAAAATATATACTACATTTTTTTTTTTATTTGCTATTTTAAGTAAGTGAGCACTATAAAGGCTTAAGGCTTAACTACATAAGCCAAAAAGTACTGAAGTACAAAAGTAAAAATATTTTTTTTACCGCTAGCGCCGTTGTTTTGTGAAAAAGAATACACAAATTTGTTTTTAAACCAAAATTTAAGCTTTCTGCATCATTTTTATAAGTTTTCTAGTCAGAAAAACTATCACAAAATCAATTTAAAAATTTTCACTTTTGCATTTTTTCACTTTTTTGGCTTATGTAGTTGAGGCTTTAAAACTACATTCAACTTACTTTTGTACAAAAGTGAACAAAATGTTTTGTCTTTTTCAACGTACTACAAAATCCTATCTTCTTTCTCAAATTTTATAAAAGTAAAAGTTAAAGCAGTCCTAACTTTTACTTTTGCACAAAAGTAAAACACCAACACACGTAAATAATCAGTTTAAAAATCATCTAACAGATGTCACCACTTAGGTGAACAAAATTTTTCATTCAGATGGTGCTTAGGGTTTTTTCAACAAAATAGCAGTTTTGGTAAAAATATCTGAAAGGAGATGTCGCTAGAGTATGTGTGTATTTTTTCACATTTTTACTTTTTGCAAAAAGTTTCGAATGTAGTTAAGCCTTAAGACGGGAATTTAAAAATATTTCTTTAAAATTTACAAAGTGAGATATTAATTTTAGAAAGTTCAAAATTGAAAAAAAAATTTCAATAAATCAGGGTTAAGTCTGATTGAAATATATTTTATACAATTGGAAAGGTATTTGAAAAATTAATTATACGTGTTTAATGAAATTTGGATTTTAATTTTTCTTGATATCATTAGCCTTGTTTTATTTTCCTCAAGATCCGAACCAGATTGGATTTGCTTACAAAAATACATGTATTACAAAGACAACACAAGATCCAACTTTGTTTTGAATTTGGATTTCCAAATCCATTTTGAACACACACCCTTAATTTGTAAATGTCGTCAGTAGTGTAAAGAAAAAAGACAAACGGTGTATACGAATAAGAAAATCAAAGGAAAAAAAGAGTTGGGTATATAACGTATGTCACGGAGATCCTGGGTTGTTTTATTTTCCTGATCTGATCTAAATTGGATCTGGGGGAAAATAAAACGCAGCTATTATTGATGTTTCAAAAACGGATTTTTCGGGGAGAATTTTTACCACTTTTTGATTTTTATCTTTTTACTGTTTAAAAAATCGTGTAAATGATAGATATTAGCTGTGTTTTATTTTCCCTCAGATCCGACCAGATTGCATTTGCTTACGAAAATACATGTATTACAAAAACAACACAAGATCCAACTTTATTAAGGATTTGGATTTCCAAATCCATTTTGAACACACGCCCTTAATTTGTAAATGTCGCCAGTAGTGTAAAGAAAAAAGACAACGGGTGTATACAAATAAAAAAAAACAACAAACAGAGTTGGGTATATATCTAGTTGTCACTCAGATCGGTTGTTTTATTTTCTGATCTAGATTGGATCTGGTTTTTTTATTATCAGAATCAGTTTTTTATTATCAGAATTGATCTATATGGATCATCAAATAACATACATAACAACAACAACACATGAACCTGCTCTTTATCGGGTTCACGTTTCATGATCCGAAAACAGGCTGCTGATTCTCGCCACTATGAGGTTGTTTTATTTTCGCAGGATGATCCATATGGATCATGGGTCATAATAAAAAACGGCTATTATTGATTAACATTTGTTGTAAAAGTTTTGTTTTAAAAATTTTTTTCAATCAAGATATTGGCATATTTCTGTTTTTTATTTATAACCTCATAACGATCTTAAGTTATTCCATCCACAGTACACATATTAAAGGTAATATCATTAGCGTTTTCATTTTTGTTCAGTTCTGCGCATCTGTCAAAATTGAGGTATTATGGTGGTAAAATGGTGGGCCCAGTGCCTCTTTACTTGTCCAATCGCAATATTTTGTTGTTGTTTCTAATGATGCGTGCTGAGTTCCTATGGGCACTGGAACAGCCATTTTTAATTTTTTGACACTTCCAACTTTGACAACGTGCGCAATATATTACCTTTAATATGTGTACTGTGATTCCATCTATACGATTAGTCACAATTTTCTGTCAGAACCTATACGAAAAACACCCAAGTTTGCGAAATATGGGGAAAATTTCAAGTTACCAAACAGGCATCATACTTATTATAGTCACGTCTGATCTCTATATATACACTGGATAGTGAATAGCCTATAGTGTATAACAGTTTTTGTGAGGCAAGTTTTTTAAAGGGTACCACGACCTCATATCTCGCTCTATACAAACGAAGAAAGAGATTGAAGATATTTGCCGAAATTGAGCATTTATTTGATATCAGTTGATGTCAACAAGCATTGCGGCTGTAAATATTGAAAAAAATATAAGAAAATGCAGGTCCAGTTGCGTCCATTCCGCTGGCGCCGCTGTTATACTGTTATATAAGGGTACCGGCCACGACTATATTTTTGCCTCAAAAATTTTGTATGAATACACTATCCAGTGTATATAGAGATCAGTGATTATAGTAGATTTTCTTAAGGAATTTCTGATAAACGTCAATTTACTATTCCACAAACATTTTGATTTTATTCATGGAAATTTTTAACTCATATGTTATTCCCTGCTTTAGTTAACTCGTGAAATAAAGGTGGAATAAGCGTTTTTTATTAATTTGGCTGCATTTGTTTATAGTTTTTCAAGTTCGATTTCACATGTATTGTTTTTGTTGTTTTGAACTGTCGAAATTAGAAAGAGAAAATACAAAGATAGTTCTTGGAAAAGCCCAATTGAAAAATTGTTTCCTCGTGTAACCGGGGTCTTTGGTTTGTACATAATCCAGTATTTTGTACCACCCTGTATTGTCCTCTTTTAATTTTTATTGAAAACTGTCATATCAAAAACACCGAAGTCCGAAAGCAGTCAAAAGTCATAAGGCCATCCAAATTCCAAATCCAAATAATTAATAAAAACAACAGGCGAGAAAAAGGAAATATTTTTTTTTATTAAATTACAATGGTTCAAATAACTTACGTACCAAATGAACTTACACCTATTTTCTGTGTAATTCCTCTTGTATTCGTTTTCTTATGGACACTAATAATCGGTGACTTCAAGGTAAGTTTTGTATAAATTCTTCAATACAGATGCCTGACTATACCTTCATATTTGTGAAGAACTTTAAAGGAAGCCGGAAATCTTGTTCTGTATATACAGCTAAGGATCCCGTCAACTGCTACCAAGATTTTGTTCAACCAAATGGAAAAGACCATACCAACTAACGAAAAGCGTTATTATTTAGGGTCTGATTTCTTTTGAAGCTACAGTCATACATTTATAGACAAAACATGATGTATGTACCTACAAGGAACTTTTTACGTATCGTTTTTTCAAACCGATGAATAAATATATGTAATTTAAATTTTCGTACATTTGTTTTTTATATTATGACAAATATACCTATGTATGTATGCATATATAAACACGATGGAAAAATATTGGGTAAGAGTTTGACCCGGGTGGTCCATGCATTTAGGTCATACAAAAAATTGAACCGTTTTGAACTCTCGCGCCTTCTACCATTACGTCACGGTCTACTATAGACTTGCTTCTTAACATTCTATAGCAAAGGACCATGGGCATTTTGGGCCCACTATCCAACATTGCTCAACAGTGATGAAACTTATTTCATATGAAAGCGTATGGAGACCACTTTATTTCATTATATGCCAGCTAAATTGAAATCGAGCGCAAAAGTTGTGTTTTGGCACATTTTATAAAAAAAAAGTATTTAAAATGCAAAAAAAAATATTGAAAAAAAATGGCAACACTTACTAAATACTGTTTCACCTTTTCTGAAAGCCTGAAGTCCGTTCTTTCTTTTTATTTTTAAATCAACTTATTTGTATAAATAGTTTTCGAAAAATTTTCTTTCAAACTCAAAAAGCTGAAAAAGAAAGTTACTACTTTTCTGCATATAGGGTGTCCCATAAACAATGGTTCAAACTGAAACTGGTGATAGAGCAGGTCATGACTACTCAGAATTTAGTAACTTGTCCGTACCCCATCATAACGGTTTTCGAATAACGTCAGTTTTTTGGAAATTTTGAAAAACCCCTACTTTGAACCAGGTATTTAGTCACCTTGTCCGTAATTGATTCTTGTTTTTCTTAATAATTTTGTTTCACATAAATATTGTATGATAGTAAGATTAATTTTCTGCATTAAAATATTTTTGATATCCTACACCATTTTGCTCAAAATTAATTGATAATACGACATTTTGATCAAACCTTTTTTTTACTTCAATTTTTAAAGAGCATCCTGAAAAAAATTCATATGACTCAATACTGGTTTTTATATCTAAAAATTGGCCTTTGATATTGAAGTTTCTTAAAAGGTATACAATTTAGTAAGGACAGTCTTTAGCTAAGTACAGACACGATTGTCAGATCTTACAATATTGTCAGAACTGTCAATGGTCTGACAATAGCTAACAAGCTGACAATTGACATATTTCTTACAATTAAAAATTGTCCGTTCACACGGTTGGTAGATTTCTTCCCAATTTGATTGTCAGCTGTTTTTTTATCTCTCTTTAACCAACTCATTGACATTTCAAACAATGAAGAAATTGTCAGCAATTATAAGATGTTTTCAATTAAAACATCTGACAGTTTTTTCATCACTGTTGAGCAATGTTGAAAGTGGGCCCAAACTCCATACAAAGTTGCCCATAGTCCTTTAGCAAAATTTTTGAGAACACTAACAAAATTTATAAAAAATACATCGCTGAGCATCGCCTTTATTTGAATTTAAAAAAAATACAATTTAATGTTTTTCAACATTTATTTAATATATAAAAAACAACCTATAACTAATAAAATTTCATTGTAAATTCATTTCGAAAGTAAAATTGCGGTTCCATGGTCTTTTCCAAACGAGTGGAGAGGTATCCATTTGCCATTATGCGGATTATATTCCTCGATAATGTGCTTAAAGTCTCCCTCAGTCATCTCGACCAAAACCAATAAACGATTCATCCATGAAGTACACTGAATATACTGCGGGAACTTTCCCGAAGGCGACATCTCAGTCCAGGCATCCCTCTGGAAATCATATCGCTCAACAATCGTACAAATGCCATTTTCAGTCCAGCCGCCCACTGCATATAGCAATCCCTTAACCACACACAATCCTACGGCAGTACGTGCCACTCCAGGAGGGGTAAGCTCAGCCCATGTATTGGTCTGTGGATCGTAGAACTCAAATGTGCTGAAATCGAAGTTACTATTGCTTCCAAAGGCGTACAAAAGTCCATTGAATGCTGTCACACCGGGCTGATTGTGTTCCATTAGCATTGGAGCAACCGCCTGCCATTTTTGCGGAGAATTTGGATCCCATTTCTCGACGGACCATAGGTTGGTATTGCCATCGTGTCCGCCAACAGCATACAGCTGGCCATTCAACTCAGCCATTCCAAATGAGAAACGACGCACTGTCATTGGCGGTAGTTCACTCCACTGCTTTGTTTCCAAATCGAAGCAATGTATGCAGTTTGTCTCTGTTGTATCTTGAACTACGGTACACGACAAGTAAACTTTTCCATGTATTAAGATGCCGTTAGTGTACCAACCATGCTGCGGATTGGAAGGCCATTCCTGGCTATTCCAAATTCCGGTTATAGGATCAAATATTTCTGCAATAAGTGGTACTTCCATTTCAGTGCCTCCCTTGATCAGAATTATCTCGCCCTTTTGATTCCTTGGCTTGCAGAGCGCTTCCTCAAAGAGCGAACTTCGAGATGCTGGTGACATGTGCCACTTCAACGCTTTCATAATTATAACTTGGTACTCAGGTTTCTGGAGGGCTTCTCCTACCTGGTTTACAATAAACTCAGGCGTCAGAAGTGGGAAGCGTAAATAGGAGAGCAACTCAATGCAATGGCTTTCGCGGTTCGGTTTGTCGTGTTCGATCCAACGCATTATTCCATGGAAAACATCCTCTTCCGACCTTACAGAGAGATCATCGCGCTTCAAGATTTTCCCTAATAGCTCTATTTCCAGTTTTAAAAAATCTTCTTCCTCAACTATATGGGTGAAATGCTGAGCCGCGTACAATAAACCCTTTTCAAAGAGTTCATTATAGTTGTTCTGCTTGCAAGAGATAGCCACTGAAAGGCAATTTGATTTATCCAGTGATCTTGATAGAAAGTCAGAGCATTCTACTTCGACTGTATTAAGCTTTAGAAGACTAGATGTACGCATGATGTCGTAAACTGTATCGGTCGCAATCTCAATGGTAGCTGTGTAAATAAACTTCAATAATAGTTTCAGTATTTCACCGTTTACATCAGCAATGGTAAGTTCGGTGACTTCGGGTTTTTGCAAAAGTCTCAAGAAGTATTCACTTGCTGCTGACAGTATGATGCGATGGGCTGAAATACGAAAATTATCCTTGGAAGCTATCAAGTCGACATCGCAAAATTTCTGATCCTCGAAGAAAAGTTGCATTTTGCTGAAAGTTTCTTTGCGATTTTCACATTTAATTATTGCCGTTTTATCGTTCAGCGACGTGTGTAACTCAAACTTGGACATTTTTTTTTATTTTTTCTTGGATATTTTTTGGAAAATATTTGAACAAAATAAAACTTTTCCAGTTCTATTCTATTTTTTTTTTTTTGTAAATTATAAATCGATTAAACAAAACTCCGTATTCCTCAAACAACGACTCATCGAAGCAGATTAGGTTGACAAGTTTTTTTCGCTCGAAATATATAAAAATAATTTTTTGTTTTGTTTATTACAAGACAAGCGTTTCAGGATTAATTATATTTGGGTACGTACGCACTATTTTAATTACAATTATGGCGAGGTTACATGCATGAATTCAATAGCTGCATTTTGATCCAAAAGATAAAAAAAACGTTCAAGTTAAGTACATAAAGCCGGAACCACACCTATCTCGTGTGGTGTGTTGTGGTGTGGAGGGGTGAATCGCTATCGCTCCAATGGGTTTCATATGCTTAGAACCACATTTGTGAAGCGTGTTGTGGAGTGTTGTGTTGTGCTTTTTTTCTGGATCTATTTCATGATCCAAAATCTAGTACTTTCTTATTATTATTATGGCAAGGTAGTGTAAACATGTTGTGCAAAGAAAAAAGCTAACAAAAACATAAAAATATACAAACACAATGCAAAAAGAGACGGATATATAGCCTGGCTGTCACTGTGATCATGTTTGTTTTATTATGGGGATCTGATCCAGATCAGATCATATGGATAATAAGCTAAGTACAGACGATTGTCAGATCTTACAATATTGTCAGATCTGTCAGTAAAAAAACTGTTCCAAATGTCTTACAATCGTCTGAACTCACAATTTTTATCATTGTCAGTCGATTAGGACATTGTCAGACTCATTGGTCATTGTCAGATGTTTTAATTGAAAACATCTTATAATTGCTGACAATTTCTTCATTGTTCGAAATGTCAATGAGTTGGTTAAAGAGAGATAAAAAAACAGCTGACAATCAAATTGGGAAGAAATCTACCAACCGTGTGAACGGACAATTTTTCATTGTAAGAAATTTGTCAATTGTCTGCTAATTGTTAGCTATTGTCAGACCAAACTGGTCTTGCATCATTGCAAAAGTGCAAAGTTTTTTTTTACAATGGGATTAGGGTATAGCAATTTTACACTTTTGCATTTTTGCAATGATACAAGTTGCATCGGATCGGGAATACCCCTATTGTAAGATCTGACAATCGTCTGTACTTAGCTTTAGCTATAAAATGCAGGTATTATATTATTCGGTGGTGAAGCCCACAGTACACATATTAAAGGTAATATATTGCGCAGGTTGTCAAAGTTGGAAATGTCAAAAAATTAAAAATGGCTGTTCGAGTGCCCACAGGAACTCAACGCGCATCATTAGAAACAACAACAAAATATTGAAATTAGACAAGGAGAGGGGCACTGAATCCACCATTTTACCACCATAATACCTCGATTTTGACAGATGCGCAGAACTGAACAAAAATGAAAACGCTAATGATATTACCTTTAATATGTGTACTGTGGGTGAAGCCTAGTACGCTGCTGATGCGAAACGAAAATTTCCTGTGATTTCCAAACAGACAACGAAACGCTTGCGAAAACACAACGGAAAATATCCTTGGAGAGTTTCACTAATTCCAAAAACAAAATAAAACATAAACGCTAAAAATCAGAGAAACCAATGATGTAAGAAAATGATAAACAAAAAAAAACACAAATAAAACTCAAATGTCATTTTTCCGCACACAATAAATAGTCTGTACAATTAATTCGCTCTTCGAACAGCGTACTGCAAAACAAAAGCAAAACGAAATTTTCCGTTTCTGATTTCGTTGTGGCATTTTTGTATGGGATTTTTCGTTTCGCATCAGCAGCGTACTAGGTTTTTATCATTTTCTTACATCATGGGTTTCTCTGATTTTTTGCGTTTATGTTTGATTTTGTTTTTGAAATTAAGGCTCTCCCAAACCAACGCGAAATCGTAGCGAATCATTCACAATAACACAAAATATGACAAATACACAACGCTAAACAACAACAAAAATCTGTCGTCGGCGAATGTTTCGCGTTGGTTTGGGAGAGCCTTAAAGCTGCTAGCTAGCTGCATATAAATCATAAAATACATGCCTTAAAAAACGAACAGCTTTTAGAAATGTATTTTTATTTCGAAATAAAATGCCTTAACATAATACGTATGTCTGAGGCCATTTTTTAATCGGGATGCATTTGAGAATACATCCCATTCTCAACTTTAGAGAAACGAATATTTTCCTCCAACCAAATTTAGCGCCATCTATCATCTCAATATTTCAAAAATTTATATTCACTCTATGTTCACTCTCATTACTGACCTAAACTATATTCACTCTTTGAAATGTTGTTGTTTGCGTGTAAAAATTTGCAAACCTGGCGATTCACTTTTTCAAAAAACACGCCTAAGGTGCGTTTTATTGGTAATTTATAGCTAGTGCAGCAATGAGGTACCAATAAAACGCTCCGGCTGTGTTCAAAAACGCTTTAGCCACTTTTGGTTGTGTTCACAAAGTATTTCTGCTTACGTGTCTCCACTAAACTACAAATGTCATAGAACACATCCATTTTATGAGTGAAAAACAACATTAAAGCTAGGACCGCACTCGGCGGAACTGCACTTCAGCGGAACTGAACTTCAAGACTTATTTGTAGGAAATTGTATGAGCTATATCGCACTAAGCGACAACTGCACTTCGCGTCGCGACACTATGCGACAAAGTTGGTAATCTGACCAACTGTGTCGCGACGTGAAGTTTCGTTCAGTTTCGTGCGAAAGTGCGCAAGGTGTCGCTGAAGTGCAGTTCCGCCTAGTGCGGTTCTACCTTAAGTTTCAAGTCATGAATAATTTTCAACGCGCCATCTTCATCTTCAAGGTTTCAACTTTCTTTACCCACTTCCATATCCACTATTTTACTGGCAAATTTTTCGGCAGTAATTGATTGTTGTTATTTGGCGTTTTTCTTTTTTACCTCAGAGCAGATCACCGAGCTGTCAAAAATTAATTCTATGTTTCTTTTTTACCTCAGACAAATCAGAGCACATAAGTCGTGTTTTTTTTTCCATCTGAGCTAGTTCGGAGCACGATCTGTATGCTCAGAATAAAATGACCGAGCAAATCGAGCAAAACGCTGAGCGAAGCCAACTTCATACAATTTTTATGTAATTTGACAGATTACTATGCATATGACATGTTCAGTGCTCAAGTGTGTTTCATAATTAAATCTGAGGGCTCTGATCATAATCTCCTCAGAGCTTTGCTCTGATCGCTCAACCTCGGCTCAGAGCTTTGCTCAGAGCCAAAAAAGAAAAACGCCAATTGTTCACCGAGGGAAATTTTGCTGTGCTAGCTATAAATTTTGTTGTTGTTTTCGTCGTCGCCACCGAAAATTCGCGTTGGTATGGGGAACCTTTATTCGTATTCACACTTTATTTCACAGATTCACTTCCAAATATCGACTCGAAAGCAAATTAATAACAACACGTAGTTGTCAATTGAAAACAACACGTTGTTATTATTAGCTGTGTTTTATTTTCCCCCAGATCCAATCTAGATCAGATCATGAAAATAAAACAAACCAGGATATCAGTGACAACTTGTTGTATACCCAACTCTTTCTTCCTTTTGTTTTTTTTATTTGTATACACTCGTCTTTTTTCTTTACACTATTGACGACATTTACAAATTAAGGGTGTGTGTTCAAAACGGATTTGGAAATCCAAATCCAAAACAAAGTTGGATCTTGTGTTGTTTTTGTAATACATGTATTTTCGTAAACAAATCCAATCTGGTTCGGATCTCGGGGAAAATAAAACACAGCTATTGTTTTAGTCGTCGCCACCGAAAATTTGCGTTGGTGTGGGGGAACCTTAAACAAAGCAAACAAAGCTCATATCAACCACGTCCCTCTATCTCCTATTCATGAAGAAAAAAATCTTTCTATCTCAGGCGTTTTCCTTTTTTTTTCAAAAATTGAGAGAATTGCGCTTTTTGCGTTTTCGATTTAGGGGAAATGATAAGGGGGTTCGGGATCGGTAGTATAGTTCGTCGGAGAATTTTATTCATTGAACCAGAATCGCTTATTTCAACAAAGTGAATCGAAAAAGTGAAAGCAATGCATGAGAGCGAATGTGAAAACAATTTATTCGATTCATTTTTTAAGGGACCAGAATCGGCCACCAGCTTGTGAAAATTTGTCCAAATTCGAAAGAAATTTCACGTTGCCAAACAGACCTATTATTTCATCCATATAGCATTTTAGAAAATATCGCTAATCATTCGATTTATTTTACTGTTGTTTCTTTCAGTTAATCCAATGAGTGTTTTTGTTATATCGTGTAATATGGTATTATGGCAAGCCTGGCTGTAAACTTCAGTAGGTCTGTTTGGTTACTTAAAGTTTCTTACACAAACTTTTTTTTCTTCGTTAGGATTTTGACAGAAAGTTGTGAAAATTTGCAAGAAATTTCAAGCCCAAACAAAACTAGTGGTTCTCTTAACTGGTTTTGTTATCTGGTAATTGGAAGGGACCAAGGATAACCTTCATGTTTTCATTTCATGAGTCATGACATTCATAAATAAAGCTCATTGCTGAGGTGCTTGTTGTTTTACATCATTATTCATTTACAAGATTGTTTAGCTGGGTTTTTTTTTGGTTAGTTTAGTATTCTGTTCATAATCATACTTAATAGGTATTTTTTTCATTGTGAATTCGAAACTTTTTTATAATTCTCGATTTTATCGTTGTCTTGTAAATAGTTAAACAAAGGGCATAGCATCACTTCACAATGGCAACTATTCTGGCACCCACAATCTCACTAAGCAACGGGCAACAAATGCCAATTCTGGGCCTAGGTACGTGGCGCTCCTATGAATCGGAAGCTGAAAAAGCTTGCAAAGATGCACTTGATTGTGGCTATCGTCACATCGACACTGCTTTCGTTTACGAAAACGAAGCAGAAGTTGGACGCGCTATTAAGTCGAAAATCGCCGAAGGGTTGATTCGTCGGGAGGACGTCTTTGTCGTCACTAAGTTGGGTGGTATTCATCATGAACCCAAATTGGTGCTGCACGCATGTCAGCTGAGTGTGAGCAACCTGGACCTAGGCTACATCGACCTGTACCTGTTACACTTTCCAGTGGGTCAAGTTTACAACGGCGATGGTAATGTTCATGGTAGTGGTCAACTCACGGACGTCGACTATCTAGACACCTGGAAAGAAATGGAGAAGCTGGTCGATCTGGGTCTGGTCCGTGGTATTGGGCTATCCAATTTTAACAGCGAACAGATTGATCGAGTATTGAAGAACTGCCGCATAAAGCCATTAGTCAACCAAGTGGAATGTCATCCTGGATTCAATCAAAAGAGGCTCATTGAATTCTGCCGTCAGAAAGAAATTGTCGTGACAGCGTACTGCCCATTAGCCCGACCAAAACCAGAACTGAAATGGCCACCATTTATTTATGATGCTACTGCAGAGGCTATGTCCAGAAAATACAACAAAACACCCGCTCAGGTTTGCTTAAGGTACTTAATTGATATCGGAACAGTGCCTATTCCAAAGTCAATAAGCAAGAATAGAATCGAAGAGAATTTTAAAGTTTTTGATTTTAAGCTGAGCGACGAGGATATCAAGATTATGGACCAATACAATACCAACGAGCGAATGATACCGTTCTCGGGTATGAGAAATCATCAGTATTTTCCATTTAACACTGACTTTTGAATTTTTTTTATAAACTCTAAACGTTAGGTAAAGCTCTTTGTTAATATATATATTCTTAGAAGAAGAAATATTTCTTATTTGTAGTATACATTTACATTTACATGTACATAAATAAAAAATAAATTCTTTTCTCATCTACGGTGTCTTTTATACACATGAAGTGCAGTTGAGAGTTGATATTGATTTGATTTACCTACTGACTGAAAATTGAAAGTGTAAGTTCAATCTCCACACTGCACAGAACCGACTATACCTATAGCTAGACGTAAAAAGGCAATGACATGAATTGTTATTTTTTATTCTTGAACCCAAAAATCAATTTATTGAATATTTTCAAAATTTTAGCTTTTAGAATGTTTAATATTTATAAAATTATAAATCTTGTACAATTTTGTTTAAAAAAATGGCAGCTATTCTAAGGTATAACTCAACTTTGTAAAACTTGTTTTAAACAAAACACAATCAACCAACAAGAGCTGAAACAAATTGTGTGTAGAAAAAACCATTTTTTTTTTCACTCGTAAATCCTAGTTGTGAGAAAGTTTATAAAATGTATCGAAATTCTAACGAAATGATATTCTAGAAAAAGAAAAAAAAATTACCCTCATTACAAAGTCGGTCATAATTTTGAAATTTAAACTATGAGCGGAATTTCAAATTTGAGTCTGGATTCTGTAATTGCAGTGATTAATTTTCTTTGCATGCAAATAAATTTTTATCTACCATTGCCAATTGATTTTTTTTGCATGTAGGTAAATAAAAATATTTAGACATATTATGTTATATATATCTGTGGCAGTAAGACAGAGTAGCTTATGTTAAAAAAAGAGTTTTCGAGAAAAACACATTTTTGTTTACAATCTTGAATAGTAATTAATGTTAATTTTTTTTTTTAGTTATGAATTATAAGATAGCTTTTTAACGGACAATAATTTGAAAATGGAGATTGGACAGAAAAGTAGCTCTCAACCTGTGAACTACTTAGTTCCTTTTCACACGAGGAAACAAGTTGCCGGAGATTTTTTGACATTTTCTTTTAATTTCTTTAAAAATCTCTTGTACCTTTCACACGAAGGAAATGTGCATGGAAATCAAATTTTTTTTCAAGGAATCCATAATTTAAGTTGTTAATCCAGGAAATCGCTAATCATCCGATTTTGGTTGATTAGCACCATTTAGTTAGAAGATGTAAAAGTCATTGTTTAAATTTAACCCACTGTGAACAAACTGGCCCTGAGTCTACGAAGTAAATCCAATTGTCCTCTCAACACGACCACGAATTTATTTTGCGTAGTCTGAATTTCGTAGTACCCTTAGTAGAAGCCCACAATCCACAAAAAGCTTTTTTTATTTATTTAAAAAATTAAAATTAAGTATGTCCTATTAGAAAAAAAAAAAACAAATTTGGACGATTTGGTAATTGATTTATTCAAACAGAATAATTCCTATCAAAAAATTCTCCCAACAAAAATAAAATAAGTAGAAATAAATATAAAAAAAAACTTTCATTCCACTCTGAAGAATCAAGAATGTACAGCGGTTATCAGCATACCATAAAAAAAAAAACAAAAGAGCGTCAATTTTCTCTCAACTGTCATAAATGTCATTTTATATATGGCCGCGAATAAAAATCCTCTTCACTTCACCGTCGGTGTATATCTGTTTATTGTTTTGTTTTAATTTTTCTTTAAAGTTGTAATCGAATAACTGCATTTAATAAGTGAGAAAAATGTTCCACACATTCAATTAAACTATTTAAGTGTTCCAGAGTGTTTTTTTCAGTGAAAAGTTCACCCAGAAACGGAAGCAAACGCATCACACAATTTAATAAAAAGCAATTTCCAATCCCAATCTGCATTCACCGCGCCAGAATGTCTACAAATGATTTCATAGATGATTTTATCCAAGAATATAAAAACCAACCATGTTTATGGAAAGCCAATTCGACAAACTATAAGAATCGCACTCGTCGACAAGAAGCTTATATGAAATTGATAGAAGTCGCATCTAAACACGGAGAACTCTACAACATCGAACGTACCAAGCAGAAAATCAACAATTTGCGGTGTGCCTTTAGACACCAACTAAAAAAGTACACCGAATGCAAGAACAACAAATCTGGCAAAGAGGAATCGTATTGCCCCAAGCGAAGGTATTTCGAGAGTTTAATGTTTTTGATGGAGGAAGAGAAGCCTGCGAATCGTATAAAGCTGGCCGAGAAACTGAAGGAAATGAAAATGACAAAAGTTATCACACGGAAGGCAAGCCCACCTGTCTTCAAGAACAAGTTGCCAGTTATAAAACCCGAACAAATGGATATAACAATCGAAACCATCGATACATCTAATGGTGGTGAAGAACAGCAACAGCCAGAGGAAGAGATCATTGAACTGGATCAAGACGAGAATGAACATCAACAAATAGAACACGAGGATTTACAACAACAAGAAGAGTCTCAGAACTGTCACTCAGAGGACATATCCGTGGCTGAGGAATCAGTCAAGGAGTCCGGTGGAGTGGTCTACCACACGGATGTGCAAAACAGCGACGAGGAAGAGGAGGGATACAAGATCATTTGGCCGGTGAACCAGTCGTCCAAGCCGATAGAGACCATTCAAACGAACTACATCCGCATGGCTCCTCCTCATTCGACACCCTCAACTCCTCCTGCACAATCCCATAACACGACACCTATTATAACATCAGTCAGTAGCTCCGCACCCTCAGCACCGATGACAACGACAATAATTCATCATGATCTCTCAAATTCAGTTCACAATACCTCGACAACCCAGATTGCTCTTCCCTCGTCAATTACAATTCAACCTGTTCCGAAGCAGGGCAGCGAACCTTCGGAAGGAGGCGGGAATGGGGTGCAACACTCGGCAATCCGACGGAGAACGATCTCGATTTGTTCCAACAAATCCCAATCTCAGCTAAGTACCAACGCCACCGACAGCTACGAAGTCGCTCAGGATCCTTCTCCTCCGGCGTCGAAGAAGGTGAAAATCGATTGCACGTCCAGTGATTTTGAGAAACTGCTCACGCTGGCGTGCAGCAAAATGAATGCCCCCGAAACCCAACCAGAGGATAACTTCTCAATGTTTGGAAAGATTGTTGCGCACAAGGTGCGTAACATGGAGCCCGAGCAGGCAATATACGCCGAGAAAATCATATCCGATATACTCTTCGACGGCCAAATGAAACAACTCAAATACCCCTATCAGGGACCGTATGCCATGAGTGGAGCTCCTATACCTGTCGTGTCTCGTTCCACCATGTATCCCATAAGACACAGTGGGGCAAGCAGCCAGGCGGCAACTATAGTTGCCACGAGTAGTCAGCAGCAACAGCAGCCACAAACATTTGTCATATCCTCGGTAGATTGTCATGGAGCCCCGACTGAAATCCATGCAACAAGTTCGACACATCAGTCACATTACTCACCGCAGGGGGGCCACTACACGACCACGACCATCAACGAGGAAGTCGAAGATTAGTTGTAAATCCTGTCAAAAACATTCGTCCGTAAGAAGAATCGTCTTGTCCCCCCTACAAAAAAAAACAGTTACATACAAAATATTTTCTAAGAAAAATACGAAATCTAACGTAGATTAATTTAATTTTATCATCCGTTCATTATTTTTCAAAACAACCGTTACTTACAGATTTTTTCCTACATTTGAACATGTAAACGCATCCTAAAATATAAACACAGGCCCTACATTTTATTGTAACAAAAATATACCAACAAAGTTTAATTACATTTAGGAACTTAAAAAAATAAATTGTAGTTGCTAAAACAAATTTAAAAAAAAATATATTATTATCGTTTAGCTATTAGAAATGGATAAACAAAAAAATTATTTTTTATTTAAACGATGTATCGTAAAGACATTAAAATAAAAATCTCTTAAGCTGTAGATGTGCCTTTATTTTCTTTTTTTGGCGGTGCATACTTGCTTGTAAAATAAGAAAAATATAGCCTATACTCGCTTTGTTAAAAGCGATAAATATTACCGCTTATAAGCTAAGCCGATATTAAAAAAATGCCTCATATGACAACTTTTGTAACTGTAGCATCAATACCCAAGCGTACAATTACATCGAGTGATGCACTTGCCAAACGAGATCTGGATTCTGCTTTTCACGGCGCATTGCTAAAATGCAGGGTTAGTACATAATTGAATAACAAAATATTCCAAGTCCCTAAAACTTAATTGCTTCGAAATATTTGTTGTTTGAAGTTTGGACGATAAAAGAAATGGTTTCAACCGATATATGGAGATTGAAAAAAAATACATAACCAGAATTGATATGCTGGTGATGTTTATACACATAAAAAAATATGAGTAGGACATTGAAAATATGTACTCATACTTTGTAAGAAATGTGAACATCTCATGCCTTTTGACTAATATTAACAAATATGCCAAGCTAGTAATGACAAATTTAGAGTGTTCTCATATTTCTGATTACAACAATTAGAATAAATTATGTATTTACAAATTGAAATTAATTATTGTATAAATACCGACAGTTAGAAGTAATTTGTATTGCACATCGAAACGTTGAATTGATTTAAGTTTTCTTTTAACGGGACTTTTATAATTGTATACGCATTTCATAAATATTCCGAAATCGATAACCAATATGGTGAAGCTAATTCTCCTTCTATCCTGCCTGACCGTTGCAGTTCATTCTGCAGAATATTTTCGCGTGAAAATTCAAAAATTCAAAACAACAAGAAAACATTTTACAGACGCCGGCACTGAAATGGAAAATCTTAAATTAAATTTCACTCGACAAGTTAATGATGGTGTCCCAGAGGAACTTTTCAACTATCTCAATATGCAGTACTATGGGGAAATAACTATTGGAACTCCACCTCAGACATTTAAGGTCTTATTTGATACGGGATCATCCAATCTCTGGGTTCCATCAAAAAAAGCTACCAATTCGAAATGTTTTGTGCACAAGTACGATGCCAGCAAATCATCTACTTACATCAAAAATGGCTCTTCATTCGCTATTGAGTATGGATATGGGAACATGTCTGGATATTTGTCCACTGATAACATCAATGTTGGGGGGATAGATATAAAGCAACAGACATTTGCTGAAGTTGATAGTGTATTTGATCGAGGGAATTTCGATGGAGTCTTTGGTCTTGGTTATTTATCCTTATCAATCAAAAGTGTAGTTCCTCCGTTCTATAATATTTACTTACAAAAGTTAATACCAAAACCAGTGTTCTCTTTCTATTTGAACAGAAAAGAAAATGAAGAAGAAGGCGGGGAAATTATTTTTGGTGGATCTGACAAAAAACATTACAAGGGCAATTTTAAATATTTCCCGGTACGGACGGGAGGATATTGGAAGTTAAAAATGGATTCAGTATCAACTGGTCGTTTAGGTTTCTGTAAAAAAGGTTGCCTAGCTATAATTGATACTGGTAACAGCTTAATAAAAGGACCGAAAAAAGATATACACACAATCAACAATGCTATTGGTGCACAGAAATTATCAGCTGGATTTTTCATGATCAATTGTGACAGAATTTCAGAACTACCAGCAATCAACTTTACTCTGGGTGGAGAATCATTTACCCTCGAAGGCAAAGACTATGTTTTTAACCAGGGTAATGAAATATGCATTACAGCATTCCGCGAAATGGGACACTCAGGCTTTGGTAAGCCCACCTGGATTTTGGGAGATGTTTTCATTGGCAAATTCTACACAGAGTTTGATCTAGGCAATAACCGTGTTGGCTTCGCTGAAGCCGTCTAAAACAAAACTTTATTTAATTCAGTATTTAAAAGTGTATTCTTAATTTAAATTACATTTTTGTTTAAATTGGTCATAGGTACATATTTTTCGTTTCTTTTTTTTTTTTTAATAAAATAAAATTTAAGAAGTTCTAGACGAATTAAGCTTTTTACTCTTAGGGCAAGTTAAAATTGAACTCGTTTTGTAGAATATCCGTCCATTCGTTTGATATTAATTTGTTGACAATCCTTGCGTTCGGTGAACTATCAGATAGGCTATCCACCTATCCCAAAAATTTTCAGATACGTTGGGTTGTTGTTGCATCAGCTGTTTTAGCACAAGGGATACAATACAACACAAACCTATAGCTTTGGATTGATCCTCGAATGCGACCAATGTGTAGTTCAGTTTGTCGAATTTGGTAAATTTCTTACAAATTTCCAAAATTCATAGGGAAAAAAAAAACAGTTTTGCGAAACTGTTGTTTTAGTAATTTAATGCAAGTTTTGCAAAAATGTTTTTTTTTAGAAAAAAAAAATTGCGAAATTTTACATTATTTTTTATTTATAAAATTAATATTTTTCTTTAAATATGCATACGTCGCAGTGTTCCATTTTTTCACAGTAATTAATAATTATTTTTATGGAACATTTAAACATTCTACGAATCTAACAATAAGATGATAGTTTGTTCTTTTTTATCATGAGGAAGGTTTGGGAATTGGTTTTATTAAAATTCGCCTTCTGCCACACCCACTTTTCTTTAATATTGATTTCTCATTCCCGAGAACGATTACTTTTTCTAATATTTTACCTTATTAGGTGGGGGAAGGTTGAGTAATTTTAATTAAATCCACCTACTGCCTCGCGACTTTTTTAATATTTCACTTGTGTCCCTATATTCATAGTGCGAAAGTAAAACATATAAACAATCTATCTTACATATATATAAATGTCCACTTATCACTTTTTTGACTTCCCCCTTATTTTTCGCCTCTATAGAAAGTTATACTTACATTCTCCGCTCTAATCAGAAAATAATCGTTCAAAAATTGTGCGTCATCAAATTTAATAAAATATTATTTTCTAATGATGTTCCGTAATCGATTAATGATTCTCTTTAACTCACGACTGTTATTATAAGCTGATTTTATTTTTTGAAGAAACATCTTGTACTTAGGATCTTAAAATCAGGTATTTCTAGTTTTATGAGTTTTATCCGAAGTTTGCTTTAAACGTTTCGAGTTTTAGATATGTATCAATTTGATGATTATTTCTCTGACAGCGACTAAGAAATGTAAAGTTGAAGAGTGGGAGGATTTGTCAGCGCTTAAGGATGATCGGAGTTGCACAGAATCCTGAAATCTTTTCAAATTTGTTATACGTTTGGATCAATCTCTTTCCATTTCTGAGATATTCAGAATTGTTTGGAAGTACATACATATATCCATCAAAATCATAAGGTTCAAGAATATGGCGATTCATTTTGTACCTAAGGGAATGTTATTTTTTTTACGAAAGGCAGAACTACATTGTATTCCATTACAATTAGCAGATTCGGCTCAATTCAGGTGAACTTTCCAGATTACAAACTTACCGAATTTGAACCTTCATCACAAAACATCAAACAATAAAATACCATTTTTTAATTGAAATCAAAGTGTTTCTTTTATGTATATATGTATGTATATATGTTTATATTTTTTATTTTAAAATAAAATGGATTCTTTTAAATATAATACATGTATTCCCTTTTTTAGTTTGAATGTAATAATTAATACAATCATGTTTAAAACATTTTAATGGCATTCATCCAGTGTACTGCACATGACAAAATGACTGTTTAACAGTTGATTTTTACTATAAGAATCTTTTTATACAACATCTCCAAATTGAATATAGATACATATATAATTCCATTTAAAATACAACAATAACACAATTAATTTGAATATTATGTTTGAATTATGATCATAAGAGATAATAATACAATGTATGTATGTAGATAAAATATACTTTATAAAATTAAAGAAAATTAAAATAGGTACAAATATTAAAATCTATCCAAAAATGTTTTAAAATACAGAGAGTATTTAATACTATCCCTGTTAAAAGAGAATTTATTCAAAATAAAAGATTGATTTTTCGTCTTTTTAAGTCACATACATAAATGTAGGTAAGTATAATTAAATGGTAATAATTCATTTTGTATTAGTTAAGGATTTTTCATATTTTTGAAACAACATTGATTATAACACCTTTTATGTACAAATCTATTGTTTTTTTCTGAAATTATTTGTACTCCTTACAAAATAGTGAGTTTTCAAACTTATATCATTCCTATTTGGGTGAATTTTTATTTGAAAAGTATCGTTATGTTCGCACGTGGCGTCACGAAAATTAATTAGTAATCTGGAAGAAAGATTGTCCACGAACAAAAGGTAGTTGGTTTGGTTTGCGCGAACTATTTTTACTATCGTTTTACTTCCATTACGGTCGAAGTCTAGAGAACAATAGCACGTCAGATGGGTCAACTATTATAAATTATGGCTTTTCGATTGGTAATCAAGAAAAACAACATACCTATTATGGTTATATGGTTATCGTTATATGGTTATATATGAGAACTTTTCTGATTTGGATTCGAAATTAAATTCAGAAGTATTCTCTCTTCGTCTCAGAAAACCAATCGTAATTTTGACACATCGAAAATGCCAGTAGTTCGGTATGCTGTAGGTGAGAGATTTTTGCACTTTGTACGTTTTATTTTATTTTTTTTTCCAAGTTCAAAAGAAATTCTAAATTTGTTTGTTGATTTTTGTTAGGAGATTTTATTAAATTCAGACAAATAAAAACGCAATTGCGTTCCTGTAGCTATTGAGTTCTATCTGAGTGATTTCAATCAAATCTCATTCTTCTCCCGCCCATGTTCTCCATTTCGAATTGAAATCGATTTTCAATTTCACTCGAAATGAAATTCCATGTTTTAAAATTCGTTCGTTTTCGAAAATATTGTATTAACTTCGAAGTGTCAAAATTGAAGGTGCATCCATTTTTAATTGTTTTGAAAGTGAAATTACACTATATTATTGGCATTTTTAATGGGAAAAATAAGGGAAAATCTGCATGAAAAATTTAATGATTGCGTGATATAGCGTGAGTTACTTGCTATGAATTGTTCTGATAATGTTTTTATTCTTATATTCATATATGTTCTGATGCTTTCTTCTAAAATAATAATAATAATACTAAAAAGAACAAAAATATAAAGTTTGCTTACATTTTGCACCAAGAAATTCAAAACTAACCACAACTGCACTGCACCAATTTCAAAAAACATAAACAAAGTGGATGAAATTCGTTCAGAAAATAAAATGAAACGAAATGCAGAACATCAATTTTTATTTTAGAAATTCCAATTCACAATTTCCATTTCGGAAGAATTGTAGAACGCCTAAATTCATTTTCGTCATGTGAATCAGCAATAAGTCGAATGCAGAACATGGGCCTTCTTAATCTTTGGTCTCAACGGGTCTTAAGTTAAATTTGTGAATTTATTACGAACAAGGAAATAAACACGTTTAAAGTTTCATTTTCAACATTCAACAATCGGAGATTGATTCTGAAATAATGTGTTTTATTTAATCGTTGGTGGAATGTAAACACGAAATGCGTTTATTTTGTTTATCTAAAAATGTATAACTATTCTCAGTTTAATTAATTTATTTTTTTTTGTTTCGTGCAAGTGCGGGCTTTAGTACTGATTAATACCTCGTCTTAAATACCTAGACCGATTCTGATCAGAGCCATAAAAACAAACTATTTTGTTTTATATTCAAATGATGGTAACCCTAGTATTTGGTTTGATTGGAAAAATAAATAATTGAAAAAAATTATTGCAGGACAATGTACAAAATGAATTTAATTTACAAATGTGACTTTTTTTTGAAGATTTATATTGGTACAGTTTTATTTGATTAATATACATACATAAATATTTTAATGTGGATTTTTTTAGAATTTTTGTTTCCTTTTAAGTAATTTATATTTTATAATATACAATAATTTATAGTAATACATTGCAACAGTTCTTTATATATTATTACAGTTAAAATGAGTTAATAAATATGAATATCGTTTCTTTTTTTTGATTTTTTATTTTTTTATATATAGGTATATTTTAAGACAAACTGGATACATTGGATTTTAATCAAAAATTATTGCCAACAATTATTTTTAGGATTTATATTTTTTTTTAGTCTGAAGGTTGAGAATAAAGTTCGAGGAAGTGCGATTAAGATAGGAAGATGTAAACAAAAATGAAAATCATTATTAGGAACATTTTTATGAAAATTTGATCTATAGGATCCTAAAACATAAAAGTCAACTAGCTAAATTAGAAAGGAAAGACGCAGTTACTTATAATTTGAAATGTCTAGATAAAAAGTTATCTTTATATTTGTTTGTTGAGCGCTGAAGTTACCCAGGGACGCCAATAAAGTTTTTTTTGAAAAAATGAATTCACCCTGAATATCAAATTCTGTGTTTTTCGAGACTTTTGGTCGCACTAAACTCGTTCTTAAGCAGATCTAGGTTTTTTGCTGCGGCGAGTTGAGGTAACGAATAAAGTAAATTGATAAAATGACATGAGTTGTCAAGAATTTTATTTTGTTGTAGATTCGAGGGCTGCTGGTAATTGTTTATTTTTGAAATAAAATTTAAAAGAATACGCAAATTTAATAGGACAATCATAAATAGAAATGGAAATATTTGAAATAATTTATATATATTTGCAAAACTAATTTTAAGTTTCAATTGTTAAAGCACAGAACTTTTTGTTTCTTGTTTTGAATGTCATGAACAAAATTGACAGTCCTCGGGTGCTTTTTGAGAAGCGAAAAACCCTGGTGCCATATCGCTCAATTAATTGATTGTCGTTTTGACTTCACTTAATTCTTTTGATTTCTGTCTCTATCTTTCCCTATAGACATGATAGAGGCAGCTGTATTCAAAGCGTCAAAACGTCAAAGCGACTATCAAAAATTTACAATCAACCTTTGCCGATAGTTGTTTCATAAAATTACGAACGTTTGAGTTGCCATAAAAATGAAGAAGCAAAAGATTCCCTAAAAATATCTGCTGTTTTTAAGAATAAGATGAGGGGAGAGGGAGGTGAAAAATTACCTAAAACATTATTATGGGTAGACACTAACCGCCATATTATTAATTTGAATGATCGAGTTTAAAACTTAAGTTGGGATGTATTTACATTGAATTTATATCCCGACTTAAGTTTTTAATTGGATTAATCGAGTGAATAATATGGCCGTAATAATCTTAATATTAAAGAATTTCTATACGGCTAAAATTCTAGAGAAGATTTAATACAACGCATTTAGGAATGTTCTCTCATTATACATGTATCGTCAGTCCAGAATGAAACCTACACAATTTATTGAGATCTTCAGTCTTCACTGTCTGACTACCACCTATTGATCATTGAAAACTCACAATGCCAACTGACAGTTTTTACTAAACCAAGTACAACTTGTTCTATTCGCTCTTATCCTTATTAGTTTCCACAATTGCTAATACAAATTTCGCAGATAATTAACTATTTTTTCCAAGATCTTGAATTAATCTGTAATTAAAGTGTAATAAAGAAAATCACAATCAACTGATCAATATTGTGATTGAAAGATTTTTATAAAACGAGTTTTGTAATAACAAAAGAACGAACTAACGAAAAATAATGAATTATTATGTATATAAATTTGACCATAAAAAAAGCCCTAATAAAGTATTGTTTAGTTTTACTTAATCTTAAAATTTATATTGCCATCATTTTAGTATGCAGACCAATAGTTTAAACTTATAAGTTATATTGGCACTACTCGTAGTATACATTTGTTTTAAACTAAACAACACAACACATCCGACGGGACAAAGAAATAAACAAAACCAATCGCACTCCCTTGCTACCTTTAGAAATTAAAAAAAAAAAATATACATATATTTATGTATATATACACATATTTTACATAATAAATATCTTAACAACTTACCAATATACAATTACGTAAATAAGTGGACTTTTGAAAGCCTATACCGTGGAAGAAAGTTTGTTTCATTATTTTTTATTCGGCAACTATTATGCGACAACCTGACGAGCACGAGACCAGCCTGTCTTAACTTACATAAGCGCGCTTAAAGTTGGCTATTTTGCACCTGATCACCAATGGCACTAATAACTGGCAAAATCGGTCTTTGTTTGGACAAATCTAAGCTATTTCCCGAGTGTAACGAATCACTTGCATCACAGGTTGTGTCTATGGAATCGTTGGTCAGATCGCTGTCATTGAAATTGCCATTGATTAGCATAGTTTGCATTGGAACCATTTCGGCGGTAGAGGTAGTGGCAGATGAAGCTGTTATGTTACTGAGACTACTACTAGAATCAAAGTGCTTGCCAGCTTTGATGTTTGGACCAGGACTTTTGTCAAACGAGTCGACAACAGTTGAATCTTGAGAAACTTGAATAACTGAGCTACGATTTGCGTGTTTATCTTTTCGGATTGGAGGTTTAGGTACTTCTTTGGTTTCTACATTGATGTTGCCATTTCTATGCAGAGTCGCCTTACTCTCTTTATCTTTATCTTTATCTTTTTCCTTTTCTTTTTCCTTTTCTTTATCTTTGTCTTTGTCCTTGGATTTTTTGAAGCCTGCAATTAAAGCTTTGTGAGCTTGAGCCTTGATGCCTTCTTTGCTGGTTCGTATAATAGAATTTCGACTGCTTATGGGCTGCTGTTGGTCGCTGCCGATCTCTTCGGTTATGCTCGTCAAAGCTGGCGGCTGATTTTGTGTTTGCGACTGCAATAGATGTGGATCATCACCCTGGATTGGTATGTCGTCTGGAATAGGTTTTTTGTTTTATTTTCAAAAAATGTATTGCGAGATTATCGAAGGAAAAATATTGAATTGAAGTTTGCTTTGTTTTGAAAAATTTTGAAACGCGTTTTATGTGAAATTAAGCGCGCACAGAGCAACTTTGCATTAATTAAGAAAATAACCCTTGGGTTCAAAAAAAAAAATATTGAAGCTTTGATATAACAATTTTTTTTTTTATTTTCATTTATAAAGAAAAAAAATTGTAAAGTGTCATTATGTTTAAAAGGAACAATATTGTGAACTATTGAAAGAGATTACAAATATTCTGGAGCTTTGTAAATACATATTATATTATTTGATGATTAAACATGCTTAGCATTTGCAAAATTTTAAATCTACTACATAATGTGGATTAATATGATTAATATTTGGTAAACATTCCATGGGTTTTTAATTTTACATTCGATTCATTTTTGTATGTCTAACAGCGGCGTGTCAAGCACGATAAGGAGACAAACTTTTTTTTATTCAAACAATTTTCATTCTTCAAAAGCAAAATAAAAATATGCATATTATTGGAAGAAACCTATATTTTATAAAAAAATTTACGAATACTCACTTTTTGTTTTCGAAAGTTAAATTGGACTTACTTTTGTTGCTAACCTTTAAAAATGATCATTATGTTCTTTGTTAAAAAAAAAACGTTTGATTTCAAAAAATGTTTAAGACAAGCTGATGTGCTGGCATGCGACTTCTTTAACACCGTTCTTGAAAGAACACTCCAAAACTCTTGCGCCACCAACACTAGAGGCACAATTTTTCAAAAGCCCGCCCAATTAGTACTCCCATACGCCGACGATATTGACATAATCATAAAAAACAAAGTATGATGATGAAGAATATGGGTTTAACGGTCATTGAGGCAAAACCGAGTATAAGCTGTCATCATAAATGACACTTAACAACGACGCACGTCTTGAACAAAACGTTCCCATAGTCTATTAGTTTTGTATTTCAGCTAAAGCAGAAACAGCCTTAAAGCAGAAACCGCTTTTAGTGCATTTTTGGTGCAACTGGACATAAGATTAGTAATCATAGAATTTAAATTCCTCAAATACATAATATAGTCAACAAACGGTTTTTCCTGTGCACCTTTATTTATTGAAAACTTGGCCTGGAATTCGGATTCGAATGATTTCGGATATGAAAAACCATGGGATACCCTGGGAAAAATGTGGTTTTTGTGACTGAAGGTCGGTTTAGTTCTGTAGACCAGAGTTCTACGTACTTAACGAACATATTTTAGGATTCAATTTTCTACAATATATCTGATTCCTTGTAAATTTATCTAATTATTTTTCTGTATTTATTTATTTTATTTATTATTCTCAACACAGATTTTTTTTAAGATTGTGATACTCATTGAAAATAAATATTAAATTTTCCATTGTTTAGTTTTTGCATACATAAAATACAACCCAAACTTTCAATATACGAACCTGTCATTCAAAACTAACAGTCTTAAAAAAATAAACAAACAAATTTTCACTTTGAAAATTAACTAACAGAAATGACAATTTAGCTTCTCTACTTTAACAAATAATTTAGCAAAATGGTAAGTAATAAATAAATCTAAAAATAAAACTCAATTCAAGCCCAGCTCCAATATATGCACCTACATGTATAATTTGTATGTCAATGAAATTTGTGTGTGCAGTTTCTAATGTCATTATTAAAAAAAATATTAAATTTTAAATATTTACCCATCCAGTCTTAGTGCTGAGAAGTTACCCATTTATTGCTTATAATGGAATCAATTCAATAGTTCAATGTTTTTTTTGTTTTGTTTTGTTGTATTTTGTGTATAGGTAAGTTTTATGTAAATTAGATATATTATTTTAAATAACTTTTTAACATGCGTTTAATATTAATTAATTACTAAATCAAAAGAGTATATAAATATGTATGTAAGTTAACTTTGTTATTTTGTACAGCTTTTGTTTAAAGGAAAAAGTTTGGAATTGGAAAAGTTGATTATTTTTTTTTTAATTTTGTTATTCTGATTGGACTGATTTCCCAACTGCTTTAGTGAGGAATGTGTTTTTGCGTATAATTTCTTCTTATATATTTTTTTTTTTAATACTTGTTATGTGAGTGTGTGTGACTATTAAATGCAGAGTTTTGTAATTTATGTGTGGTCATGTGTTTCATTTTTTTTTGTTTATAAACTTTTTCTTTGAATATCAGAATAAAAATAATTAATTTTAACAATGGGAATAATAATTTTTAATTTTTATAAACAATTACTTATAGTCTCAATCCTATTTTCATAATATAAAATATTTTTTTGATTGCTTGTTTAATTCGTTCGTCTAATTTGTACGATATTTATTTTTTGTTTGTTTATTATCTATTAATTGAGGATTTTCGATATTAATTAAATTAGTAATTTATATTCAATTTGGAATGTACATGTCTTCCGAAAGGTCTATCTAATCTGAGCGATACAAAAGGTATGCAAAGATTATATTTTATAAATTTAAAAGTTGGTATGAAAATGTCTTTAAATTATAGAACTTATACTTTTTACTTAATAGAAATGCTAACAAGAGAATGTTCTGTTTTGTTTTTTGTTAAGGGTTTGTGTAAAAATGTTGATATTTGGAACCCAGTAGGTACATTTTTTTTAATTGTTGTTTTTTGTTTTCGAAAAACATTAAAAAATGAAAATACCTCCTAAATGGTCACTCCTTTGACTCGGAAGTAAAAAAATTCACCCCTTTTCTGAATTCCGATCGGTTATTAAAATGTTCAATACTAATATTATATTTTTGTTTTCTTTAAATGTTTGTAATATTTTTAACAAACTTGATGTTTCGAATGAAGGTAATGGCTTTCCTGATAGTGAAAATAAAAACACTTTTTTTTTAATCCGTGCGGAAACTAATTTCGTTAACAAATTTGATTTGATTTTTTTTGATCCCATGATCCGCTAGCTGTGGTAAAAAGTTCAACATATTATGAATGAACCCACCTCAACTACAGCCGATACGCATCTTCACTCTATAATATTTTCGAAGAATTTCAAATTCTAATTTAAAATATTCAACCAGGGTTTAGCTTTCAAAAACTCATTTGAATTAATCAAATCGTTTTTGTATTTAGTTTTGAAATTAAAAAGCAAAATTTCACTTGAGTTGAAATGGAAAAACAAATAGTAGAAAACAAGGGCCGTTATAAAAAAAAGTGTAAGTGTCGGGACTCACGGTTAAGATGTGATAGCATACGTAACGTAACGTGAGGCTCAGAATCACAATCACAAGATACGTCACTTTTTTCACTCTACCGCCAGTATAGATGTTTACACATAAAAAAATACTATGCTTAAGCTTCTTCAGCGTACAAAGAAACTAAGAGATAAATAATGTTGAAAGTAGTCCTCGTGAAGGTGACAACGAATATGTTCTATGTAATATGTATCCTTATTCTTTTTTGTAATAGGTTTGTCTGAGATTAGTGCATGGTTTAAAAAACTTCGTACAATTTTCATTTTCGTTTTGAAAAAAAGTACTTCATAGATTTTATAGATTTGTTTTATCAAACTTTAACCTTAAATATTAGATATAATTATAAAAATGTATAGTTTGTTTAAAGTGTTTTTAATTTAACTCACATTCAGATTAGATAGAACTCTTATGATTACATATTTAGATAAAAAAAAAATTGATGAAGTTATGATCTTAAAAAGCAACCTATCTTTAAGGCCTTTTCTTCGGTTATAATTTTGTTTTAATAATAATGAATGCTCAAATAAATATGTATATATCAATAGTTAAAAAAAAACAATAACAATTATATTCAATTAAAGCTAGCTTCACATTCAATTCCTTAGGCGGCACACGGCTCAAAGCAATTTTTTTTTGTTTAATAAATATATAAAAAACACGCAACAGCAATTACAATAATAACAATTAAAATTCGAAACCTTTCTCGAAAAGAGCGTGAGAAGTGATAAAAAAATTTTTTTTAACAAAATAAATTGTGTATATACTGACAAAGAAAATCAACTTCACCTTAAATTGGTTAATTCTATTGGCGCGTGTTTGAATCGATATTAATATTTTGTTTTTTTTTTAACTTATCTGTGAGTTTGTTAAATTTCTATTTCTTTAACTACTATTTATTAATGATTGTATAGCCAGATGCTGTTTGTATTATATGTATACTGGCTGGTCGACCATTTGACAGCAGAGCATCTTTTTCATCACCGGAATCGCATGCGTCCTCAAGTTGGCTTATCAATCGTGCACCCGCACTTGATCTGAGTTCAGGCGATTGTTTGGCAGGCGATGACTTTTTACGGCGAATCGCCGCCACCATTGATGAATTAGTGAAACTGTTTAAGATCTCTTCGGTTGATTTTGTCGAAAGTTGGGATTTTCGTATTTTTGGTGATGCATTTGGCGATGAATTCTTTGACGACGATAGAGATTTTTTCGGTGAATCGGGTTCTTCTTCAATGCTTGATGTCTTGCTACCAGGACTGTATTTCCAGCCCCACGTTTTCCATCGCAATGGATTTATTAGACTGCCATCACCACCGGTGCTATTATTGCTGTTGGTTTTCTTCGAACCATCTCTATTTTGTTGGTTTGTCATGGTGGTGGAATCATTGTTGCCATCTATCTGCATCATTGCATCAGGATTGCTGTTGTCAAATGTGCGATACTGATCATTTGCATTGGGTTGATGGGGCAAACTAGCCAGAAACTCCATGTCCAAATCGTCTAACAAAATGTTTGACACATAACATAATATACACATGAAGATTTTATTATGTAAAAATATAGTGATTCTTTTATTTTTAAACAGATTGGATTAAAAGACAAAGAAGACTTAAAAATATATTTAATATTTAAATATTTTATAATTATTAAATAAAACAAATTGGAAAGAAAAGTTTATCGGGGTGGTGTGGTGTGGAGGTTGGTGAGACAGAAGAAACAAAATTCAGTACAAACAACGGTGAGTTTTTTTTTTTTTTTTTCACAGAATCAAATTCGTAAAATGAATGAGGAGCATTAATAAATAATATAGGTTTGTATATTCATTTATATTGAGTTATGTACATTATAAATACTAATACAATTTCTTCTGTTCTTATGTACTAGAGCGACTTTTAGTTATTATTTTTTTAATCTTATATGGTCGAGAACTCGTTAAAAAGATTTATTTATATAAAGTGAAAGCAGTTAGGATATTAAATTTAACGGTTTGTTTGTGATTAGAAGATACAACAAAAACTCATAAAATAATATATTTGGTGTGCTTTTTTAAACGATATATATACTTAAAAGTAATGAAATCACATGCATCTAGTGAAATAATAATATTAAAGCATCTATGTAAGTTTGAAGGGGAATTTGTCACATGCAACTTATAAAACTTTTTATATACATTAATTACACTCAATAGTAATAGTTGTTATACGTTTTTACTTTTTTTTTTTTTTTAATACAAAAATATATACAAAACAAAAAAAAACTGAAGGGTAAATAATATTTTCAATGTGAGAATAAAAGCAATAGGGGGTCAAGAGAATTTGTTTTTGTTTGTCTGATTAGAAACAATAGAAACTAATATTTATATATCTAGTGCTCTGAACCTAGTATTCGAATAGTTTTATGGATAAGAACATCAAGTATGTTTATTTTTTTAAATTTGATTATTCGTAATTATAAAAAATTAATAATTATTTAAGAATAATCAGCTAAAGTATAATGCTGCGGTAGTAATTGAAGCTATAAAACTCACCTGGAAGTTTCTTGGTACGAAATGATGCATTTGTGATCATTGATTTTGATACTATGGGTGCTGCGTTTGTCGATGGAGTCAACGCTACGCTTAGACCCATTGGACCATCGCTGGGTTGACCTGACAAATGTTTGAATTTAATTTGTTATTTATTTGTTTCTGATAGAAATTATGAATCTTTTTTAAACTATAATTTTTAAAATAAAACGTTTAAAAAAGCTTATGAACAAACGCAATGGCTTCACATATGTCATGAGTCTTTTTTAGTGGTACTTGGTCTCAGCATGATTATTTTAACCAAGCTGTGGCTGAGTCAAGAATCCCAGTATCGGACAGAAGTTGATCAATTAACATTCTTAGACTCAACACCAATAAAGAGTCCAGCACGGAATATTTTCTCATAGCTTCTTTACATTTCATATTGAACTCACCTGATGGATTTGCTTGTAATGAATTCTTAACAGCACTTGTGACCAACACAACATCAGAATACATCTCAAAGCATCCTCTATTATGTATATCCTCTAGAGTTTGAATAGCAATTGTGCCAAATCCATTAAACATGGCAAAATATATTGCATGCACCAATTCTACAAGGAAATTAGATGATAATGGAATTCGCGGCGGGGGTCTCGGCACAAGCACACTAGTTGGATCTGATCCATATGATGTTCGATGGGCATGACCGGGTTTGGTGAAACCCTGATTGACAATTTGTGACGCCATCCGGCATAAATGCAGCAAAGTATTCTTTTGTGTAAGGCTCAGATGATGATTATAGCAGAAAAGCAAAGCAGACATCACTTTCATTCGACTCTGAGCGTTAATCGATTCGATTTGTGAGAATGGACCCCACTTAATTTCTCGATTAGAATTTTCCTCCCATCGCCGCAGATCGGTTAAAGGAAGATTTTTTTCCTTATAATACAAATAAAAAGAATCAAGGTTAATAAGATTAGAATAATTAATTATTATTTGTAGAAACTCACTTCATGATAAATTGATGCATGTGCCAGTAAGGGCAATCGGAATGAGACCACTTTTGGAGTGCCATCTTCAGCGGTAATTTCAGAATTATAGATGCATATAAGCAGTGTTTCAACACTGCGACAGCCTTTTTTATCGCCCATAGCGACCGAGTTGAGATACACGTAAATAAGAACCGGGACAAATTGCATTGGAAATTTTCTCAGTCCATCTTCTTTAGATCGGTAAAAACTAAGGAATTGGTTACAAATTCCATGAATCAACTGTGAAAGAAAATTTACAGATAAATTAATAAAAAGAAAAAGCTATCAAGTTGTTATATTTTAGTTCTTATTGATAGTCTCACTTTTAAACCAAATACATGACATTATGTTATTTTTACCGCCCACTACAGCAGTGCCTGCTGGAAGGAAAATAAACGAACCCATCTCAAGTACGGTGGAGATCACTTAAGTTTACGTTTTATTAGATATTATTATTTAGCGTTTTCCATAGTTTAAATGTAATTGCTTATAAACCTACCAGCGAAGACAAATTGTATTGATTTAATAATATTGTAAAAGAAACGAGAATATTTTGTTTAATTAGACGCAAGGCTGGATGCAAGAATAATTGTCAGAGAGAAAATTATTGAAAGTGGTGGGAGAAGATCGTAAAGTTAACTCCCGGTTCTTTCAGTGTTAAACAAGTTCAACGTTAAATATATTTTTTTTTGCTAACTTACCTCTGGATACTTGAGCCTTTCATTGAATATCGTATATATTGCTTCAGCGATTTCCTGATTATTTTCGTGCAAGCTTGCAAAGGATTGCATCTCGGACGGCTGTAAACTTTCATATTCAGCCAACCAATCCTGAACTATTGCCTCTGCCATGTTGCACTCTATATTTCACGATGATCTACTAGAAAAAAGGAAAATTTATAAAATTCTTATCAGTGCCAGGAGAAACAAAAAAAAAACTACTCAGGGTGAGGTAATCATTCAAACAGTGCAAACTGAAAACTATGAGACATCAGTGTTAACGTGAAGAGACGGAACTTAGTTAAGAATTAAGATTTTGTTGTAAGTCCAAAAAACTACATCGACTTCTGCACCCCGAAATTGACCTTTTGTACTCATTTTTATAATTTAATTGAGAAATACTATTTTTTTTTTTTTATTTAGCCTTGAAATAGGGCCTCGGCGCTGCGCTGGTTGGTTGCCTATTGGCTATCTGTTGTAGTGCATTCTTTCGAGTTGTTTTTTTTTTCATTGAAACATTACGCGATGAGATAAGAAAATTTAAATTATTTCACACTCAGTTTGCACTTTGAGTATTGGAAAATCAATTGGAATTGATTATAATTGACTGAAATATCTTTAAATTGCATAATTAACGAATTTTATCAGACTTCGTATACATACCATACAAAATAAAAATTAATGTTGATGTTTTGACGTAACTTCTTTGACTGGAGTGCAAAATTGATTTGGGACAGAGTTCAGGAATGCGACTTGGGAGGTTGTGTTCGCAAGGTAGATACTTGTATCTAGACACTTTTCACATGTACAAAAATTTAATTCCCTTTTCACACGAGGAAACAAATTGCTGTACATATATAAGGTGTGTTTTTTCCCAACCCAGATCGAACTGGTTGAAAAAAACGATTTAGGGGATAAGTGACGCCATTACAGAAAAAAAAAAATAGATTTTCCATACAAACTATCGATAACAAGTATGTAATTCCCGCCGGTAATACAGTAGCTGCGTTTTATTTTCCCCCAGATCCAATCCAGATTAGATCAGGAAAATAAAACAACCCAGGATCTCTGTGACATACGTTATATACCCAACTCTTTTTTTCCTTTGTTTTTTTTATTCGTATACACCCTTTGTCTTTTTTCTTTACACTACTGACGACATTTACAAATTAAGGGTGTGTGTTCAAAATGGATTTGGAAATCCAAATTCAAAACAAAGTTGGATCATGTGTTGTTTTTGTAATACATGTATTTTTGTAAGCAAATCCAATCTGGTTCGGATCTTGGGGAAAATAAAACACAGCTAGTATTTCTCCGTGCTTAAGTTAAGCCCCGAAAATTATCTGGGTTTAGCTAAGCCCATTGGGGATTAGTTGTTGTTGCATTTAATATGTAAATTATTTAGCCCCGAATCGTTTTTTCATTCAATTTTCTTGGGGCTTGGAAAAAACACGCCTATTGTGTGCCGTTTTCTTTTAATTTCCAATCTCCATGCAATCGTAGACCATTCATTCCTTTTATGGGGTGGTACCCTTCTCAGCAAAAATTTGATGTTGCTGTGAATCAGTTTCCTCGTGTGAAAGAGAAATTATAGCTAGCTGCATCCACTGGCCATCCGATGCTCGGATTATGAACATGTCTATAGAAAAACCAATGGAGTTCAAAAAAAACATATGTCTTATGTGCGAAAAAACATGAATTATTACTCTCCCAACCAACACGAAAAATTCGAAACAACCGGCTGTCAAAATATATATACATGGGCATTATTGAGTGCCAGTTGTACAAATATTTAAACCGTGATTCAACAATTTTTATCCACCGATTTCGGCGGATTAATTAAGTTTCAACAGTGGTTTACTATTCAAGTGTATGATAATAACCAATTACATACTAGAACCAGCGCTGAACGTTAGTTAATCCGCCGAAATCGGTGAGTTAAAATCTTGAACCGAGGCTGAACCACTATTGTACAACTGGCCATGAGAGTACCAACTCGATATAATGAGAGTCTCATGTAAAATATATAGAGAACCGAAAGTTTCATGGACGTTCTGAATTTTTTGCGTTGGTTTGGGAGAGCCTTCCACAAGAAGTTGCTGGAGATTTTTGACGTTTTATTTTTATTTCCAATCTTCACCTATAAACTTATAATTGCTGGAAACTCTGTTTCCTCGTGTGAAAGGCAAATAATCAGATATTTCGTACTAGATTACTAAAGTAATTTCCGAACATTTCATTTCAGATTTGACGTTTCTCCTTATGTTACTTTTGACAGTTCCACTTGTCACTTTGTCAGTTCTCCTTGCTCAGTCGTAACAAAAATTTTTTTCGAAAACTAAAATCTTTTCTTTTCAAAAATGTCGGCCCTTATCCGATTGAATAACCGTGCTATCCTGCGAAACATCATCGCCCAAACGCGCTCCATCAAAACATCCCCAAAAAATCGCGAAACTGCTGCTGTTTCGCCAACACTCAATCAAGCCAAAGAAGACACAGCCACCAAGAACAAAAATTGGGTTAGCTGGGGATTCGATCATCACGATGAAGCACACGATCGCAGCTCAACCAAAGCTTCATTCTTCTTCTCTGTAACACTGTGTATTGTTTGGGGAACATTCTTTTGGGCATATTCACCCGACAGCAGATACCGTGATTGGGCGCAGCGTGAGGGATTCCTCGAGTTGCGTCGTCGCGAGCAGGCTGGACTGGACCTTATTAGCCCCAATTACATTGATCCAAGTACCATGAATCTGCCATCGGACGAAGAGTTGGGAAATACTGAAATTATCATTTAAAATAGTTGCCTTTACTTCGTCGACACACCGAGAAATGTCGGCCTATCGATTGTTGTATTTCCCTCAACTTGGTAATAAATGTTATGTAATTACATTTTAATTATAACGAAAAAGCCGAAATAAACTCTAATTAAAATATTGTACAGCTGGATTTGTAAATAAAAAGTGCAGCTTATGGTACATAAACAATTTGAATGGAATTTTATTTTTATTTTTTAATGTTAGCTTCAATTGGCATTCATCATCCATTTCCTGAATGAAAACAAAAAACTGCTATTGATGGTGGTTTGTCTACAATATTATTTCATATTTAAATAAACAATAATTATTGCAAAAAAATATTTTATTCTTAGGATTTCCTTGATTGTTGAAGTTTTCAGGTGAACTCTTGGAAATAACGTGTGTTAAATTTAGACTTAAAATATAATTTTTTTATCAACTTCATACCTACTACAATCTCAAGATCTAATTCCAGTGACCTTATAACAATGAGATAACCTAAAGGTATTCTGATGATCAAACCCATCGAAGAATTCGCAAGAGGAGCACCATTCCAGTCCTTCACTATATAGCAATAAATTAATATAACGTAAAGCCACATCGTGGTTTAGTAGGTACCTAATTGTTTGCTTAGAGAACTATTATTAACTTTTATATAATACAACTCTCCTTTCAATTTTGTCCAAACGCTTTAGAGGAATGAGTATTTATAGCCCGGGAAATTTAGAAATAAATTTCGATTTTTGCGAAAAGTTAACATCGTGATCCTTTAACGTTAAATTAACGCTGATTTGTAGAATTTGAATAATTTTTTAAACACATTAAAATATTCTTGAATCTTGCATTTCGGCTTTTAAAATAAATCACTTTTCTGTTTAATAAAAAAAAAAGCCCGATGTTGAAGAAAACGCCGCTTACATACGCATTCTTTTTTATAGTTCTTCATCTTACAAATCTCGAGTTCGATTTTTTACGAATCCAAAACATGGTCTACAGTAAGTTTGCTATAAATAAAATATAATATATATTTCGTTTTTGTTTTATTTTTTGAGTTTGTTTTTGTTTTTTTAATTTCGTTTTAACAAAAAAATTAAATTACTTAATAAAAATTTTAAAAATAATTTAGAAAAATTCAATTTGTTCTTTTCGTGTACTTTTTCTGTTCAGTAATAATAAATAATAATCGAAATAATATAAAAATGAATATTTAGTTTTTTGTTTGTACGTGATTAACTCGGCTGAACATCATTCGATTTGTGAAAATCCGAAATTGCATACTTTCTGGGGTGGATGGTGGCGATATATCTGAAAATTCCGTTTTGTATGGGGAGGAAAACATGATTCTAATGAATGAAAAAAAAAATACGGAATTCATAATCGGTTAATTTTTTCCCTCACGAAAATGGGATCGCAAACAGATAGCGTTACGTTCTCAGACTGCTATATTTGTGTATAAATATATTATAATTATTAACTAGTGGAGCGTGCCAACAAATTTATTGTAAAGGGTTGTTTAAGCTCCTATAAATTTTATTTTTACTTTTCAAAATGCTTGAATTGATGGAAAATTCCGTGCCTAGCCGGGCGGACCACCTAGTTTATTATAAATGTTCTTTTCATATTTTAAATATTACTATTTTATAAGAAACGATTAACAAATCACATTCGAGTATCGCGGGCATATATCATTTTTAAAATAAACTTTAAACTCCATATAAAATAATCCGCAGCCTAATTTCACCCCGTCAAATTTCCATGCCTCGTCAAAGAAATCAGAAATAATTTGAATTTCGGTCTCCATTCATGTTCATCGATTTGAAAAATGTCATGTTATTCCATTTCAACTTGGAATTTACTTTGTTGGTTATCCCAGGTACGGGCCGGTTATAACAATCAGTAAAAGTTTTCTTTTGTATAATTTTATATATTGACATACAATTTGAAAAATCAAAAGGATACCAATCAATGAGAATTCAGTTGAAATAATTATGTCGCTAGCTAAATTTTCTTTGGGGTAAATAAATATTTTTTTTTAAAAGGAATTTATTACTTTTACTGTTGAAAATTCTGAATTGAAAACGAATTTTGCATCGCAAAATGACTGAAATATATGACTGCCATATATCTATGCAATATTATGCAAAAAAACTACTGTTTCGAACGAGAAAATATAAAAGGTATAAATAGGCGACTTAAACGCAAGTTGTAGTAATCCTTGGAAACTTCATCTTCAGATTTTAAAATAGCTAAACAAACTTAATTGATGATATTTTGGTAGCAAAATGAAGCTTCTAGAATCTAGAATTTTGTTTTTGGAAAAAATATATAATCGTTTTTCAATTAACCCAATTTTCGTTTCAACAATGTGGAACACAACTGTTCCAATTATTTATTATTGTTTGAACCGGGGCGCCTGAGTAGTAAAATTCTTAGATCCATCAACAATATTAAGTAAATGTGAGATGTTCCTAAACGTGACGATGACGAGAAAAAGTAAAATTAATTCAGCTTATGGGGAACTTTTTTCGAAAGAGTAGTACCTACCTGTATACATTTTGACGATACTGAACCTACAATATTGGCACATAACAAACTACCAAAACCACTGACTAAACCTATAGAAATCGTTGTTCTAATTTTTCGGAAAATAAAATATACTCCACCATGACCAGTCTGTTACACAGTTGATTGCAAATTTAGATTGATTGATTTTTAAGCTTTTTAGAACAAACTTATGAATTTGAGTATGTGTAGTGTTTTAGATTAGTTTGTTCTTCTATTTATATATGTTTTTTTTTACTCCAGAGATAACCAGTAGACTGTAACACAATATTCCGCTTTTCGTCTTTCAAGAAAAAAGTTTTATGTGTATGGGGTTTTGAAACATTAAATTCATTCAAAGTACAATAAGTGGTCATATTTATCGGATAACTGGGTGTAGTAATATATTGTTATTGTTTGATAAATAGTGAAACCCTTGAAATTCCATTTAGATGTTTTTTTTTGTTTTATAAAATAAAATTACCAACAAGCAAAAATGTTCTTCCTCTAGCATAACAAATTTATTAATATTGCATCATTATAATGTTTGTTTTGTTTTCCTTTGTTATTCGCTTGTTTTATTTCTATTTTAAAGTAATAGTCTATAGTTTAGTTTATACATTAAATAATATTATACATACATTATAACATTTTTTTTTTTTTTCGAATTATTTAATTTATTATACTTTGTAATGAAGAAAAAAAATTGGATAGTAATTAACCAAGCTTTAGCTAGGATGGGAGAAAAACAATATATTTGTTTCGATCCCTTGTCTCAATTCTAGTCACGAATAAAAAAATCATTCAATAATTCATTGTTTTTTTTTTTGGATGTTGCCGCTATTTTAAAATACATTGAACCATGTCCAAAAAATACAATCTGCTTCAACCAGATGCATAATATAGGCATAAGATTACAAAACTCAGTTAGAAACGGGTGGATATCCTGGAGTTGATTGTACATTCAAACCCTCGAGAGCCTGTGTAGGTATGGTTGTGTTGACGGTGATTGGTGGCATACCTGGTAATGAAATTGGAGTGGCCACAGATGTCTGCTGTACCTGAGGGTATGATGCGAATGTCTGCATGTAGGGTAAGCTTACGTTCGAAGAATTTGTTTGGTAGCTCGTTGGTGGTTGACTTGGAACAGGATAGTTGTTCGGATTATAGAACTGTAGTTGCTTTAAGGGCAAAATATTAATAACATGCAAATTTTATGAAAATAAATAAAAATATTACTTGCTGCGATGCAATGAATTGATTTGAAGCCGGTGGTGCAGTTGGTTCGTTATATCCTCCGGTCATATTTCCAATTGAAGCTGGTGGAGGTAGATTCGAAAAGGGTGATTGCTGGGCAAACATTGGTATTTGACTGGGCGGTGGAACAGACGATGGAGCTAGAATATATATTTTTGTATTAACCAAATAAAATACAATTGAAAACAACTACAACAAATCGTCATTTTTTGAACCTAATAATTCAGTTTATGATTTTTACAATGATAAAATATCGATATTTTGTACTATATAAACCAATAAAAACCCTGCGAACACACCCAATTGTAATCCATTTTTAAGTATTTGAAATGCGATGCATATAAAACAGAAACACAAAGAGAAAACAAAGAGAAAACAAAAAAAAAAAACAAGCGACAAAGGAACAAAATGAAATTAGTTAATTTTTGATGTAATCTCCTTTTCTGTAATTTGCGAAATACCTCTAAATAAAGGAAGTAGAGTGATTCTGATAGCTCCAATAAAACTAGAAAACGACATTAAAACTACTTTCGCAAAAAATGGACAATTGAAGAAACTAGTTTTTGAAATGTAAATATGTACAGCTACGAGCAAAAAAACAGCAGTGCAATTGAAAATATATTTTAAGTCTAAAATAAAAACAGGGTTTGATCTTGGAAATTATTATAGGCAAAACTTTTTACGTTTTATTGATTTTTTTGATCATTTTTTTTATATAATTTGAATTGTAATTAATTCATCATGAGCTATGCAATTACACAAAAATAAAACAGATCCGAAAATAAAGCGGGCAAAATAATAGCAGTGTTTGTTTATTTGTGTGTATAGTTTAATTAAAACAACGGTACAAAAAGTTCAATTCATTGGCATTTCATTTCAAGAAAGCTTGTAATTGGTAGCATGAGCATTATTTTTTATCACAGCTTCGCAACGACGTTTCATTGAGTCTACAAGACCCTGACATTTTTGCGGTGTTATTGATCCCCAAGACTGCTCAACTACGCTCCATAACTCTATGTTTTTTTTGGTTTGGCATTCCAGACAGCTGTTTTTATGTTCGCCCAAAGATTTTCAATAGGATTGAGTGCGGGAGACTGAGCTTAGCTGTCCTGCTGGTGTATTTTGGGTCGTTATACTGCTGAAGATCCATTTAAGCGGCATTTTGAAGTCGGTGTATGGTAGCATGATGTTTTGCAAAATTTTCACGTACGAGATGCTGGTTCATTATATTTTTAATTCAATATATTAGACCAACTCCATAGCATGAGAAGCAACTCCAAACCATGATACTAGATCCTGCGTGTTTTTTCGACTTTGTTTTGTATCTAGAATCATATTATGCGGTATTTGGAGTTTGTCTTACATACTGACGAGATCCTTTACTACCATAAAGTACAACTTTACTCTTGTCAGTCCAAAGAATAATCTTCCACTTTTTGAAGCCGAGCCCAAATGCTCTCGTGCAAACTTCTTTCTTTTTGTTATGTTTGTTTTTTCAGAAATGGGACTTTTCATGGACTACGAGCATTCAAGTTGTGATTCCTCAATTGTCTTCTCACTGTATGGATACTGCATGGTAAATCAAGTTCATCCACAATCTGTGTAGCTGTTGCAATAGTATGTATTTTTCAAAACCGTACAAAACGTTTTATGTAAAAGGGCGTTAAAACTAGTTCATGCCCCCGTGTTTCCGCTTTTTCTTGAATGTGATAGCATTTCTTAAGATTTTCGCCGAACACCCAACGAGTTCCTGAACTTCCTTATAAGTTTTGTTGTCAATAATAAGCTTTTTAATAAGTTGGTGTCTTTCTGAAGTGCAGTGTTTACCACTACCCACTTCATAAGAAAAAATTAATAGGATAAAATAGAAGAATAGGGCTTACTTTTTATTATATCTAGATCAAAATGGAAGGAAAAAAACAATTTTTCAAGTAGAACCTGTAAATCACTGCTATTATTTTGCTCTCCTAAATTACTCGAAGACGAAACACAAACTGACATTTAAATAAAGCAGTAAGAATAAACCCTTAAATTATCACTTAAAACGGTGAACTTAATTGCAATGGTATCAAACTACAGTAAAAGTTAAAAAAAAAAGTGACTGTATTTAAAGATATGACAAATTATAATTTTTACCAAATTCACTGCTATTATTTTGCTCGGCAATGTACATAGGATGTATATTAGTCTACGATCCCGCCACAGGACGACCGAAAATTTTGGAAATACGGGCCTTTTAATTTCTTATCTGCTTCTCGAAACTATAAAATTTGTTTCTAGAATACATCATTCTGGTTTTATGTGATTTTTTTCTCCAACCTCTATTTTTTATTTTTTTTGCTTTCAAACGTTTTTATATCGAGTTTTAGATTTTCTAGAATTTTCTTTTGTATGTATGGCTCTTTTGTATTAAAAAACTCTATCGATTACAAAAAAATTCAATTCTCTATTATTTTTGGTTTAGAAAATAGAATCTTGACCTTTTTCTTTGTTTATACTAAATTACCCTACTGAAATTCCGAATTCAAAAAAATCACGTATTTTAAAAATTTTAAATTAAATTTCCTTTAACATGTTATTTTTGTTTTATCACTTAAACGTACCATATAAGCTGGGTCAGATAATTGAAAAAACCCAAAAACCGACCTTTAAAGCGGGTTGCCTCGCCATACCATATTTCACCAGGCAACCCATGCGCAAAATGTTAGTTTAGACACTACCTAAAAAACTGTATACTCCTTATCTGGTAACTCGATGAGGGTAGGTCGTTCTATGGCGGGATCTTCTACTATATAAGGGTGGTTGTTAAATAAAAGTTTGTTTTAGATGGGCCTAATTTAGCTCCAAATAAAACAAAACTCTATTTTTATTTAAATTTTAATTTTCATCTCCTATAGTCAGTCGCTGGTAGCTGTTAATTTAATATTCTATTTATCATTAAATGCAAAAAGGGCTGAGGCTTGTAGGTTGGAAACAGACGATTAAATACAGGGGAAACAGACCCCTCCCATGCCTACGGTTTATTCTTGCCTAGTCCCAATCGATATGTACTAGCATTTTGTCACATCTTAAAAAAAAAAAAAAAAAAAAGGAAGGAAAGGGTTCAGAATTCTGTATCAAGTTTTGTTTTTCTTTCTCTTTTAGTCGTCGCCTAATAATACATTTTTGTTTTAATTTTTTGTTTTGTTAGTCTGTACTATAATGGCAGAACCCTTCAATTTAATATTACTAATAACAAAATGTATAAATAAAAATTATTGATCTCTTATTTAAATTTAAATGAAAAGTCGATCGATATAACGAACTCTCTCGCTATAGAGAATGACATCGAATATTATATCATTCGTTATACAGGACGTCCACTAAATGTGGTTATATATGTATAATATAAAAAGTTCTGAATACTGGTCTCGCAAATCTAAAAAACTGAGAGAAACCACAAGAGCATCATTTAATTTTGTATTACTTTAAAAAGATGTTAGGAAACAAGGAAAACGATTTTGTTTAGTTTGCAAAAACGATTCTCAATTGGGTACAATAGTACAGTGGATCTAATGCTTGTTTACCAATATTGAAGTGTGGTTTCGAGGTTTACCCTAGGTAGTGTTGTTTTCTTATACTTCCAGCTGCAATTAGACACAACCCCTGGGATTAATTGATTAATCTACTTTTCCAAATTCATTCTTATCCTTCCATTCCTTATTAATTACACCTGTGCAATCCCAAGTTGCATTTAAAAAAAACCGTAGGTCTTGCAAAATAACAAAATTTAACTCTCTGTTGAACCTGAAGTGGAACATTGTTTTCCAGTCGAATTTAAACAAAACTTAAATAATCAAAATTACTCACCACCAATGGGACTGTGATCTTGGGATTTTTGTATAACCTGTTGGGGTGGCATCTGCGGTGGTGGAAATTGTGCCGCATTTACATCGCTTGGCTGTTGAAAGAATGTGCTTGCACTTCCGGCAGCTTCTGCTTGGCCAGCATTCATCGTTGCTGCTGATGGTTGTTGCGATACATTTTCGGGCACCCCAGCAGATTCTACTTTTGTATTTGATTGCTCCGAATTAGGTACTGTTGTGGTCGAAGTTGGTGTTATTTGAAGATTTGCCAAGTTGTTCAAATCAACTGGAGCCGATGTTGCTACCGCAGACATTGGTTGATTGACGTTAGTTGGCGGCAAGGTAAATGCATTTGTTAGAGGCGGTATATAGGGGAAACTGGGATTAACCGAAGTCGAAGACACTGGCGGCATTGATTCAGTGGGCCTAGCAGCTTGCAGTGCCACATTAGTATTTACATTGCCGTCGGTGGCTGGCAACTTTAATGCTGATTTGGTTTCACTGGACACAGCTTGAATTGGAATACGATGTAGATAGCCAAAGCCGATACCACAACCCAAACTACCGTCACCACCCCACTTCGAGTTTGGCTTCAGAGATACCTCACGGCAAGCGTCATCTTCTACATTGTAAACGTAGATCTTCAAAATTTGGTTCTCGTGCGTCTCGATCATAGTAAAAAGGTCATCTGTTTCATGGCGAATTGCATCAGCACCTATGATGTAGTCTGTGAAGGCTCGCAAACCAGCTATTTCGGCTGGTGAGGACGGATGCACCTCGAGGACGTGCCAAACATTTTCATTTGCACCTTCAAAAGAACAAAATCGAATACTCACACCAAGTAAACCTTGCCCACCCCACGATGTGCTAGGGGTTATGGAAACATCTCGCACTGTTTGAGTTTTGCTGCTGTACACTGTCATTTTAGTTACTTTGTCTAGATTTTGCTTAAGAAGTTCCTTCAGTGTGTCATTGTCCTGATCTAAACGGGTGTTTCCGACTGCGACAATGAAATCGAAGAAAGCTTCCAAACCAGCTTTTTGTCCCGGTGAGTTGTCTTGAACCTATAAGGAAAAAATTTTATAGACAAATTGTTATTGAGTTTTTAACAAGTTTTAAAGGATTTGTTATTACCCTTAGTACATGATAGCCTTCGGTACCACCTCCAGGAACTTCTACACTATGTCCGGCACCCATTATTTGTTTATTTTTTAAAGTTTTTATACAATTATTAAGTTGAATACAAAAAATACGTGGCACTAATTACAAAAATTGAAAATTTCTAGCGGATGACATTTGCATTGACAAAAGTGACATAAAAATAGGGATGACGTTGAAGTGGAATTGAATGGTTTCATTGTAACTGTACAGTAAAAACAAAAAAAAATAAATATAGAGGTTCTCCCAAACCACAGTACACATATTAAAGGTAATATATTGCGCAGGTTGTCAAAGTTGGAAATGTCAAAAAATTAAAAATGGCTGTTCGAGTGCCCACAGGAACTCAACGCGCATCATTAGAAACAACAACAAAATATTGAAATAAGACAAGGAAAGGGGCACTGAATCCACCATTTTACCACCATAATACCTCAATTTTGACAGATGCGCAGAACTGAACAAAAATGAAAACGCTAATGATATTACCTTTAATATGTGTACTGTGCTCCCAAACCAACCTGAAACGGTGACGAAACTTTCGGTTGTCAAACATGAGATTCGCTGCCAGTTGTACAATAGTGGTTCAGCCTTGGTTCAAGATTTTAAGGGCCAGTTGTACAAATCTTTAAACCGTGGTTCACGATTTGTATCCACCGATTCCGGCGGATTAATTGAGTTTCAACAGTGGTTTACTGTTCAAGTGTGTGATAATAACCAATTGCATACTTGAACCAGCGTTCAACCTTAGTTAATCCGCCGAAATGGGTGAGTTAAAATCTTGAACCGAGGCTGAACCACTATTGTACAACTGGCCCTAACTCACCGATTTCGGCGGATTAGCTAACGTTCAACGCTGGTTGAAGTGTGTGATAATAACCAATTACATACTTGAACCAGCGTTGAACCTTAGTTAATCCGCCGAAATCGGTGAGTTAAAATCTTGAACCGAAGGAACCACTATTGTACAACTGGCCCTTATACATCAAATTTTGACATTTTCATCTACTGGGTTTCCACTGCGGATGCATTCCACTTGGGTGTGTTCATAAGGTTTTTACGTAATTTCCAACCTAATTTCGTGCAAATTTGGTTGAAATTACCTCATTTCGAAATGTGAATTTGTATAGAAATGAGATAATTTGGAATCTAATTTGGAAATTTTCAACTAAATTACCTACCTCATTTGGCCCAATAAAAACGTAGTATTAACTTTTACTTTTGTAAAACTTGAGAAAGAAGATGTAGGGATTGCTGATGGGATTGTAATCAATCCACGAGATATCCTATCTCAAGCAAAGAATAAAAAAGGCTTCGGTTTAAATTAATTAATAGGGGTATTCCCGATCCGATGCAACTGGTCTTGTATCATTGTAAAAGTGCAAAAGTGTAAAATTGCTATACCCTAACCCCATTGTAAAAAAAATACTTTGCACTTTTGCAATGATGCAAGACCAGTTTGCATCGGATCGGGAATACCCCTAATATACTTTAATGATTCCAAATTTATAATAATGAAAAAGGAACTGCGTAATACAAGTGCCAAAGATAGCGTACAAAGAAAAGATACAAAGATATTTAGATATATGTTTGAAGGCATTAACACAATTTTAGTTCACAATATCAACAATTGCGTAGTACCTACGTTGAAAAAGACAAAACATTTTTTTCACTTTTGTACTGAACTTCATGACTTAGGTTCCCCCAAACTAACGCGAATTTTCGGTGGTGACGACGAAAACAACAATAAAACACGTGGTTATCAATGAAAAAACACGTTGTTATTATTAGGGGTATTCCTGATCCGATGCAAACTGGACCCATGTTCTGTAACTCGGCGATAAACGGCGAAAATTGGAACAAAACCCATAGGATTCCTATGAGTTTTGTTCCATTTTTGTTCCATTGTTCCCATGTTCTGTAACTCGGCGATAACTTTTCGCTGCGAGAAACGGTGAAAAATGGAACAAAAATGGAACAAAACTTATAGGAATCCTATGGGTTTTGTTCCATTTTTCGCCGTTTATCGCCTCGAAAAGTTATCGCCGAGTTACAGAACATGGGTCCATGAATGTATCAAAATTCGATGTATAAAAAACAGAAACAGAAGAGAAAACAACAAAAGAAGCAATTAACGCCAAATCAAATTCAAAGAGAAATTACCTGTCCAACAAAATTAAAAAATTTCTCAAAATTTTCACAAAATTGTTTGGCAAAATGAACTTTTTGTATTAAATAAATCGCAACGACTGTAAATTTTATAACAAATTATCTTCCATTACTGTACAAAATTTCTTATCAGAAATGTAATAAAAGAGAAAACCATTTGTATCAAATGCATATTTACGTTTTTTCACACATCTACATAACACGCTAAAGAAACATCATATTATCTTCTCTATCGCACCAATAGTTGATGCCCATTTGATGCACATACTAAACATCCTTCTAACTCTGTCTTTCTCAACGGCGCTCTTCAAGTCTCCGAAATGAAAAAATACAGTCGTCATCGTCACTCTTCGATGCGGTCGGAAATTGGAGTCGTTCATATCTGCTGTCAGAAAAATATTATGTGATTTTTTCTTCGTATATACTTTTCATTGATGTGCGTGTTATTTCATTTGTTACGAATTTTATAAAAAGGAAATATAGATCTCAATTGCCATTCGTGATAAAAAAAAAATCGGATCGCTTGAGGGCAGTGTTTTTGACTTTAAAAGGATAAGTGACTGGAATCAGGACTTGGTTCAACTTCGTCTGAGAACAGAAAAAAAAGTCCTTCATTCTGTAGAATGGCCGAGCAAAACGAAAAATTACTTCAAGAACTTTTGCGTCTTAATGGGAATAATAAATGCGCCGATTGTGGAAACAAACGTAAGTGTAATATTTACTTACGTTGGTATTAAAAAAATTGTAATACTTAATTACATATTTTGTCGAAGTTAATTTTTTTTTTATTTTGACCAAGCAAACCTAGGGGCGGGTTTAATTCGTATCTACTTGACGACATCACCCGACAGTACGTTTAGTTTGTTTGAGAATGTGCTGTGCAGTGCGTAGCGCCAGGGGTTTTATCGTGCGGCTGTTATTTACCCCAAAACCTCCCCTCCGTGGCTCCTCGTTGGCCCATCGCATTAACGCCGCCGTCTGCCAGAAAAAATTTAAAATCTTGGCACAAAAACAACTTAAAGTAAATTCTTTTAGACCGAATCTGTTTATGTTTTGTTTTCATTCAATTTAAACGGTAAACTTTTTACTACAACACGGCGACGTGTATTTGTTTCTTGTTTCTTTTATTTTTGTTTCTGATTGCCTTTTACAATTTTACAAATGTTCATTCATAAATTTCCGTAGTAGTGGCATTGGCAGAAAACTTTAATCAATCATCTGTGCGAGGGAAACAGTCTAATGGCATGTGGTCGAAAAAAAAGAGAAGTAGCTATACGAAAAAGGCTTAACAAAATACTAGATAGAGTACAACTTAACTTGCTGCACCCTTTGATGATATGGATGACGATGAGAAGTGTATAGGCGGCTAGAAAAAAGAAAATAATAATAAGCTTGCCATAGATTTGTTTGTCAATGGTATGTAGGTCGAATGTGGCCGCCCTCGTGGGATTGGTTAAAGTATAACACATTGAGCTTTAAGGTAGAACTAAAATAGTCGGATGCCAACGTAAGTAGTCGTATGAAACGAAACGAATACAAAGTATTCATATGGCGTGCCTATAATTGAGGTTTTCTTCGTTTCGACTAATTTTCGTTAACTTTTGCTTTCGGAAGTGAAGAGCGCTCACCGACCGCTCCATGCGTAAGTGAACTGAGAGATTTTCTTCCGAAATCTTGCGACTATTATAGTTCTACCTTTATTCTTGATATCAGTTAACAATAACGAGTAATGACTGCAAATCGAATCGCAAGGGTTAATGCACTTTTGTTTTATGAGGTTGGGAGGATAATTGTTTACTTTTCTATTTTTTTTTTCTCATAGAATTTAATGCTGTTATCATTTGAGTATTAAGATAAGTAATCAAGATTAAGATATTTATGTATAAATATGTACTTACCTATATAAAATATTCAAACCTCTTAGTGGGAATTTCGGTACCTATGCATTCTTTCATTTTGTGTTATTCATTTTTGATTCCACTTACCAGCTAGCTTCCTCAAGTTTCTCCACCCCTTTTCTATTAACACGAAATATCTGGACTCAATACAGCCTGATAACTGATCCTATGTGGTTTTCCAAAATCATATTTTTAATTCGCACTTTTTCACGCTGTCTTCCGAAAAGCATCACAACACAAATGACAAACTATCGCTCTTTTCTATCCACATTTCTTAGGCTTTTCTAAAACATTTTCTACTTTCAATGGAAATCTTGGATTTAATCTGGTTTATATTGTCTGAATTTTTCAGTTCCTATTTCTCTTTGTTGTAAGTTTTCACGTTTTTTCCATTCAAGATATTCAGAATCGGCCAATGTTAATTCAAATTGTAACCGCCATTACCGAGATTAAAAACCCCTTTAATAAAGGTTCTATGGAAAGTACCGTTATTTTTGGAGTTAAAAAAAAGTTATTTAATCTTTTTCTGTGTAGAATTTAGAAGCTTTGGTTATATTTGACTTTATATTTTAACTGTAAAACTGATAGTTTTGAGTTATTTTCTCCTTTGGACCCACAAGATCGAACGTCCTGGGACCTTTTTCACCAAACACTTTCCACTTTTCACTTTGCAACTTTGCACTTTTTTTACTTTGCAAAGTTGCAAAGTGAAAAGTGTTTGGATAGGCCGCTGGTCGAAATTAAAGTTTAGAAAATGATTAACACAGAAATACGAAAATTAAAAATTTTGTTAGTGAAAGTTTAATTTTGATTGATTAGATAGGTACCTATAGTAAAAAAAAATAAAAATATTTAATACAAACAATCAATGTCCAAAGTGTGATTAAATTAAATTTACTTATTTATCTACTAAACACGTGAGCGCGTATATTGGTTTTGTATCCATTCCAGATCAGCTTCCGGCAATCCTCTACAATAGGATAAAAGAGCTGTTAATAACACAATCCGTTGTCCTTTTGTACCTCGACCGAGCATTTGCCTTGTTATTACGAACATTTTAAATAACTAGCTTCTCAAACAAGGTACTTGTTTAGTGCAAGCAATCACAGTTAGAACTTGATTGACAACACTATTCAAAAAGTTTCATGACGACTCAATAATCATTTTGCTAAAATAAAACCAATAGCTTTTCTACGTCCTACGAACATTTCTTTTATTCACAGAATTATCATGGAACACATGTTGGTATTATCATTTCTTACTTTTGTTGTTTGATTTTTCATATACATATACATGTATGTATGTGCAATGTACATGTACATATGTATGTACATTTAATTTTTAATAAACGTCTATTGTGAATAAACAGCTACATATCTTGAAATATGTAGAAATAGAAAATGAATGAATATGAAAAAATAGAAAAAATTATGGCAATTGTTTTTGTAAACAATAATATGGCCAAATAAAAAAAACTCGATTGAATAGAATGGGGTTGCTTACATAGATACATAATATATACGTACAAATGTACATACATAATATGTATATAAAACTGAAATAAATTATTTTGTTGTTCTGAATTTTGAAACTTTCATATGACATTTTCCGGTATTTTCCGACGACAACGTTCAAGTCGAATTAAGGTCAATTGAGAATTGTTTAGATTTAAAATATTTTGATCTACGTCAAAGCAAAGACACGACGACGACAGACGAGAAGAAAGATGAACGAGCGAGATTGTCGTTGTTTATATATAAATGTTGTGTCTTGTAGACACTTAGAAAGTTGTTATAGTTATTCAATAGATAAATAAAAATGTTAGTGTTGAGGATCTTATTTGGTGATAATGTAAAAGTGTAAAGGTTGACACTTCAACCGTAATACCTATGTACATTGAGAAAACCTATATATATATACATACATTAGTTTTCCTCAAAGTTGATCAATAACCAGTATATGTACTATTATATATGTATGTATATATGTATGTATGTAGGTACTTTGTTTTGCAAGCAAATAAATGACGTAAACGACTTTATTTATCTTTCGAAGTGAGTCAATAATTTTAACATTATTATTAATATTAATGTATGAATTCTGTTTTTCTAGTTTTGATAAGAACATGAAAACAAAATATAATTGCAGAAGGGAGAACATTAGGCGTGTTCCTTTGAGCTGCAGCATCTACTGCCAAGTACTTATGGCTGCAGTCAACTACTTCTACTCTGGGCAAAGGACTTCAAACCACTTCAATAATGTAGTAACGAAATGAATCCACGCAAGATAGTGACACCACCAGTAAAAAGAAATTGCCTAATAAATTATTCATGTTGATGTTTCTCTAATCTAAAATAAAATACAGATACAAACAACAAAAATTCAATCAACATTGAAGTTAGATTTTTTTAAAAAATGGATAAGATTTAAAATCTTGTTTTCCTTCGGATTTTTGGTCACAATGGATGTGGCAATGAAACAATTAAGTTAGCATTATCTTTTCCCGACGTTTCGGCAGGGGTTGCTGCCTTCTTCAGGGGAAGTTATGTGAAAAAAGTACAAATTGAATTAATTTACATTTGTAAAAAAATAATGACATACCTATTATTTAAAATAAAAATAACTTAATGCACTTAAAAATGAAGCTTTGTCTATATAGTCTATTTTTTTTACAAATGTATGGAGGCTTCCATAAATAAAATGTCAGGGTTTCATAAATGCAATATGCAAATATCAAAACACACATTCTCTCCGATTTTCTTTTTCGAACATAGGTAAATATATATTATGTATTTCAAACGATGATTATAATGTACTTGATATGTGTGTCTAAGTCTTCAAAATTTGGATAAGTATGAATTGTTTCGCTTCAATGCAAATAGTTAAATATCTGGAAAAAAAACTATAACTATACAAAAAAGTAAATAATTATTCGCAACCGAATTAATACACAATTCTTAAAGGTAAATGAAGCACATCATAAAAAGCGAGTCAGGCACTTGCGCAAATAGTTTTGATGACGTTTATATGATGCAATAATGAAAGCACCATTTTTCTTCATTAAATAAACATTAGGGTATGTTAATGTTGGAGCTGCGATAAACAATTCGAGCAACGATGAAATCGAAACTTGAGTTGCTGTTTTTTTTTTAATATGAATTACTATTTTGAATGTAACAGAAACACCAGAGAAATCCGATCCGATTGAATTTTTCGATTCACCTCAATTGTTCCCTTAATTTGTCAAAAATTATTCTTCGAAATCTTCAATTTTTGGAGATCAAATAACTATTTTTTGAAGATCTTGAGAGAATCTAAATGTCAAAATCTTATTTTTATCGCAATATTTAATATGCTTTTTGGAACATTTGTTTTCCTCCGACGGACAGCAGAATACGAAAATTTAGCAGAATAGGGCCGATTGTTAGATATTGGAGCAGCTTATTTTTCACATTTACATTTATAATATAGTATTATAAGCTTTAATAAAGTAATAATAATATTATTAAAAAAATAATCCATTTAATTTCATTCTCTTGTTTCTTCTACAGATGTCGAGTGGGCATCATATAATATTGGTATATTTCTGTGCACCCGCTGTGCTGGTGTGCATAGGGCAATGGGCGCACACATTTCCAAAGTCAAACATTTAAAACTGGACAAATGGGAAGATAGTCAACTGGAACGAATGAAAGAAGTCGGAAATCAAAGAGCAAAATTAAAATACGAATACCGCGTGCCCCCTTGTTATCGACGTCCTTGTGAAAACGATCCACAGTTAGTTAAAAGCAACACAGATTGATATTTATTTATTTTTTAATAATTTCCATTTCTGTAATCAGAGTTTTAATAGAACAATGGATAAGAGCTAAGTACGAGCGTCTAGAATTTTCACAGCACGGTCGACCAAGTTACATTTCCGGGCATATGGAAGGTTTCCTAATGAAGCGAGGCAAAGAAGATAGTCGCTATCAGCCGCGCAAATTTATTCTGTCCGAATCGGACGATACCTTAAAGTATCATGTAAAGGAAAGCAAAGATCCCAAAGCTGTGCTACGAATATCCGAGCTCAATGTTGCATTTGCACCAAGAAAAACCGGTCATCAGAATTCCTTGCAATTCACATACATGAAAGACGGTTCAACGAGGCACATTTACGTATATCACGATGAACCAGAGGTCATCAATAACTGGTATATGGCAGTTCGATGTGCTAAATTACATCGTCTGCAAGTTGCATTTCCAAGTGCTTCCGAAAGCGAACTTACTCCCATGCTAACGAGAGACTTTGCAAAAGAAGGCTGGTTACTAAAGACTGGTCCAAGACCATCAGATGGCTACAAGAGGCGATGGTTCACTCTGGATAATCGAAAGTTAATGTACCATGATGATTCAATGGACGCTTATCCCAAAGGTGAAATATTCCTGGGTCATAATTTAGATGGATATAGCGTGAGAGTGGGTGTTCCAATCGGTGCTAAGGAGCAACGATATAGCTTTACATTATTCACACCCGAGCGAACGTATAATATGTGCGCATATAGCGATAAGGAACGAGAGGATTGGATGAATGTCATTCAAAATGTTTTAGAAAGACCACTGACGCCACAAGATAGTTCAAGTAAGTAACTAAATGAAATAAAAAAGTAGTTGAAGTCACTTCAAAGACTTGGGATCATCAGCAAACAAAATTAAATTCTTCAAAATGTATTTTATTATTTGAGCATTATAGGTACTAATTAGTTTAACAAAGAATACGTAACTTAAAATTTAAACAACCAGTTAGCTGCAGAAAATATGATATTTTATTCAGTAGTATAGTATGCATGTCTTTAGAAAACGTCAACAGTTACTACATACTTTTAAGTAAAATTCTATTTTCTTTTGCAGTGTCTGCTCGATTAATACGAAAACGTACTGGAAACAATGCGATGAGCATGTTCTCCGGCAGATAAAACCAAACTCTCCGATAAACATACAAGAACTATAAAGCTACCACTACCACTCAATAGCAATAGATTTAGCTTTTAAAATAAATTATTTTATATAAACCATTAAGAATACAATTTGAAATACAATTTTAATGATAATGATTAAATTAAGGCCACTTTCAACCACACAACTATTAATATAAAACATACCTACATTTATAGATATATACAAAAAAAGTTTGCATATTATACAAATTGATTACAAATCGTGTTCGTTAAAGTTATATTATAAACAAAATTATATGTATACAAAACATTAATATTTATATAAAAAAAAAGTAAATGATAGCGAAATATTTTACTTCTGTCCCAGGGCTAAGGCGGATCATATTATATTGCACTATTAAACAATGATTTAGAGAAAATTAAGCTACACAAACAAAAGAAAAGTAAACAAAAACGTTTATTTATTTATTTTTGTGCTGTTTTGTTTTTATGTTAATCGAAATGTTGTAAACAAACAAAAAGAAAGAGCTTTCTCATTGTTATAAGAAATTTTGTTGTTCCAATTTGTTTTTAAGTTTTGTTTATGACTGTAATGAATATTTTGTATATTTAAAAAGAGCATATCAAAAATACAACAAAAAATGTTTTCATAATTATAAAATAAAACAAAAAAAAAACACTTCACATTTTTAACACATAGACTAATAATAAATATACATTACAATATAGATAAATTTATAGATAAATACCTACAACAGCACTTTACAGGAATATTTATACAATTTCAATTACAAATTAATAAGATTTAAGCGTGAAAATACGTTTAATATTGAAAACGATGTGTGTATTACAAATAAACTTGATTTGCTGAATTCCACCATGTGCAGTTGTTCAGCTGGATCTTTGACAAAAAAAATCTAAAGACAAAAACATGCACTGCCCTTAAACAAAATATATTATATAAATATCTATGGTTAAGTACTTGCTACTTTTGTTTTTAATTTGTGCAGAACTTTTTACTAGATAAATGTTTTAATCTTGTTTTACCCGATTGTAACGTATTGTATTTTTATTTAATATATTATTGCTGTTTTGTTTATATACCAACCAATATGCTTTATCTAATTAATCATTATAAAAAAAGCTGTGTTTAAAGTTTAACATCTTTGGCGGTGATAAAACAACTGTTATCGTTATTAGTCATACAATTGTAACTCTTTTAACTGACACTGGCATCCTAAGCAGTAAACCAGCAAATAATATTTCGACCAGAAAAGTCAGAAAATGGCGAAATTGCATACTTTTAGGGGTGGATGGTGGCGATATTAAAAGAATAATGTCGAATTCCTTTCAACAAAAGAATCGAATTTTTTTCTAAAAAGAATCGAATTTTTTCTGTCGTTGAAAGGAATACGAAAAGACGAAAAGAATCGATTTCTTTTTGTGATTGTATGTGTGGCACTAGACTGCAGCAATTTTGAAGTAAAATTTACAGAAAATATTCAATTTGGAAATTATTATTATTATTAATTGAAAAACAACGCACAAATATTTACTATAAAATTCACCGAAAATTCGTTGCATGCAAAAACACAATTTGTTTTCATATTGACATTTTAGAAATTCCAAACCTTGCAAGTGTGTGTGCAAATCGGTGTAAATCTTTCTTGAATCTTGCAAAATTAGCAAGATTTCTTTTGACAGAAAAATTCGAATTGTTCAGAAAAAAAAATCGATTCTTTTAGAAAAAAATTCGATTCTTTTGTTGAAAGGAATTCGACATAAATTCCAAAATATGTAGAGCCAGCTGGAACACCTTTCCGCAGATTCATAGATCATAGTGAATACAAAATGATACTGCTGACCGGCGATTTCCGTCACATTTTACCGATCATCCCACATCAACGCCTGCAGATGAACAGCTTCACTGAAATTATGCTATTTACAGCGATAAGTAAAGAAGCTACAATTAACGACGAACATCTGAACTGCGTTGCAGAACAAGAACAAATGTTGGCAATTAGAAATCGCCGTATTCCGGTTGATGCTTCAACTGGCCTGATTTCGTTCACGTCGAATTTTTAAGAATTCACATCATCGAAGGAAGAATTTATCAGCAGTGTTCCATCCAGAACATCGACCGCAATTATTTGAATCACGATTGGCTGAGTGAATGCGAGATATTAGCTGCGAAGAATAAGAACGTCGTCGTTGATTTTAATTTAATTGTTCAAAATCAAATCGCAGCCATAATGTATTCGTTCAAATCGGTTGAACGTGTAACAAATGATGACGCAAAAATGACAATCAACAAAACGCAAGGCCAATCGATGCAAGTGTGTGGCCTTAATCTCGAATTTCCTTGCTTTTCGCACGGGAAATTGTAAGTGCCGTGTTCGAGAGTCGGAAAGCCGTCTGCATTGTTTGTTTATGCGCCGAACGAATAAAACAAACAACATTCACCCTTATTCCGTTAGGCGTTTTAATAAAACGACACGGCTCTAGTAGCGACTATTGGAATTTTAGTAAAACGACTATCGTTTTAATGGTTAGAACGGTGAAGAAAGAAGATAACGGTAAAATTTAAGTTTTACTTAAACGCCAATCAACGCTTCTGGAGCCGTTTCGTTTCCGTAAAATGCCTTACGGTATAAGGGTGATGCTTTATCACAGAGCGTTGCAATGACCTGTAATGGATAAAACCCTTTTTCGGTTTAGATAAAATTTATTGAATTTAATTCCAAAAGAAGGTTCATTCATTCAATATAGAAAGGGAAATTAATAGTTAAATCAACAAAAACAAGGGCGAAATGGACATTTCTGTGCGTACAAGTTTATAGGCAATCTAACATTTCCCTTTGACTAGTAAAGGAAACAACTTGTAGAAAGATTACCTATTTGCTTTAGATTCCGATTCTGTGTTTTACAATTCCATGAATTCCCATTACGAATAGATTTTGTTTTCACATTTTCAATTGCGATTGTATGTGAAGAGAGTTATTCGACATGGTTACCTGTATACTGTTAAAAAAAGTCCTGTGAAATTGGAAGGAACATATCGACTTTGCCTCAGAATCTTACCCGAAAAATAGGGATGTAAATACAGACACGACCCTGTGTAGGTGTCTTATTAAAACACAACCAATGCCAAGAGAACTCGTTATTTAAATTTTTTTTGGATATCTACTCGATATCATATTCCAGAAAAGAAAGGTGAATTTTCTAAAAACTTACTCATTTTACGCGGATTACTGCAAATAAAGAACAACTCAAATAAACAAATATTAAGATAAAAGAAGTATAATTCATTTTTTATTTGCGTATTTCATTTTACAATTTTGTTTTTTATATTCTCTTGGATCTTTTACATTTTTCAGCTTTCTTGGTAGGTACAAAATCTGAAAAGAAATAAAAACCAATGATTAATCGGAACATTTCAATACATTACTTTATTAAAGATTCAAACATTTTCAGAGTAAACATTCTCATCAAGTTTGTATATGACAGGGATAACTGTTACAAAAAATATTCATCATTCGCTTAAGTTAGTTAAGTACGAATAAAAAATTAAATTACCTTGGGCACTCTTTAGCTTGATTTGATTTGATACCGGTTGCTCTCTCCACGAACAAAACGTCAAGAGGCCACCGTCGGGCGTCGGCATGGCACAACTGGGTACTTTTCTAATTATGCATTAATATTTAAAGTTTAGTTCCTGAAAGAGAAAATCAAATCCGATATGATTAGAAGAGAATATTAAATGAAAAAATAGTTAATTTTTGGTTGGTTAAATCAGACATTAAGTAATCCACAGAATATTCAGCTATATGCTTGTCTACTTTGAATTATCATCATAAAATATAAGATAGAAAATGAGATTTTGGTATAATTACCTTTTTTCAAATTTTCCGTGAACACGTGGTTTGTTTCAGCTTTTCCATTTCGGTGTCATTCTAGAAAACAAAAACAAAGTTAGATTAACCGATTTAACAAATAGTTTCCTCACACGACGAGTCTTTGAACTTAAATCAGATATAAAAAAACCAATCGTCATATTTATCGGACTGGGGCGGTATCAAACACATCATGACAAAATTTAATGTTAAATGAAAAATTACTTAGATGATCAAGTTAAACGAAACTCACCTCTGTTTTCCACAATAATTTGGAAGCAATGCCAATGGACAACGAAAAAATAAGTAGTTCATCTAGAAAAGAAATTAACAAAATCTAGTTAATTCGCCGTTTTAATTGTTAAGTGAAAACAAAAATTATATACATTTCAGATATTGAAAACCAATCGACAGTATTATTCAGACTGGGGCGGTATCTAATTCATCACTTAATAAATTAATTTACATTTGTTCCATATTACTCAAGATAGTTACCTTAGTTTTTTTGTTTCAAATTAATTAAAATTCTCTACTCGAACGTATTATAATTTATAAATTAAATTGGAACTTTTCTTGGTACAAGACTGCTCTGCTTTGCGAGTGAAATTGAAATGAAAGATTAAAGGAAGTGGAAATCGGCATTTAGAAATAAAAATTGGCTTTTTTTGGCGCCATTTTATTTCATTACGTGCTGCCAGGTTTCTTTTTTTTTTATTATAATTAGGTCTCAATCACATTAGCGCGATGCAATCGCGCGCGGCAAAATACGCTAGATGATTACAATACACCATTGCCCGACAGCTTCGGAATTTAGAAATTCCTCATCTTCATACACTGATATGGAGATCCTGTCTGACGATGTCGAATCTCCGTTTCCGTCTCCTCCTTCGAATCAGGCCTACGTTCTGTAACTCTTGCATCAATAAAATCAGTCGAGAAACCATGAGTTTTGTTCCATTTTTAAATGCTTCTCGACCAATTTTATTGAGGCGAGTGTTACAAAACGTAGTCACTGGATCGAATAGAATCCAGTGCCTACGTTCTGTAACTCTCGCATCGGCAAAAGCAGTCGAGAAACGATGAAAATTAAAACAAATCATATGAGTTTTGTTCCATTTTCCCACGTTTCTCGACCAATTTCATCCATGCGAGAGTTGCAGAACGTAGGCACAGATTACTCGATCCAATCCAGCTCAAATCGATAAAATCAATCGAGAAACGAGGAAAATTGCAACAATTCTTATGATTTTTGTTCCATTTTTCAACGTTTCTCGACCGATGCGAGATTAGGCTTAAAGGCGCCCGTTATATAGCGATCAGAAAAACCCATCCGAAAAACTTGAAACAGTATGGAATTGATTCTTTTTCTGATGGTTGTTCATATCAATCAGAAAAAATTGTGTTAGAAAAAGTGAAGCAAACCGAAAACAAACAAACAGCCGCCAAGATTTTTTCTGATTGAAATGTCAGAAAAAAATTTTCGGATGGAATTCTTTCAGTGGAACAGAAAAAAATTGGAACACAAATCAGTGGAACGATTTGTTCCCTTTTCTGTCAAAAAGCAATTAGCTGATACGAAAAATGAAATTTCATCCGAAAAACAAGTAAATCCATTTAAAAGATATAAATATCAATGTTTTGGCAATTTTTTTTCGCGAAAAAAATTCAAGGCTGAATTACTCGTCGATTGATATATCATTGGCTATAAAATCGAATTGAAAAGTAATAAAAACTTCAATAAATTATTTTTTCTGATGTGTTTTTCTGATCGCTACAACTGGCCCCTTAAGCTATGCGCAAAGTCCCCTATTACACGATGATTCTTTGCGTCTGACTCTTTTCGAACATAACGTGTGCGAAAGAGAAAAAAGATGAGACGGAAGACCAGTTGCCCTGTGAGTCGTGGGCCAAGATTTCCGAGACTCTTTTTGACGTTTCTTTTTATATAACTTTATTTTGATGATTTTCAAAGGGAAATCCGAAAAAGCCTCAGGCGCAAAGAATCATCGTGTAATAGCGTGCGACTCACAGGATGATTTTCAAAGAGAAATTCGAAAAAAGAGTCAGACGCAAAGAATCATCGTGTAATAGGGGACAAACCGACACGATGGCGGTGGCGATCGCGATAACTTTTATCGCGCGATAAAGATGCGTTCAAAAACCTGCTCACATCAACGCGATATATTGTGTAGCGGGCTAAGTTGTCAAACGTTTAATTTTTGAAGTTTAATAAAAAAAAATCTAATCTTTTAAAAGAAAATGGAAGAGGCTCTGCCTTTAGCTTTACTCATAGATGAGGAAGAAGTAGCGGAAAGGTAAAATCATAATTAACAAAGAGAAATTGCATATTTTAATTCCAACACCTATTTCAGCAGCAGAATATGGACCCATGAAATAAACCTGGCCCGTGAAACAAACGGCGAGTTTCACACAAAGTTTGCGGAACTCCGGGCGGACAGGCATCATTTTTACACCTATTTTAGAATGTCGTCTTTTTCCTCCAGGTATTCGGCGATGGTATCCCATATCTTATCCTTTTTTTATATTTTTATAGTCTTTATTTGAAAGATCATATAAAATTGAATTTTCCCGAATTTTTTCAATTAATCTTTCTGTATTTGAAGTCATTTTCAAATTTTATTTTTTAAACTGTCATTTTTCTTCAGGCGATATAGCGATAAAATGGTGTTTGATGCGTTCAAGAAAAGTCGCGTAACTGAACGCAGCAGTGGAACGTGAACGCAATCCACATATCGCGTCGATGTGTGCCCCTCCATTGATTTACGTGTGCGGCATCCACATTGTTATCGCGGATTAACTAACGTTCAACGCTGGTTCAAGTATGTTACTGGTTATTATCACACACTTAGGGCGGTATTCACGAAGCGCTCATAAACAGCTCTTAAGTTTATGAGGGTCATAACTTGAAAATTATTTGTGCTATTCACCAACCCTTAATAAGTATTTTTCGAAGTCCGAAAATGAGAGCCACTCTCTCTCAACCAGGCATGTCCAAACTGTGAAGTCAAACTGTTTTCGAACATGAGACAGCCGAGAATTGTCAAATGAAAAATATGTGTCATAAAAACAATAGAATAAAAAAAATTGTGTTGCATTAATTATATTCTTCTTTAAACCAATGAATATTGAAAACAAAAAAGATCAACGTACTAGTTTTTTTTTATTGATTTGCAACTTTAAACTTCTCAGCAAAACGACAAACTGTAATAAATTCTTTATCAAATAGCGTTTGCACTCTTTTCAGTCCTAGCATTCCTTAGCTGTTTACTTTTGACATAAAGCGCAGGATTAAGATCGCGAACAAAGAAACGAGGATAAGTCCACATTTGCTCCAGAAAACGATAAGCGAACACACAGGATAAAATTTAAAATCCCATCAGTTACAATTGAAGAACTTTTGATGGAATTGCTGATATTTGGTTTCGGTTTCAGCCTGTACTTACCTATATAGCAGCCTAGTATTTACCTAAGTTAGTACAGTAGCGAAAGCTCTTTATATGGGCACTCCCATTTCACAACCAGCACAGCGATAGTTCTGTTTTTGTATGAGAAGTTTTCTCCTAAGTAAATGGTTTTTTTTTTAATAAAAGAAACATATTTTTATCTTATAGTAGTTACGCTTGTGAAGGATGATTTCTAAAAATATATGTTGTCTGGATGGTGCCCAATATCGTGTCCCTCTAGCTACCATCGGCAAAACATTGTCATCAGGATTATTAGATTGTCGTGGGATCGGTAGAAGACTTTGTGAAGTGTTTCATTTTTAGAAAAATAGATTCCAGCGCGGTCTATTTATGAATTATAAATTTAATTCAGTTTTTTTTTTCAATTATGGAAATTGGAACTTACCAAAATTTTCATCGGGTGTCTGTTGTTTTCCTATACCAGCTTCCAATTTCCGACAGTGACAATTAATTAAAAGATGTCAATTTGTTTCGAATGTTTTCGAACAAGTTTTCGGAGAAAGCGCTCATAACTTATGAGTAATCAGGGGCACTCATAACTTTTACGAGCACTCATAAATATTCAATATTATTGCTTGGTGAATGTATTTGTGAGCCTCTTAAGTTATGAGCGTTCGGTGAATACCGCCCTTAAACAATAAACCACTTTTGAAACTCAATTAATCCGCCGAAATCAGTGGATAAAAATTTGCTGAACCACGGTTTAAATATTTGTACAACATGGCCCTTAGGGCCCAAGTATTTAAACCTTGGTTCAGCAATTTTTATCCACCGATTTCGGCGGATTGAGTTTCAACAGTGGTTTACTGTTCAAGTGTGTGAAGTAACCAATTACATACTTGAACCAGCGTTGAACGTTAGTAATTTGCCGAAATCGGTGAGTTAAAATCTTGAACCAAGGCTGAACCACTATTGTACAACTGGCCATAAGACTCATCAGTGGTTTATGGTAGATTTCATTTTCCCCTCTAACTTCGTGCCCTTCTCACCTAAAAACTGAAAGTTGCTGGAAACTCACTTTCCTCGTGTGAAAGGGGACTAATTTACGAAATTACTTCATTTCGGCTCCGATGAAAACGTGGTATAAAGTAGTTTGGATGAACACACACTACTCTGTGTGTGAAGAGGAATGTCAAAAAAATCTTCCCAAATATTTGACCCGTGAGTCGTCACCGGGAAGATTTCATTTTCGCCGCTTACTTCGTGCCCTTCTCCTTAAATTGAAAGTTGTGGATATTCAGTTTCCTCGTGTGAAAGGGTACTTTGAATAGCTCCCGAACGCGACCATTGTGAATCTCGAAGAATCGAGTCTTGAAATCGCTGCAGAGTGCAGTTGCACTTTGCACTCAGTTGGACAGAAAATCTTAAATCACCGAAGAGCTTTTTTTTACGAATAAAGGAAATTTTTCAACATTTCGGCTCTGAAACTGATTCTATTAAAGACTGTCTTCTGTCTAAGATTTTATCATTTTTAAATTGAATTGTTGAATAAATCGGCATTGCAGCAGCTTTTCTTGTCCAAAAGGCCAAAAAAACGGTAAGATTCCATACAAAGAAATTGACTTCATGATTGGCAATTGATTAATCAATACTTTTTGTATCAGATTTAATAGAAATAGGTAGTTAAATCTAAAAACTACACTATGCTGAAATTTGTTTTAGCTGTGTGCTTGTTCCTTGTGGTAGCAAATGCAGACTTTGTTCGAGTAAAGCTCCAAAAATTCCAAACCGCTCGTAGTCATTTCACCGAAGTTGGTACCGACATCGAGAGCCTTCGATTGAAATTATACAGTTTGGCTGGCCCGACACCAGAACCACTCTCCAACTACCTTGATGCGCAATACTATGGTGTTATCAGCATTGGAAATCCACCACAAAACTTCAAGGTTGTCTTCGATACTGGTTCTTCTAACCTCTGGGTGCCCTCAAAGCAGTGTCACTTCACCAATATTGCCTGTTTGACCCACAACAAATATGACGCCAAAAAATCCTCTTCCTACATAAAGAACGGTACTGAATTCGACATTAAATATGGATCTGGCTCCTTGTCTGGCTATCTATCAACCGACGATGTAAGCATCGGAGGATTGAACATCAAGATGCAGACATTCGCCGAAGCACTTAGTGAACCAGGCCTAGTCTTTGTCGCAGCTAAATTCGATGGAATTCTCGGTTTGGCTTTTAATTCGATCTCGGTGGATGGGGTCGTGCCACCATTCTACAATCTGTTTAACCAAGGGTTGGTGCCGGCTCCGGTATTTTCGTTCTATCTGAACAGAGATCCCAGCGCATCCGATGGGGGCGAGATCATCTTTGGAGGATCGGATCCCAATCACTATAAGGGTGACTTTACTTACTTGCCCATTACCCGCAAGGCTTACTGGCAGATCCAAATGGATTCTGGATCGATTGGCAATATGACTTTCTGTGATAAGGGTTGTCAGGTAATCGCCGATACCGGTACCAGTCTAATTGCCGGTCCGACCGCCGAGACAGCTGCCATTAACAAGGCTATTGGCGGCACTGCATTGCCCGGCGGACAGTACTTTGTGAGTTGTGAACTTATTCCCAATTTGCCTGTCATTAAGTTTGTACTGGGTGGAAAGACTTTTGAGCTCGAGGGAAAGGACTACATCTTGCGCATTGCCCAAATGGGTAAAACGATCTGCTTATCTGGATTCATGGGAATCGATATTCCACCACCAAGTGGACCGCTGTGGATTCTGGGAGATGTTTTCATTGGCAAATACTACACAGAGTTCGATATGGGCAACAATCGTATTGGCTTCGCTGAGACTGTTTAGAGCAGAATTAAAAGGGGTCTTTCAAAAATTATAGTTATATGTAGTGATTATGCTCTAAATTGTGTCGGCAGTTATATGAGTGCATAGCTACAGATAAGTCATCCTATTTGTGACTTTCTATTCTTTTGTTTTCAAAATAAATATTGATCTATCTTCAAAGGTTATCGTGTTTCTTTATTGTTCAACGGCCTATCCTATCTTTAATTTATTATACAAAATATAAAAATAGGGGGGGGGGGGGGGGGGTATTATAAATAAGAAAAACTTGTTTACTTACGACCAAAGAAACCACATACATGTAATAAATTCATATTCTTTGACTACCATTATCATGAAAGATAATAATGTGTTTTGTGTTATATTCAAAATAAACAATGTGAGCTGAATTGAAGTACCTAGTCTGTAAACAAGTTGTAAAATTTTTGAAATCAAAATATCACAAAAATCGGTGTTAAACATTAAGAGGGAATATGGGACGACCGAAGAATGTTCAGATATTCGAATCGCGCCAGTGTGGGTGCTCTCATTAGGTTATCATGTAAATTATTTTGGACAAGAAAAAGTTCGTTGTCGTTCTGTTTAATTGAAGACATTCTAAAAAATCACAACAACCCTATTGTGAGTTTCGCCCGAACAACATTCCACCCGGAAAATTTGACTTTTCACCGAAATTTTGAGTTAAAATTCCCCTTATGGTGAATACTCATTTCGGGCGCATTGTAATGTAATGCCATTTACAGCCTTAATTTATTTTTAGCAGGCGAACGAAATTTCGTTCGGACGAAACTCAGTAGCATTTAAAATTCCAGGCGAACAAAAATTTTTAAGGTAAAATATTTTTCGGGTGAAACTCAAATATTATTTGCATACAAAAATAGTACCTAGGTCTTTATTTCTAGCCTTTCAATTTATTTTATCAGAAAATTAAGGATTACGCATTGGTTACATCATTGTATATAAAATCTATAGTACTATCATGAACACAAATTTTTTAGTCGAACATGTGTCCTGTACGCGTCGCTGAGATCGCCACAAATTAGACAATTGAGACTTAGCTAAATGTAGGGAATAAGTAAATAGAGTGAGAAGAATCTATTATTTACATAATAAGATTCCTTAAAAGGGTCAAGTAAACGTGCATGAAAATATTTTGTTTAATTAAATTTGTGTTTCAATTAAATTTTAAATTAATTACATTTTTTTACACATACTTTTATGTTCCTCCGCAATGATTTCGTAAAAAATGTAACCCGACATTCTACATAAATTTTAAGGCCTCAACCTTAACGATCCGATTATTAGAACAAAATTTATCAGCCCACCAAACCAACTACGAGGGGACCTTTACAATTATTATGAATAAAAAAACCTACTACAAACGTGCATACCTACATATACCAAATTTTTTTCCGATTACTGCGTTTTTTCACTTCCTCGCACTCTCATAAAATTAGCATACAGCGTTCCCGTTCTTATTTTATTATTACGTTTCTTGTTTTGTGAATATTCGGGATTCCAACCATCACTTCACAAAGAAGTCAAACATATGTCCTTAAGATGTCGCTACCGTCACTCCTCTTCATGATATTACTATAGATTTTATATACAATGGTTACATTAACAGGGCTATTCTGGCGTTGTGAGGGCTCACAACTCACAAGTCACAAGCCTTTGTGAGGTTGATTTCTTGTGAGGTTGTTGTGAGGTTCTCAAAAGGAGATCACAATTTCGATAGTTTTTGTGAGGCTCACAGTTGTGAGGGTACGAAAACCTCACAAAATCGATTTCACCTTTCCTTGTGAGATTGTTGTGACTTGTGAGGTATCAGTGAGGTTTGCCAGAATAGGGCTGTAAGTCAGTGTTATGCGCCCTATCGAGAAATAATCTATCGTAATCGGAAACGTTAAGAATTCCAAAGAAAACTATCACAGATTCGATCTTATTATAAAATGGCTTAACTACATTCAAAACTTTTTGCAAAAAGTACAAATGAGAAAAAATACACACATACTCTAGCGACATCTCCTTCCAGGTATTTTTATGAAAACTACCATTTTGTTGAAAAAACCCTAGCACCATCTGAATGAAAAATTTTGTTCCCCTAATATTTCCCACCCAGTGGTGACATCTGTTATTCGATTTTTAAACTGATTATTTATGTGTGTTGGTGTTCTACTTTTGTGCAAAAGTAAAGGCTTAACTACATTCAAAACTTTTTGCAAAAAGTACAAATCTGAAAAAATACACACATACTCTAGCGACATCTCCTTTCAGACATTTTTACCAAAACTGCCACTTTGTTGAAAAAACCCTAGCACCATCTGAATGAAAAATTTTGTTCCCCTAAAATTTCCCACCTAGTGGTGACATCTGTTAGTCGATTTTCAAACTGATAACTTATGTGTGTTGGTGTTTTACTTTTGTGCAAAAGTAAAAGTTTAGGACCGCTTTAACTTTTACTTGTGTAAAATTTGAGAAAGAAGATAGGATTTTTAGTACGTTGAAAAAGACAAAACATTTTGTTCACTTTTGTACAAAAGTATGTTAAATGTTAAGCCTTAAAAGTTAGGACCGCTTTAACTTTTACTTTTGTAAAATTTGAGAAAGAAGATAGGATTTTGTAGTTCGTTGAAAGAGACAAAACATTTTGTTGACTTTTGTACAAAAGTAAGTTGAATGTAGTTAAGCCTTTATCATTACGGCGCTTAAACAGTGAGGTATGTATGCAGCATGCCCCCTGCAACCCCCCTGCTTGGGCACACTATAGGATTTGGGGTAGGTGCGAGGTTGGGTGTATGCAGTTTCTTTTGCATTTAAAGAATCAGGGGATTTAAAGCCTAAAATCGCACCTACCCCAAATGCTAGTTTCGCGTAAGCGATATCATTTTCGCGTACGCGCTGTCGGGTCTTTAGACAGATTCTTATAAATATGCAGTCGTATTTATTAGATTTTTATTTTTGTCTACTTAGGGCCAGTTGTACAATAGTGGTTCAGCCTCGGTTCAAGATTTTAACTCACCGATTTCGGCGGATTAACTAAGGTTCAACGCTGGTTCAAGTATGTAATTGGTTATTGTCACACACTTGAACAGCAAGCCACTGTTAAAACTCTATTAATCCGCCGAAATCGGTGGATAAAAATTGATGAACCACGGTTTAAATATTTGTACAACTGGCCCTTAGACACTGTCTAACTATTTTCAAATTGGTGGAAATATGCTTAATTTAATAAAAATAAATATCATATTATTCAAGGTTAAGACAATCTACTCTTGAGACTAAGTTTGGCAGCTATAAGACAACAAAATAAGCAATGTTTTTGGACACACAAGACTGGAAGTTATAAAATAATATTTTTAAATCCACCGTGTGAAAACTTTTTACCTTTTGTTTAATATAAAATATACCTTTGCCGTTTAACTTTTTCATTTTGTATTAATAACTAAATTTCAGTGGAATTTCGTTGAATTCAGTATTTTTTTAATATTCATGTCGATTGTGGAATACGCAGTTGGATCCGCAGTAATTCTCAGTACAGTGTTCTCTTTTCTTTTCGCGACTATAGCCTAGTACGCTGCTGATGCGAAACGAAAATTTCCTGTGATCTCCAAACAGACAACGAAACGCCTGCGAAAACACAACGGAAAATATCCTTGGAGAGTTTCACTAATTACAAAAACAAAATCATTTGTGTCATTTTATTATCCAGCTGTGAACCAAACCTGTTGAAAAAAATTTATATTCACCACGGAAACTTTTTCACGCAAAACAATGTTGGTGACATTGTTTTGTGGAAAAAAAGAGGACAACGAATACAAATTTCAACTCAGATTTTTTTCTTCCGAAAAAAAAAAAAAGAACAAAAGAACTGTATACTCGGTTTAAAAGAAAAATATTGGAAATAAAAAAAGTGAATAATAAACTCGTGGTTGTTTGTTTTCCTTTAAAATATATAAAAAGCTGTACAGCTCATTGTGGGCAGATGAAAAAAACGACATACGACATTTTTTTAAAGCAGTTGCAGCTGCAGCTCCGATTCCAGTTGCAGCAGGGCATTGTGTTCAGCCAGTAATGGTGAAAAGTGGTGGATTCATACTCTATTATAATGTGTGTGTGTGCCTACCGTAGGGTATAATAAAGTTTTTTTTTAACTTTTGAGTCAGCTGCTATTTGGCTTGGTGAAAAACAAAATTCATCTCTTCTTATATTTTCGATCTTTGTTTTTTTTTTTAATTTACACTTACAAATTAATTTCGTTGGCGAGATCTTTTTATGTTCTTTTTGGTAAAGTTTTTGCTAACAATTCAATTAAAACCTATTTGTTTTCAAACATAACTTATTTAAATGAGTTATTTATTTCTGATATTGTGAAAGTGTGGCTGGCAATTTGTGTGCCGGTATGAAAAGGTGGTATTTTTCGTTACATCTTTTGCTGTAAATATGGACAATAAAAACCCAGAAAATAGAAAACGGCGTAAACGTACCGATGCCAAAAATAAAGAACCACAAATGAATAAACTTTTGAAACCTATCATTGAGCCTTTAGATAGGGAAAGTCCCTCAACAAGTCCATGTGTTGACACTATTAAATTAGAAGAAGTAGATTATACACAGGTAGTTGGTTTAGAAACCTCGACAAAATCAGAGGATTACTTTGAAGACCCAAGTTATTGGACTAATTTATGTGACGAGGATATAAAACAAATTGTAATTAAGGGTCCCATTCAAATTCGGGATTACTCTTTCCCAAAAAAAAACAATAGAAAATTTACGACTACAAGTTATCAACGAACTTTATCTAATGGCAAGATCGTTTCACGGACTTGGTTGGTTTATTCGAAGTCCCAAAATTCGATTTATTGTTTTTGTTGCTTTTTATTTGCAACGCGAAAAACTTCTCAAGCGCTATCAAGTACAGGGTGCTCCGATTGGCCGCACCTAAGTGCAATTTTGAAAAGCCACGAAAGTAGTGTTTTTCATATGGAAAATTATAAATCTTGGAAGTTTTTACAAAAAAGTTTGACACTACACCAAACAATAGATGCAGAATTTGAGAGCTTAATCCGAACTGAAACAAAGCATTGGATAGCAGTTATGCAAAGGCTATTTACTTTAGTTACATTCCTTGGCTCTCAAGCTCCGGCCTTTCGAGGATCTTCCGACGACTTGTATAATGTGAACAATGGTAACTTCCTACAGCTCGTTAAAGAAGTAGCATCATTTGATTCAGTTCTAGGGGAACATTTGAGGAAAATAACGAGTCAAGAAACTCTGAATAAATATTTGAGTAGAAATATACAACATGAAATTATAAGTATAATTTCAAGAACAGTTACAAATAAAATTGTCTCAATGGTAAAAGGGGCTAAATATTTTTCAATAATTGTTGACTCAACACGTGACAAAAGCCTTAGAGAACAAGTTACTATTGTTATTAGGTTTGTGCATAAAAACTATAAAACATTTGAAGTTGAAGAACATTTTTTGGGATTTTTGAATGACGATACAACTACAACTGGTGGGGGACTTACAAATTCAATTTTAAATAAGCTTGAATTCCATGGAATTTCTTTAAGCAATTGTCGAGGTCAAAGTTATGGCATTAGTTCCAATATGAAAGCGAAATATGCTGGTACTCAGAGTAAAATAAGAATCCTTGAGCCAAGAGTATTTTTCGTTCCTTACTGCGCACATTCCTTGAGTTCGATGGTAAATGACTTAGCTCGGTGTTCATTTGAAGCAGTAAAATTTTTTGATGTCGTTCAATGCCTATACAATTTTGTAACAAGCTCAACAATGCGTTGGCAGATATATATTAAATATGTACCAAATTTAGCAATGAAACCGTTTTCTAAACCGAGATGGGAAAGCAGCTTAGAAGCTTTAAAGCCATTGAACACAAACTTAGGAGATATATACGAAGCACTAGTAGAAATATTTGAAAAAGGAAATCCTGAAGAAAAAAACACTGCAGAATCTCTAGGAAGTAAAATTTTTTGTTTTAAATTTATATGTTGCTCACTAATTTGGTTTGATATTTTAGAGAAAATAAACACAACCAGTAAGTATTTACAAAGTCTGTCTGTTAATTTGTTAGCTAATATTAAAACTTTGCAAAATACTAAACGTACTTTAATTAAAATGCGGTCAGATGAAAAATTTAATGATTATGTACAATCCGCTGAAAGTATCGCTCTCAGACTTGAAATACCATCTGAGTTTACTGAAATATCCTGCTTGCGCTCTCGTCGAATAAAAAGAGAAAAAAACATTGATGAGTGTTCCCAAATAAATAGGTTCAAAGCAGAATTTTATTTTAAAATATTAGATCAAGCGATTGGGTCAGTTACAGAAAGATTTGAACAGCTCGAAATATATCACAACTGTTTTTCATTTTTAAATAATATTAGCGAGTGCTCTAAAATAAAGAATTTACGTTTATCCTGCATTAGTTTGCAGAAAGCTTTAACTACTAAAGATTCTGAAGATTTGGATGGAGCAGAGTTGTATCAGGAGTTATTGGTTTTATCTCCACTTGTAAAAGTTGACAGCCCAAGTCTAGAAGTTCTTAATTTTATTTTTAGTTCTAACCTCGAAGATCTTGCTCCGAATGTAGTAATTGCACTTCAAATTTTAAATACTCTCCCAGTCACAGTAGTTCCAAGGGAACGTTGTTTTTCCAAATTAAAATTAATACAAAATTACCTAAGGGCTACCACAGACCACGAAAGATTGGAAGACTTGTCAATAATGGCAATAGAAAGTGAATTGGTAAAATCATTAGATTATGATGAAGTTATTACTGAATTTGCCAAAGCTAAAGCCAGAAAAGTTCATTTACCAGATTAAATTGCACTGTTCTTTCCCTCCTCCCAACAAATCCAATATATTAAATCCAATATTTTAAAGAAAGCTGACATTTTCTATCTATTCATTGCTGAAAAAAATCAATACAAAGGAAATTTTCATTTTGTAACCAGTGTTCTACAATGAAAATAAGGTAATTTCAAATGCAAGTTTTGAAATTTTCTTTTATTTTAGAAAACAAATAAATATTTCGATTCATCTTTATGAAACACTTAAATTTTAACAAAACTTAGGCAGCTTCAGCGAAGCCAACACGGTTGTTGCCTAAATCAAACTCAGTGTAGAATGCTCCAATGAAAACATCTCCAAGAATCCACAAAGGTTCATTTAAAGAAGTTTGATCCATTGCACTGAATCCGGTCATGCAAGTATCGTCACCCATGTTAATAACATAATCTTTGCCTTCTAAGGTAAAAGCTTTTCCACCCAAAACAAAGTTGACTACTGGTAGTTGAGAAATCATTTCACAACTGACAAAGTATTCTCCATCTGATGTTTGCATTGCACCAATAGCATTGTTGATGGCTTCGATATCATATGATGGTCCAGTTATTAGACTGGTGCCGGTATCAGCCATAGCCTGACAACCATTTTGGCAGAAGGTTACACCACCAACCGACCCTGAGTCCATATTGAACTGCCAATACCCTTCTTGAGTTACCGGCAAATATGTAAACTGACCCTTGTAATGTTTCTTGTCAGATCCTCCAAATATGATCTCTCCACCTTCTTCTCCATTTTCGTTTCTGTTTAAATAAAATGAGAACACTGGTTCTTGCACCAATCCTTGCTGAACAAGGTTATAAAATGGCGGAACTACTCCATCGACTGATATTGAAGTATAACCCAAACCAAGGATTCCATCGAAATTGGCTGCAACAAATGTATTACCAGGTTCATCGACGGCTTCAGCAAATGTCTGTTGATTAATTTCCATTCCTGCAATGTTTACGTTGTCAGTGGATAAATAGCCAGTCAAGGAACCAGTGCCATATGCAATAGAGAATGAGGCGCCATTCTGGATGTAAGTCGATGATTTCGTGGAATCATACTTGTTGTGCATTATACAAGCATAATTTGAAGCGCTACAAAATTTCGATGGAACCCAGAGATTGGATGATCCCGTATCAAAAATTACTTTGAATTTCTGTGGTGGAGTTCCAATGGTTATTTCGCCATAATACTGCGAATCTAGATAGTTAGTGAGTGGTTCTGTGGCAGCTCTTCGAGAATAATTAAATTTACTGCTCTCAATTTCAGTACCGACTTGAGTTAAAATTTTCCGTGCAGATTTGAATTTATGAATTTTTACACGTGAAAATTCTGAAGAGTTCGCTGCAACTATTAGGCAGGATACAAGAACAATGAACTTCAACATAGTGCTTGTTGGTATCCAAATATTCTAACAAGAACACAACAAATAATTTTAAAATCAATGAAATGTGTTTAACTAAAGAGTTAACTCTAAACTTACCGGTTATAGAAAAGAAACTTTTGTTTTTGCAATACGAATTGCAATTTAATTCAATATTAGCAAGTAGGTGGTATTTATATGAATTTCATTGGTAAAGCTATTCAAACCTTAGTCGATTTGACTAAACATCAAAATTATTCCCTTTGTAGAAAATAATCTTAAGATAAGACTTTTTTTTAATCAAGAACATTACGGGATGAATATGATATGATTTTGATTGATGATTTTGTTTTGGTAAACCCGTACAATTTGTCATTTTCATTGGAAGTGTGATAATATATACATATCATGAGGTAATGTGCGAAAGTGGAAATCTAAAAAACAACAACTGAAAAGATAAAATCTCGAATCGTAATAGGGCAAGTGTTTTAGAGTAAAATTAACTTTTTATATTTTTCCTTATGGTATTATGTCAAAATAACATCAGTTATGACTTATCAGTTAAAAAGGTTGAAAATCAGACTTTTTTTAATTTAAAATAATTTTGCAGATTTCCTGTCTGTTTCACAATGGTATGCAATGGTATACCAATGAAAATCCAATAAATTGCACTCATCCAAGGTGAGGAAAATAATTGTAAACAAGGATTTATACAGATAAAAGATTAACAAAGATTTGAGTCACTATCACAAATTGTCCCACTATTAATGTCCTGAACTGCAAATAACTTTTTATTGTATTTTTCAAAAGTGTTTGAATTTATTTTTATTTAATTTAAAATCACTATTATATAGTCAAAAAGGTACCGTTATTTTGGTCATAAAGTTAGAGCTTTAATATTGTTTTGAAAATAAACGTAATGGGCAGTTTGTTTTATAAAACAATAGATTATATTCTTTTCTTTGAAAATTTTGATGAAACAGAGAGAATGCATGATTTAAGATACTAAAGCCATAACAAGCAAACCTTATAATTTAAAATGCAAACGCGTGTACTTTATCTCGCTCAATTAATAAGTTTCGCTTTCAAATAAGCATGTGATTTGTATACAAATGTTTTTCAAGGGCAAGTTTGATGGAAACTTCGGGCATGCTGTTAATTATTACAGATTGAAAACACGAAAACCAATTTTGCGTTTTTTTACAAAGAAAAGGTTTTGGATTATTTTAAAACATACAGAAAGTTATTCTTATACACTCCGTATTACTAAATTCAAAAATATTAGATAGATTTGGTGATTTTTGTATTTTCTAAGAATTTTTGAAATGATGTAGTATGATAAAAAAATGGACTTAGCTGTTTTTTCTCTAAGCCGACGAATGGAGGAAATAAATACTCTGCTGGGTTCATTTGAAGTCGATAAGCTAAAATTTGAACACTAAAATGAGAATAAATTTATATTTCTTCTAATAAAAACGTTTAAAATGGTAAAATTGTCTTGAAAATCTTTGAACTCTCAATAAAATTTTTGTTTAATATGTGGATATATTTTCTGTAGTCCTTTCACTCAATTCTCAATCTCGATGTGTATGTTTATTCAATACTTTCTATGAAGATGTTGACATTTGTATGTCCAGAGAAAAATTCAAAAATACTCTTATGTTAAGTAAAAAGTTTTAAAATTATTAAATTAATTGTACATATGTATGTATATATTTATATTATTAAAATTATATTTTATTTATGTTGTATTTTTAAGTTTCTATGAAAAATCTGTTGATGTACTAGATCGTAGATTAAATAAATAAATAAATTATAAGCAGCTTACTTACCTCACAAGATACAAGAATTTATAAAACAGAAATAGAAACAACAAACGAATGAATACATTTTCTTTTTTTTATATATATTATATATTTTCGTCTTTTGTTCTGTTCGATTAATCAACTTATTTCTCTCTTGAAAAAAAAAGGATAAACAAAAAAAAATTAAAAAGCTAAAAAAAATATTTATATTATACACATAACATATTAATTATGTTAAATGCATGTATGTATATAGTTTTATTGTCATTTGTATTTTTTACGTATTGTCAAACATCACATTCCATGTAAAACCTCACAGATAAAATCAAAAAATTATATTAGAATTATGTTATGGTATTTTTTACGCACTCATCCCGGGTAGTCACAGAAGGAGATACATACATAACGGTTGTAGACACATCAAAACGGTTGAGATACCCATTTTTTACAACTCTACATATAAAATTTCGATTATTATGAAAAAACTAAATGTTCGACAAAAAAATGCCACTAATTTGTCAAACCATCTGCAAAAAAAACTTTTAAACTCCATGGAAAATCTTTAGGAAAGCGAAGACAAACATAATATGTAGTTAACATGAGACAATTATTTCGCTCGAAACGAAAATAACCGAGAGTTAAAATTCATCGGTTTTTATATAGATTTGTAGATTTTTCACAATTTCAACTTTCTCCACACAATGGATGAGAAATCCGCACACCATATTGGTGCATCAAAAGCTACACTGACATTGATGAAACCAGTAGAAATAGAAAACACAATCCCAAGTGTGGGAAATGTAAGTGAAATGTGCCGCTAATACAGCAATTGCAGTTGAGAATCTATTCATCATTATGTTTACGAATCACATCCACATTTTACGAGCACTGAAGAGATCTACTACTCAACACTTAGTACAATAAATGCATAATCTGACAACCATGACTTTCATATGGTCCTAAGCCAAAAACAGATTCCTGTTGCACCCAAAGTGTCTACAAGAGAAACTTCCAAAACTCTTGCAGTATGGCGCCATGAAAACCCGGAACTTATGTACATCTGGGACAACAGTGTACCTAGTGAAACTTCTCCAACTCGTTTATACCTAAAAACGTCCTATAGCAACCCTGCAATTCCAGTCACCGAAGAATGTATTTTTGATAATAGCTGTTCATAGTAGGCAGTAGCTACTTCTGTTTAAGCATGGATTCAAAAACAATACATTGCCACTCCTAATGATTCTGGAATGCTCAATTAGACTCTAGACCTCAAAAATCGTTTGAAGCATCAGCCACGGCGAAGCTTGACAACCAATGGATAATTGAATAACGTGAAAGCTTGAAGATTATTAAACATAACTGATTGCCACTTGAAAAGTGAAAAGTAAGCCCATTGAGATGGGGAGATGTCAGTTCATCTTTATACTTAATATTTTTCTATAATTTTTTTAATAGCATTTTTACTTGCCGCAACCAGCAACCAACCGCTATTTTGACCGAAAACATCGAGCCCAAAACTACACGTAACACTACTATTCTCTTCATCCGTGAAGGAAATTTAAATACGAGAAGAATTGAACTGTCCAAAGAGAGACTAGCAACTACAAATCCATAGATATAATAGACTTCGACCATTACACCTCTGCCCGGGTGTAAACAAAATATATTTAAAAAATTTAAAAATTCATTTAACGAAATAGTTTTTACAATTCAAAAAAACATATTAAATTTATTTATGGTGAAAATTGTCTACACTTTAATTTTATTATAATTATTTCATCTCAATTATAAAAATAAATTTAAATACATATAAGAAAAATAATAAAAGAAACAATATTTGTTTGTAAAATCTTTATAACAATTTTACCTATTTCATTAACAAATGAGTTATTTTTAAGATTAGTATTTTCATACTTTAAGTTTTTTTGGAAGCCATTTTGTTTTAAGTTTGATTTAATTTCAATTTATTTTCCAATGTTGTCGATAAATAGTATTTGTGTGTTTTGATAAAGTGACTCAGCAAATACACGCAAACAATATCAAATCAGTTTTTGTTTTGTGTAAAGCGGCATATACACACATCAAAATCTCATCAAGCATGGAAGAGTGTGTTAGTAAAACAAGTTTCACATTGAATATACACACATCAAGCATGAGTTTTCAATCACTCATTTATACATACTTGTTCAGATGAGAAGACATGTGAGGATTTTTATCCACTGCCAGTATTTTGAATTTTCTTCTTCGCTGTTCAATATGAAAATGAGCACATGCATGATCAAGCATTCAATCACAAATATACACTACGTCAATCTTGACTACTTGATTGACCAAAAATCAAAAAGTTTTGATTTTACTTCAAGCATACACACAACGTATACGTGTGACAATTTTACTAATACACTCTCCCATGCTTGATGAGATTTTGAACTGTGTATATGCCGCTTAAAAACAATAACCAAATTTTATAATCACCTTTTTTTGTTATTTTTGGTGTCTACAAATTTTTTGAGCTGGATAATCTTTTTTTTTTTTTAAAGGAAACTGAAACTTTCTTTTGATTTTGAAATCAATTTCAAGAAATAATGAAATAAAAATGAATTCCCATTAATTCTTGTTTCACTGTGTCTAAGTAAACTTTTGATTAGTTATCAAACACCTGAAGCAGGGTTATAACATGGTTATAACTCTGACAATTCGTTAGTCCCACGGTGCGATGTACAAATCCATTAACTTATTATTTATTGTATTATTCATACTTGAATGTCAGTTTATTAGACTTGACCATTCTTTATTCCGTCAATTTCATTGAATTTCTGAACAACAACAACAAATCCATTAACGATAGAAACTGTCGTATGCTAGTTCTTACAATAGTCACAACTCTCACTTCAGTTACCAAATATTTAAAATTATAAGCAACTTGATTGGCACTTAATCTTTTTAAATATTAATGAAAAATTATGTGAGAATAACCGTTAATTACCTTACCACTTTTTTAAAATTTCAAATGAAAAACCATTTCCCCTAAAACATATTTTTCGGCGAAATATTGGGGGCGTTCGGTTATCTATTCGAGTCGTTCCATTCTCTTGTGAAAATACAACTCATAGCAGACTCAATAGAGTCAGATAGTCACAGTCTGGCCGATAGCTACTCGAACGCGGACTTACGCATACCCCATTGATGATTACTCGTCTCAAAATCCATAGAAACCAGAGAAACCAATATCTTATCTACTTATATCAAATAAGGTTCATACACATATTATTATGGTGAAATAATCAAAACAACAAATATAGCGTTAGCTCTTAGTCATGCTGATTCTATGGTCTTTGTACTGTAAAATAGAAAATTAAAAATTCGATTGCTTATTTCTCTTTAATGTCTTATAAAATAAACACTGTTTTGCAATGTTTGATGTTTTGTTTCTCACGCCCATATTATTCACTCGATACATCCAGATTAAAACTTTAATCCAGATGTAAAGTATACAAAATCAATGTAAATACATCCGGATTTAAGTTTCAATCTGGAAGTATCGAGTGAAAAATATGGGCGTTAGTTATGGAATTTCGGTCGAATGACTGTTAGCTTGGCTGCAAAAACAGGTTAAAACATCATTCAAGCTTAAAGCACAATATTTTCCATTTTGTACGCCAGAAATATTAACATTCAAACTGTAAACTATTTATGTTTCTATCAGCATAAAAAGGAACATAATGTTATTTAATAATAGAAACAATGAAATTTTATAAATATCAATTTATCTAATACATAAAGTAAATAGGTTGCTTTTATTTTTTGTCTCTTATATACATAAATAAAATAATAATACAAACAAAATTCCAATAATAAGAGTCCACCAAGAAATACACCTACTTCCTCTTTAAACTCGGTTGTGCCGCATTTTCATGCTCTTCATCTGACTCTGTCGACTCCCGAATCTTATGGCTCTGCTGGGCTACTTCTGCTTGTGCTTTCCTGGTTGCTTCACAGGCTTCATTTACGTACCTATTGAATACTTCAGGTTTGTCAGCATAGACGTGATGTCCGGCACCGGAGACAACCTTTATGTCCACCGAACTGTTGATCCTTTGTGATTTGATCAGAGGTCCAGACGAACTGTCCATCCAAGACCGAGACCCATAGATAAATGTTATAGGAATGTCTTCACGAATGTCCTTAATGCGTTTTACCATGGGATTCTTCGCCCATCCAAAACCTTCCATCATCGAATGGAAAGCGCTTTCCCCACTGGGTGTCTGAGCGTTGCATTGGTGGATATATTGTGCTAGAAGGCTGGTTTCTTCTTCAACAGCCGAAGAGAACTTTCGCATAATGTCTGGCCGGGTTTTTTCGACTACCCACTGGCCAAACGGGCCAGCGGCCCGAAGAGCCCAAAGCGGATTCAGCGGAGTGAGGACAAAGGCTATTGCGCGTACCCAAGTTGGTATAGATTTCGTGGTTGTGCTGTCGGGGCTGGGTTGTTCAGGAAAACCCCACGGATCGGCCAAAACAAGGTGTTTAACTCTATCAGGATAAGATAAGGCGTAACTAGATGCTATGTACCCACCCATCGAATGTCCTAAGAGTATCATGTTTGGGATATTCATTTCACGGCGCCATTCTTCGACGGATTTCACAAATTGCTTTTCACACACATAAGCATCAGTTGAAAAATGCGGCCTAGTGCTGCGACCGAAGCCAAGGATGTCCATGGCATAAATAGGTCGATGTTGGGCGAGTGAATCTAAATTCATGACCCAAAGGGCAACTCCGGCACCCAAGCCATGAAGCATGACCAAAGGCACTTCTTTCGATTCACTATTCATTTCGATTGTCCATATCTTATCAGATTCTCCAATAGCGGGGCCAATGTCTACATAGAATCCGCGATATGGTTTTTGGAGGAATGATAGGATTCTCTTCTCGACGGCGCGTAACATGTTCGGCGAGCTTTGTGTCCAATTAAAAACCCATCCCCAGAGCCAAGAACCAACTCCTTTATTTTGCTTCTGAAAGATTTGTTTGAAGGAATAGAATAAATATTTGTTTATATAACTTTAAATTTATCTTGCAAATTGATTACAATCTTAAAAACTACAGAATAAATTAATGCGTAGAGCAAGATTTTTTAACAAACCTCTATTACGTCCATATTAGCCTGACAGCTGCGATCTGTTGCTAATGTCATATTTTTGTGTCGTCAGAAAACTATCTACACTTTCAAACAACAAAATTAATCTTTGGTTTTTTGATAAATTTGATAACGCAATTAACTATTGATTGTTTTGTTAGAATCTTGCATTTGCTTACTCCTTACTAGCAAGTAATTGCACGAATGAGAATGATTAGTATTCGGATTTCTATCGTTATTAGAATTTATTCGATGACAACACAAAAAAGAAAACAATGCGAAAATGGGTTTATGTCAAATCGTGTTTTGTGATGACCCGGTTCTGTTGTTATCATGAAATCTGTTTTAGGTGTGTTTGATCATAGGTTTAGGGCGAATTCTCTCTTCCGTAAGGGCCAGTTGTACAAATATTTATACCGTGGTTCAGCAATTTTTATCCACTGATTTCGCCGTATTAATTGAGTCTCAACAGTGGTCTGTTCAAGTGTAATAACCAATAACATGCTTGAACCAGCGTTGAACAATAGTTACTCCGCAGAAATCGGTGAGTTAAAATCTGGAACCGAGGCTGAACCACTATTGTACAACTTGCCATAAGACGCCTAACATACGAGGAAACAAGTTGCCGGAGATTTTTTGACGTTTTCTTTCAATTTCCTTAAATCTCTTGTACCTTTCGCAGGAAGAAACAAATTCGTGGAAATTTTCTGTAATTTCTTTTTCAAGTAGCAGTTGAACACACACTACTGTGTATGTGAAGAGGAATGTCAAAAAAATTTCTTCAAATCGTTGACCGGGGAGATTTTATATAAGTTTTCCAGCCTTATCTGCATTGGCCAAAAAAGTGAAAAAGTACAAAAGTTAAAACTTTCATAGTATTTAATAGTTTTTCAGACCGGAAAGCTTATAAAAATGATGCAGAAAGCTTAAATTTTGGTTTAAAAAACAATTTCTATACTCTTTTTCGCAAAACAACTGCGCTAGCGGGAACAAAAATATTTGTACTTTTGTAATTTTACAAAAAGTCGACGTGATGGCGTGTGAATGCCCATCGGAAACGGAACTTTGTCGGTGAGGTTGATTGAACGTAAAACAAAACCTTCAGCAACCTGTTTCCTCGTGTGAAAGGCAAGGTGTGGACAAGCAACTTTTAGTTTCAAAACAGTTTGGTTTCTATTTTGAGTACTAAAGGATTATATAGGAGTTTACTACGTTAATTACGTAAAAACCTTTCGTATTCACTCAAGTGGAAACCTATTTCGTCACTAATGAAAACGTAGTATTTATTAAACAACAATGCGAAATGCCTTATTCCATAGAAATGTATGGAATAGTTTTTGCTCACATACAGAGTTCGTGATTGCAGCTTTGTATATAAACTCTATAGTTCTCTCATGAAGAGGAACGTTCGACGCACCGTTTGGTGAGCCGAAACAGAAGCTTGTTCCATTTCAAACCATTTCAGTTGAGAAGGAACAGATAATCAAAGATAGAAGAATACAAATTAATGTCGAATTCCTTTCAACAAAAGAATCGAATTTTTTTCTAAACGAATCGATTTTTTTCGAATTTTTTCTGTATTCAAGAAAGATTTACACCGATTTGCACACACAGTTGCAAGATTTGAAATTTCTAAAAATGTCAAATTCAATGCCGCGGTGTTTTAAGAAAACAAATTTTGTTTATGAAGACAAATTGTGTTTTTGGTTGCAACGAATTTACGGTGATTTTTATAGTAAATATTTGTGCGTTGTTTTTCAATTAATAATAATAATAATAATTTCCAAATTGAATATTTTCTGGACATTTTACTTCAAAATTTGCTGCTGTCAAGTGTCACACACACAATTACAAAAAAAAATCGATTCCTTTCAACGACAATAAAATTCGATTCTTTTTAGGAAAAAAATCGATTCTTTTGTTGAAATGAATTCGTCATAAGATCAAAGAAAGAAAAGAAGAACGAGAACAATGTATAGGAAATTTATGAAAATTGAAGTGAGACAAGAAAAAAACAATTTGCGACTTTTTCTTGTATACATTTCTATAAAAAGGGGTAGAATATAGAAAAAATGATAAAAAATAATGTGCAAGGACAATTTAATTTAGCTAAATTTTGATTTTATAATAACTTACTCACTGATTCATTCATTTGTTAAAAAATATATACTATTTTTTTTTTAATTTGCTATTTTAAGTAAGTGAGCACTAAGACGGAATTTTTTGAAATTCGAATTTTAAGTAGGGTAAAAAAATATACAATTAATGGTCGAGGGTTCAAAAACTAACTTCTAAACGGAAGGATGTAAAACATTCATTTATTTAATAGATATTCAAAATTCCAGAACTTTACTAATTTAAAAATAATTCTATAAAATCTACAAAGTGAGAAATAAATTTTAGAAAGTTCAAAATTGAAAAATTCCAATAAATCAGGGTTAAGTCTGATTGAAATATATTTTATACCATTGCAAAGGTATTTGAAAAATGGGATTTTAATTTTTTTTTTATATCATTTTTGATGTTTCAAAAACGGAATTTTCGTGGTGAATTTTTACCACTTTTTGCTTTTTATCTTTTTACCGGATTTTTTAAAAAATCTAAAAATCGTATAAATGATAAATATTATTGATTTACATTTGATGTAAAAATTTTAGATTTTTAAAAATGTTTTCAACCGAGTTATTGACATATTTCTGTTGTTTTATTTATCACCTCATAACTCTTTAGTTATTGCATCTGTCTATACGATTAGTTTTTTATTCGCATCTAGGAAAATAGACAATTAATTTGATACATCATACATACCTGTACACCAACACCCCACACGACCTCTTCACAATAGTTAAATAAGAAACAGTTTGAAAAATCTCGGAAAACTAAAAAAGATGGGGTTGAGAATTGTCCAATTTTTGCAAAATTTCAATGTGTGCAAGGAGTATAAAAACTGTCAAATACATTATAGCTGTCAGTGTCTGTTACTTGACGTCGGCTAGGAATTTACAAAAGATAAAAGTACAAATTAGCTGTGTTTTATTTTCCCCCAAATGCGAACCAGATTGGATTTGCTTACGAAAATATATGTATTACAAAAACAACACAAGATCCAACTTTGTTTTGGATTTGGATTTCCAAATCCATTTTGAACACCCACCCTTAATTCGAAAATGTCGTCAGTAGTGTAAAGAAAAAAGACAACGGGTGTATACAAATAAAAACAACGAAGGGAAAAAAGAGTTGGGTATATGTAAGAAGTTGCCACTGAGATCTGGGGTAAATAAAACACGTTGTTATGTGTATGTGAAAAAGGTAATCAATTTAAAATTTAATGGAAACACAAATTTAATAAAAAAAAAATTTGCATGCACGTGTACTTGACCCTTTTAAAGAAAATGATGTGGGTAGAGTACATTTTGTGTGTAATTTTTTATTTAATAAAATAGTAAGAAAGGATTGATTTGGTTAGTTCTAACTTCTGTTTTATTAATCGTATCTGTAAGATTAAGGTCTTATAATAAAGATAAAATGTCATGCTAACATAAAAATGTAGGTACATATGTGAAAAAAGTGAATTTCTTCCTTGTTTATTTATAAAAAATTCAAACTGAATGAAAAAAAAATCGGTTTCACTAGCATGGGCAACAAAATTGATTTTTAAAATTTGCAAAACTAACAAAAATTTTAATTTTTTATAAATTGTTTTTTCCCAAAAAAAATTATTAATTTTTTTTAGAAAAATAGTTTTCATATGTATTTCAATCGGGTTTTTGAATTTGAAAAATAAATTTTCATTGATTTAATTTTTTATAAAATTTACTAACCTAAAAAAATGTTTTTTCCGAAAAAATAATAGGAGAATAGTTTTCACGTGTATTTCAATTTATTTAGAAAGTTTGCAAACCAAAATTCCCATTTTTTTAATTTTTACAAAATTGTCTATAACAAAAAAATCACTTTTTGGAAGAAATTAATTTATTTTCTTTCAAAGATTGCTTTAACGGGTATTTTAATTGGTTTTTTAAATTTACAAACCAAATTCCCCTATTTTTTTTTAACATAATATGGTTACCACATAATAATACCTACCTACCTAAAACAATAAAAAAAAAAAAATAACAACAATTCTTATCTACCTATATACCTATACCTAGGGAAAAAGTATAATAAAAATAAATCACATATTAGAGGTATTAACGATCCGATGCAAACTGGTCTTGTATTATTCCAAAAGTGCAAAGTTTTTTTTTACAATGGGGTTAGGGTTCTTTGCATTTTTGCAATAATACAAGACCAGTTGCATCGGATCGCGAATACCCCTATTGTGAAATTTAACAACGTTGCTTGATATATTCAATTTGCATCAAAATTAATAATATTTAATATTTCGCTTCAAATAATACCTATAAACCTATACATGAACCTTTATATATACCGCTATCATGACAAAACACAGTAAGCTTCGTCCATACGACAAAAAAGATTTCATTTCTTCCCCTTATTTTGCTTTATGCCACGTTAAAAACATCTGATTCGACCGTATATGGGGTGGTGTGGCAACAAAATTATTGTTGTCAGAATAATATTAATATAATCCACTAGTTCTTACTACTTCTCTTCATTTCTTTTTTATTTATCTCCGGTTTTTTTTAATTAATAGGCGTTTTTCTTTTTTGGCCCCGAGCGTGGCACTGAGCTGTCAAAAAGAAAACTATGTTACTTTTTTACTTGGAGCGCTCCGAGCTCTCAACTTGCATTTCTTTTTTAGCTCAGAGCTCGACCGGGGCTCGCTCGATGAGCTCGGAAAAAAATGAACGAGCACATCGAGCACAAAGCTGAGCGCGGCTAACTTCATACAATTTTCATGTAATTTGACAGACATGAGAGTTCAGTGCTCAATTGAGTTTCTTAAATATATCGGTGCGCTCAGGTCACGCTCTGTTCGGAGTGAGCTCTATTCGCTCAGAGCCCGCTCTGTGCCCCGCTCGGGGCTAAAAAAGAAAAACGCCTAATGTCAGATTGTGGCGATTGCAGCCCCGCACAGTGGGCCCAAATGGAGTCAAGCGTCTCAAAAATCTGTAACTTTTTTGTCTCTTGAAATAATTAGGTCAAATTTGGAACACATTACCTATAAAATATAATGAATCATTAAATACACTTATTTTTAAAATCCATATTGATTTTAAAATGTATAGTTTATTTAAAGTTAAAAAATTATAATTTTGGCTACTAAAAATATGGATTTTTATTATAAATTTTCAATTAACTCAAAAACTAGAAGACATTTAAGCAATTGGCTTTTAGTGCTTGACTGAAAATTGATCAGAGCATTGAATATTAATAAACAAAATTCTATTTAACAACGTAAAATTTTGTAAAAATAGTTTGAAATTTTTTTTTTAATTTTTTTTTCAAAATTTTGGTTTTGAAAATGTATTATTCCAAAATATTTACTGAAATAATTTAATTTAAAAACAGAATTATGAGATGGATTTTTGGGTTTAAAAAAAGTATAACGTGAAATTGCAAGTATTTCCGTTGATTTTAAATAATTTTGTTTTTACAATTCAAGTCGATTTTTTAGAAACTTGAAAATCTGCCTAAACGGGGTGAAATAGACCCCACCTCTTGAACGATTTTTTTCTCGTGTTGACCTTACCTACATCCCCTACCTTTTATGACATCTTATGAAAAACACCCTTAATACATACATACATACATATACCTGATTTAGCTGTTTAAAATTTATTTTTATGCGATTTTTCATCCTAATTGCCTTTGTTCGTGGTTATATACCTGTTAAATTGGTAATTGTTATGTCGATAGTTTTTGAGTTCTAATAAATCTTTTCCGTTGTTTATTAAATAATTACTCAAATCAGATTTTGAACACAATTTCACCTATATTTAAATTTTTTTTAACTATTTGTTTTTTTCTTCTAATTTTCATGCATTGATGGCATTGTCGGCGGTAGTTTTTTGTTGAAGGGGGCTTAAAAAAAATAATATTTAAAATAAGGAAATACTGGGAGATATTCCATATTCAAGATATCAAACCATGAACTCGGATATAGAAAAACAACAACAGAAAACTCGTATAAGTTGCAGATTTCTATTAAAAACCAGAAAACATATAGAAGAGTTATATCATCCCGAGCCATAGAATTAGCATAGCATAGCATAGCATAGGTTAAATAAAAAAAAGCAATAACCGAATTTTGAGTAGTAACCATTAAAAACAAAAATATTGAATATTGAAAATATGTGATTAGTAAAAAAGGGCACCAAGTCCCCCTTTTGCTTCATCTACGTCACTGGTTACTTTACATTCATTTGAGAAAGTAGCATATTAAACGGAATCTATCGATTGCGAGTGTAAAACCAGAGTTTTAAAAAAAAGAAGAAAACGAAGCTTATGGGAGTTTTTTTCCTCGTACTTTATGGAACATATATTGCCATTGCTCAAAAAGGGCACAATTGGAGCAAATTTTTTTTTCTGTGCCTTGTTACTTATGTACTTAGGAATAAAATGCACTATGAAAGAAAACAGCGCAAGACAGCGCAACTATTTAAAACCTTAATCAAAGATAAAAACAAAGAAAAAAGAAACATGTTAATAAAAATCATTAAATTTATTAAAGAAATTATTTTTTTTTTTTTTCAATTATTTGAAAAGCTAAAATTATAAGCTTTCCAACGATATGTAACACTTGTGTGATTACTATAAAACACTTGAAAAAAACTCTATTAAAAACGTTCTTAATTTTGCCATTCTTTTAGGTTTGTGTATGGCGACCACTTTTGGTAGCCATATCATTAAATAATGCAACTTTATTCATTAAATTTTGATTGGAATATAAAATTAGACCTTTCCCTGATTAATTTGCATACAAATTTCAGCTTCCGCAATAATTTCGAAAAAATCATTTTTGAGACGCAAAATGCAATTTGGGCCCACTGTGCGCCGTTCGAGAGCCGGAACAGAACTATTTTTTTCGGTTTCATGAGAGTACTACAGTGTTTATAGCGTCTTCACACCAAGCCCAAAACGCGGTTTTCGCGAAATTATTGGTTTTGGCGGAAAACCTAATCGAAAACTCAAGTTTTAACATAAATTTTTGGTAAACCCTTAAACCACAAGTTTTATATAAAGGTAAGACCGCACTCGGCGGAACTGCACTTCAGTGGAACTGAACTTCACGAATTCTTTGTAGGAAATTGTATGAGCTATATCGCACTAAGCGACAACTGCACTTCACGGCGCGACACTATGCGACAAAGTTGATAATCTGACCAACTGTGTCGCGACATGAAGTTTCGTTCAGTTTCGTGTGAAAGTGCGCACGGTGTCGCTGAAGTGCAGTTCCGCCTAGTGCGGTTCTACCTAACCTCTCGAAAACTAGTTGAAATTCAAAGTTGAACTAAACAAACAAACCTTTTGAAACATCCAACGCTCAATCAAAAGTAAAAAAAAAACTGCTGAATTCTGCTGACAAAAGAAATTGTGAGTGTTATGTAAAAGCCTTTCCACACTATCCCACTGATTATAAATACAAAGTGGAAAGAATTCCATGCTACTGCCAAATTTGTGAGAGAGAAATTTCTTTTCATTTTTTCACCACACAACAGTTTAATTTAACCTCAATAAAAATGTGATGAAATGTGTGACAGAATTAGAATCATTTCTAAAAATTCTCATGTATTAACACATGTCAAATCGTATAGGCTGGAAATATCATATTTTGTTTCCACAATATTATACATGATTTGTTTCACACTTTATTGACATGCATTAATACTCAGTGGGATAGTGTGGGAGGGCTTTAAATGAGATGTTTTGTTATTGTTTTTTTTTTGCAGGAGATGAGTTGGTGTTTGTGAAATGTCAGACGAAAACTTGTAAATGTTCAGTGTGAACGCTTTTCGGGTTTTTGAAAACTTTTTGCCGAAAACCCGGTTTTGGGTTTGGTGTAAAAAGCCTATTATATACAAAGATTGGAGCACCAAACCTATAATTTTTTGTGTGAAAAGGGCTTTGATACGAAAAGTGACGACGCAAAAGTCATCGTATAATACTTGGCTACGGATTATTGTGAACACTGAACACCTCCAATTCACTAAACACACTTCACCTCAGTGATACCAACATTACAAACAACTATAAAAGTCATGTTGCTTTCATTTCAGTTGTCATTACTGTCATTTCGTTTAACAGAATCGGTTCGATATTACTGGTCGTCCGTCATCAAATATTTTTCCTTTTATTTTTAAAATTTCCTTCACATCATCTCAAAATAAAAAGTGTAAAATCAATTTGAAATAATCATAAAAGAATTTCCATGGCACAAGCATAAATTTTCATCTAATATCAATTAGCATACGGTTTTACAGCATCAAACAAAGTAACAAAAGTTTTAGTTTCGGCAAAAAGAAAAGTTCCTCCAACCAGAACCGTGACAAAAGAAAACACCTTTCCAATATTAAAAGGCTAACCCAACAAATTCCAATTGAAAATTTTATTTTATTTGTGATAAATCGTCAAAGTACGCAAATATGTCAACGAATCTCCGGCAAATCCCATTAACCTGCAGCGGCCATACCCGACCAGTTGTCCACTTGGATTTCAGTGATGTCTGCGATAGCGGATATTTTTTAATATCAGCATGTAAAGGTGAGTTAGTCAATTGGATTTCTAGAATTGTGTCCTTAAATGGATCTTTAGTGTTCATCTGATAGAACAAAACAAAAACAGATTATCATTGAGAATTCAGAATAAAAAAAAAGAAAAAAAAAAGACAACGACGACAGCTTTGAACAAGACCTTGACCCACATAGAGAAAAAACTAGTGTTCGTAAATGATTTGCGCTATTCGCGTAAATCGTGATTGGTCTTTGTGCAAAGCGCTTTCTCGCAATCAAAACTTACACTACACTCTCTGCACTTGAACAAATATAATAGTCCGATCCAAAGGCACAACAAAAAAACATTGAAATCAGGTTGTGCTATTGTTTTGTATTTTTAACTAAGAAGAATAAAACTACCACACATATTCAGGTATTCAGGAAAAGGAAACACCTTGAAACGTCGATTAGGTTATCCATTGCAGGAACATGACCAGAAAACTATATGAGGAACAAACAAAAGAGTATTTTAACTGTGATTGGGGAGCTATAACCAGTTTTTCGTTGATTTTCGTTGTAAGCTGCGTTGCATGTTCCTTTTTAATAATAATTTTAGGAAATCGGTCGAGTTCGGCGTAATACTTGTAACGCGTATAGTTCTCAGAATCAAGGTCAAAATGCAATGAGCTGATAGAAGGTCATAATAGAATTTTTTCTGGGACTTGTTTTTGAAAGCAAAATTAATAATTGTTCTACATGAACTACTTTTTTGATCATATGCTAGAGATAGGTATGTAGAAATGACAGCCCCGAGGAGCCTAGCTCGGTGAACCAGCGCACTAAACATGGCCTTTTTTATAACATAACTTTCGGGACCGGTAATGATATTTAAAGTTTAAAATCTATAAACACTCCCATGAGCGAATTTTCGCACTGGTCCCAAAAGCGATCAAATCTGAAATTTTATTAGAGCTCAAGACATCAAAAACCTTCGTAAACAAAAATCCTTGTTGACCGGCATTATCATCGGTACTACAACACGGATCTGGTATTTGACTCTTTTTGAACAAGTCACTCCACAGTAGCTGAGCGTAAAGCATAAACTACCATTAAACACTGAAAAACCTTTTAAATAATATGATCAATTGTTTATTTGCCTAGAATAAAACCACATTGACATTGTCTGATGATGGCTTTAATATATGGATGAATGAGATGTATGGATGGGACCAGAGATCAGAAATAACTGTTAGCATTTAATTTCAATTGTTTCCTTCTGACGGTTACTACATTCCTTTTAAAAAATTTCGGTTTAGGTTTGAGATTTATTTAAAAAAATAAAAGTTTAGGTTATTGATTGAGATTTTTTATTTAAAAAAAATCTCTCAGTGGTTGAATTAAAACGTCAACCTCGCTGAAAATAAATCAAAAACGTCTCGAGAATGTCTTTATATTTAAAAAATAAATATGAATTTTAGATATTTTATTATTATGTTTAATTTTATAAATTTAAACATAAATTGTTTTGACTTTATCGCACAAAATTACTCAAAATTTACCTACAAATATTCACCGATGACTAAAAAGTCTAATTAACTGCATTTCCGCATGTTGTATTTACAAAATACTAACGGTCATACTAACGGAGATTCTGATTGATAAATTTGTAAATGAAATTTATTTTTTTCTCTCACCGATAAATATCACTGGTTGCCCGAAAATAAAGGCTTCTCTCATACCTTGACAGAAAAAAGGTTATTGAGTGACTTTTATTGAAATAGACAACAAATAAGAGTTATTAAAGGACCTTTCATAAGGCTGAGATTTATTTTTGATCTCTGCCTTGGACATATGATGCCGTTTCAGGCAGTCATCTGTCTTCTATCATCTTATGCTCCCATAAGTTCGGCCAGTAGAACAATTTTCGAGAAAAAAAAATCATAAAAATGGTTCCATTACCATTAATATACATTTTTCGGAATACTTTGTTTACCTTAAGGTGGTCTTTACCTAAAATTAAAAATATAATGAAATCTTTATTTCACTTCTCTATTCTCGTGTAAGGCAAGTATGCAATAATATGTATTTCCTTAAAGACTTTAAAGATAAATTCTAGCAATTTCTAGGTATAAAAAGCATATTCAAAGCTCTCCAAATAACCTCATTGGCTTTTTAATATCGATTTTAACTAAAATGTCTATTTTGGTACAATCTAAGCATATGGCATATGATTTTAGGGTATTTTTTTAAACCTAGATCTAATGATTTTATAAAGATTTAAAATATTTACAAATCCCCTTAAAAAATTGAATTCATTTCTCTTAGTAGAAAAAGAATGAAATTAAAAGAGAGAGAATCGTAAGTTGTCAAGTATTTCAAAAAGTACTATACCTGTCGGTTTTGGAATTATAACACGGATTAATAAAATGGTTGACCTATACTCATCACTACTCTGGTATCAACAAGAACAAAACACAACCTATATACCCAATTGTCACACAGAAAGAAACAATTACCAATTATGTTCGTCTGCGTTTAGGCCACACTTCTCTGACTCATCAACATCTTCTGAAAAGGGAAAATCCTCCGATCTGCTCTACTTGTAATGAAACAATGGACATCACACACCTTCTAGCCCACATAAACCGTCTTTTATCTAACAAAAATCGAGACATTTACGAACTACTTACAAATATTAATTCACAAAATCTAGAAACTATCCAAAAAATAATTTTAAAACTTAACTTTAAGTTGTAAACTTGCTCAACATTTCAAATTTATAACAGCGAGCCGAAAGCCTATGCAGCCTGTGCTCTCTAAAATCTTGTACTAACCTAGCAATTTAAGATTACTATGTTAGTCTTTATAAATAAATAAATAAAATGTTACCGGCTTAATTTGAGTCTATAAAAAAGATGCTTGAAACCCAGGTGGTTGCCATAAATACATTTTTTTCTTAATGGTTTTTTTTCAAACTTAATTTTTTGTTAATTTAATTTATATTCTTTGGTTTGGGATAACGATTTTTCCAAATTTTTATAAGGGGAAATAAATTATGTTTTGTTAATAAGATGCACTGTAATTATCGATAAGTCCAAACATTTGTATCATATGATTAATAGAACTCAATATATAATTTACTCTGTTTGATGAAATAAATAAATAAAATATATTATATACCTTGAAAAGTCTCCAAAAGATTTTACAAAAAAATCCTACAATGTAAGCGAGCATATAAGGCATATATTACAAAAACTTATGAAGAATATTAGCTTCTTACGACTTTTGCCTTTTGAATAGGGTTGTCACGAATTGTTTTAGAAAAGAACTGCCTTTTCTACTCAGGCAGTTTTTGTTAAAGTATCGATAAAATAAGGAGAGACAGGAAAGGAAACCTTTCGACGTTGTTCAAAAGACAAAAAGCTTTAAATCTCTATTTTGAATTTAATACATACAAGCACATTAAAGGAGCACCTGTCAAGACATGAGAAATGTATTTTAGCCTTGGACAAATTTACACCCTATAAATCATAGCCAGAAAAGAAGAAGAAACAAACTTTTTGCATCATCTTAGAAACCCCAAAGGTATTTTCATAAATGTTTATTTATATAAACGTAAAAGGTTTTTTCTATCCCTAATTGTATCTGTTACACAAAATGAAAACCTAAGATATTTTTATGTTCTTATTTGCAGTATTGTTTTAATTGCACACAGGTGAAGTTATCACTAATATTTGTTTGTTTTTCTCTCCAAGCTGTGTGATATTCAATTTAGCGATGATTCAATTGCTTCCTTGAAGGAAGCGAGGATTGCATTTAAAAAAAAAACTTATTACATATGAAAATTCTACTTGAACAGCAGGTGCACTTTGTTTTATTTTTGTTTTAACAATAAAACACTTTGATTCTTAGAAATACCCAATGGTCAAATATACATATATTCGCATTGTTGTACTCTAAATTGTTATTCACAACAATTGGCCGTTGGCTACTAGGAACGCAGCAGTAATCCCAACAACAGCGGGCGGCAGCGGGTTCGGGTGCGGTGTAAGCACTCACACAATATTTATGGCCGCAAGCGCTCTCGTTTACCTTGATTTTGCTTCATTTGCAATACATTAAAACATCAAGCTCTATAGAGTTGAGTCTATACACTCTAAATAATCAGCTACTTTAGCTTACTGCTACTTCTGTAATTGTTGTTTTCGCTTTGTATTCGTGATTTTTATATATTCTTTTATTTTTTATTTTCAATTTCAAGCTCATTGACGATCGGGCGGCGAGTTGTGTGTAATGACTTTGTGCGTATGCGCGCTTTCCTAGCTGTAACAGCAGTGCCGGCACTTCGTTGTTCATAGTCAGGGGCTCAGGGCCTGGCTAGAGAGCGAACTTCCAGAAAGAACGCCTTGCTTTTTAATACATTCGCATCAGCTATAGGAAAGTCGTGACGATGATGCGATGAAGGGTATTTCTATAATATACTTACTTAAAAAAAAATCTTTTCAATACAAGCACAGAGGAAAAGTAGCAACCTGTTTAATTTAACACCCAGTCGATAGTTGCTGCGTGCATGCGAATCGGATCAAAATTGGAATGCAATTCCTGTCAGTGTGTCGTGCAGTATTTTTGTTGGCTTTGAAGCTTTTGCTGTTTACAATGCTGCCTGTTGCAGTTGACGCTGCACTGCTTGGCTACCCGATTGTGGCAGGTCGTTGGCATTGGTGCAGTTATTGAGTCAAGGTTCCTTCCGCTAAGTTGTTGCAATCATGTGTACACAACTCGTTTTTTTTTGTTTTTTCTTAGCTTTTTTTTTGTTTTTGCTTCTGCCTTACTGTCTGTCTGTTGTTTGTTGTTGATTCCTTTTTTTTCACAGCTTCTCTCTAGCTAAATTATCTTGGTGTTGTCGATGCTTATTATTGTTGTTGCAATTCAATTTCTATTTACAATTAATTGCATTAATTAATGTTGAGATTTAGACAAAGAAAAAAATAATGCTATTTATTCGCTAGACGCCTTGCGGAAGCACTCATTATACATTTTGCATCTAAAAGGTGTGTAAATGGGTTGATATAGGTTTTTGTATATAGAGAAGAATGTTTGCTTTTAACATTGGAATTAAAAATCAATTGATAAACTATGCAAGTAGTGCCAAGAAAATATAAATATAATAAATTGATTATAATATTTATACATTTACTTGATAGGTAGCTACAGAACCAAAGTTTTATTTGTGACATGATTATTTCATCAACTTATAGATAATTAACAATAAATAAGATAGTGTTGAAGAAAATTAGTTAAGCTTTTACTTCCGCATATATTTATGTACATAATTAGATTAATGGGGAAGTTTGAATGGCACTTATTTCCTTGCTAAGGAAATTTATTACCCTATGATTGAATACATGATGTATTTTTTGATTACCAACGATACATATTTGTTAGTTTTAGTGCATTTGTTGGAGATAAATATAACGGTTTTGCTTCAGCGGAAGGAAAATGTTTTTTATATTAGCTCCGTTCTAGTTTTAAGTCATGTTTTAAACAATTAATCAGAAATTTTATACTGAGTCATCTTCTCCTTTTAAATGATTGAAATGGTAAGAGCTGGCTTCCAATCAATCGAAGCCGACTAATCCATGTGGCTTTATGTACTCCCAAAGGAGGAAATTAAGAGGTATGATGTCACATGACCCTTCACGGGCTGTGTGACAATAAACGTCGTCTTTTCGTCGAGATCACGACATTCAATTTCAGGCTGCAAAATATGTAGTTCATTATAATGGCTCAATAATAGTTTTATTTTAGTTTTTTTTACCAAACAAATTAATATTTATTGTATTTTTAAAAATAAACACAACATATTTTTATTTATCTTTCAATTTAGATGGAAGTCCTATGCTTCGACAAGGCGATACCGGAGATTGGATTGGTACATTCGAAGGCCATAAAGGGGCCGTTTGGGGTGTAGCTCTAAACAAGAGCGCCACCTTAGCTGCATCTGGTGCAGCCGATTTTACCGGAAAAGTATGGAACGCTGTAACTGGCGGCGAAATTCATAGTTTCCAACACAAACACATTGTCAAGACGGTTGCATTCGATCAGACATCCGAAAACATTGTCACCGGCAGTAATGAAAAACTAGTACGGGTTTTTAGTTTACAAAGTCCCACCGCCGATGCTGAATTATACACTGGTCATACGGGTGCTGTTAAAAGAGCATTGTTTTGCCGTGACGATAAGTGCATCATCAGTGCGGCCGAAGATAAGACTGTTAGGCTTTGGGATCGATTGACTGGCAATGAAGTCCAGCGTCTGAATTTTCCAAATAATCCCAATAGCTTGGAAATTTCATCGGATAACCATATTCTAACAGTTACCCATGGATCTAGCATTAGTTTTTGGGAAGTTGATACCCTTAAGAAGCTTAAGGAGATCAAAATGCCGACTAATGTGGCGTCGGCCAGCTTGCACCCGGACAAGCATGTCTTTGTTTGTGGTGGCGAAGACTTTAAAATGTACAAGTTTGATTATATAACAGGAAATGAAATAGGTGTGTATGTTTTTATTTTTTTATTGAATCTTGATTTTCTTAACTGATTTATTTTTGTTTGTTATTCATAGAATCGTTCAAGGGACACTTTGGGCCGGTGCACTCAGTGAAATTCAGTCCAGATGGCGAGTTGTATGCAAGCGGTTCTGAGGACGGGACACTGAGATTATGGCAGACGACTGTTGGCAAGACATACGGGCTCTGGAAGTGCACGGAACCGGGTGAATTGAACAATTCTTTAAATTCTCCACGCGAAGTTCATGCCAATTAAATGATGTGTTTTTAATATAAAAATGTCTTTAATTAAAATCACGTAATATGCTGATCGTGCAAATGGCCACAAAGAACTACAATTTTTCTCGACACAATAATAACATAGAATGAAAAAGAAAAAAAATCATCGTCGTTTACATTAATATTATTTTGTTCGTTTTATCATTTATATCATAAATATTATTTTTTTTTTACAAAAAAATCTTTTTTTAAAAATTGTTTTGATATATTATTCAATTCAGTTTTACGAGTAGCTGCCACATTTTTCAATTTTAAAATTTGTGACTTAAGAATAAAAAATAATTAAGGAATTTTTAAAAAATAAAATTCACTGTTTGTTGATTTAGAAAGATGAGATGTACATATATGGCGCTTTATTCGACAAAGGAGACAAATTTAATATTCAAAATTTGAAATCAAAAATAAACATTTTTCAAATGGATGAACCAGAAGGTAATAAGGTAAAGAGAATTCTTCCAACTGCCTGCGCAAACGTCGGATGAGATTTGAGAGTGTGACAGTGATCTTGCAACGCAATGCAGCCGATGTAATTTTAGTTACGACACGCAATGTGATGTCTGAGGCGAGGAATTGTCTAAGAGCGCCTCTTCGAATAGCGGACTGAAGCCTATGTAGGCAATCAATTATATCGATATTAGAACCGAAACCTCGACTGTTAATTGTTCATTATCCATCCGGTTCCACGTATGTTGATACATATGTTTTCCCGTCTACTTATTGAATCTAGTAAGTCTCTAATTACCTCACAGTTAAAGCTGTCTATGTAACCTTATTGTCCAAGATGTAGGAATCTAGAAAGGATTCCTATAGAATGTCGTTAAAATCAAAACTCCATTTTCTCAATTTTGTTCACTACTTCATAAAGTACAAAAAGTTTCAATACCACAAAATATTTGTTTAGTAAGAAATAATAAGAAACCATGTGTGGTTGTTTATATAAAATATCTATTTTTCCAATCATCGGAATACAATGTAATTAAATGCCTTGAAAGAAACGTGGTTGTTTATATTGATTTTACGTTAGAATCTATTTGTGTGTTGCGGATCCATGGAGGTAGACAGTGGTGAAGTTAATTTCACTGCCTTGATTAACTTCTGGTCTATGTTGGATGTGATTAAACCATCTGGAGAGGTTTAAGTAGTTTTCCTTATCAATAGGCGATAGCGATTTCTAAATTTGAAAAAAAAACAACAAATGCCAAGCATTTATAAACATTATTGTGGGATCGAAAATATTACTAAAACTTACAATGAGATCGGAAATGGCCACAAACACGGCCAAGTCTGCTAAAGTAAGAGTGTAACCAACCAAATAAGATCGGGATAGAAAGTAGTTATTAAAGTCTCTCAATAAATGTTGTGCTACATGCTTGTCCTTAGATCCGGGGGCTACATAAAGTATAGCATATTCAATCCACTGCTGGACTTGAGCTTCAACTTCCACTGAGGATGTACTATTTTTTGCAGCTTCAGAATTACTTTCTTCAGCTAACATAGATAGAATGTTGGCAAAACCAGTTGCTGTTTCATTGTTATTAGTTCTGGTTACAATCTATTAATATTTATGTTCAAAAAATTATTAAAATACGTTTTATGGAATAGGTTATGGGTATGGCCAACTTACTTTTTCGCTATTGTATGCCACTTTTCCAATTGGAACACCCAGGCAAGAAGCTATTTTAGAAACTGCTTCAGCGTCGCACATTTTAAATGATTTTTTATATGCGACCTACTGGTTTTTCTGGTAATAATTTTAATAAAGAAATGTGAAATTACCACCGGACAAGCAAAACAGTAGAATTTCTTATTTGACTTTTTGACAGATCAAAATCGAAAAAAATCAATACGCTGTTACGTTACGTAACATTACGTAGGAAGCATGTGTATTATGTTTCTACAGTCCCGGCCATAAAAAAATGTTTAAGAAATATGTGAGCTTAACGATTGTCAGATCTTACAATATTAGACGTGTTTTTTTGCAAGCCCGGGGGAATTGGATGAAAAAAACGACGTCGGTGCTAAACATTTAACATGTTAAATGCAACAACAACTAATCCCAGAGAATTCTCGGGGCTTAACTTAAGCGCACAGAAAAACCGCTGTCGTTTTCTTCAACCAATTCCCCCTGGGCTTGCAAAAAAACGCGGCTATTGTCAGATCTGTCAGTGAAAAAACTGTTCCAAATGTCTTACAATCGTCTGAACACACAATTTTGTCTGACAATAGGCGTGTTTTTTTGCAAGCCCGGGGGGAATTGGTTGAAAAAAACGACAGCTGGGATTAGCGACGCCATGACAGTAAAAAACATGGAGTTTTCATACAAACTATCGATAACATGTATGTAATTCATGCCGGTAACACAGTTTTTCTGTGCGCTTAAGTTAAACCCCGAGAATTCTCCGGGATTAGTTGTTGTTGCATTTAACGTGTTAACTGTTTAACACCGACGCCGTTTTTTTCATCCAATTCCCCCCGGGCTTGCAAAAAAACACGGCTAATATTGTCATAAACGTCATTGTCAGACGACAATCTGACAAAAAATTGTCAGGTATCTTACAATCGGCTGAACACACAATTTTTATCATTGTCATAAGGTTAGGACATTAGGTGTGTTTTTCCCAAACTCGAAGGAAATTGGATGAACAAAACGATTCGGGGCTAAATAATTTACATGTTAAATGCAACAGTAACTAATCACCAATGGGTTTTAGCTAAACCCAGATAATTTACGGAGTTTAACTTTAGCACGGAGAAAAACTGTATAACCGGCGGGAATTACATACTTGTTATCGATAGTTTGTATGGAAACTCCATTTTTTTTTTCTGTAATGGCGTCGCTAATCCCTGATATGGTTTTTTTTCAACCACTTACCTCCGGGATTGGAAAAAAACACACCTATTGTCAGATTCATTGGTCATTGTCAGATGTTTTCATTGAAAACATCTTACAATTATTGCTGACAATTTCTTCATTGTTCGAAATGTCAATGGGCCTTACCAATAACCAAATTTAAACGACTTAAATATTCAAATAAAATGAACCATAATGGTATGTACTATAATGAACCATACATCAGATGTTTCATATTTAAGAGTTCGTACCATGTAATATTCATTATTGAGGGCCTCCTTGAATATTAAAGTCATTCCATGTTTGGTTTGTTATCGAGAGTATATACCATTATGGTCTATTTTACTTAAATATTTAAGTCGTCTCTAAATTTTGCTATTGGTAGGGCCCAATGAGTTGGTTAAAGGGAGAGAAAAAAAATAGCTGACAACCAAATTGGGAAGAAATCTACCAACCGTGTATACGGACAATTTTTCATTGTAAGAAATATGTCAATTGTCAGCTAATTGTTAGCTATAGTCAGACCATTGAGAGTTCTGACAATATTGTAAGATCTGACAATCGTCTGTACTTACTCTTAGCCTTGTTTTTGAAGGGGAATGAGAAAAATGTCAAATTAACAATTTTGCTCCATCATTTAAACCCAAGAAACAACAGCTTGACCAACCATGTCGTATGGTTTTCAAAATATTTTGAAAACTTGTTTCGATTCCATCGAGCCATGCTGTCGAAAATGCTGGTCGATGTACATATACCCCTTGCATCGTTGCGGTCGCGTTGGTGTGGGTACTCCCATTTATCGCTCTATAAATATATTTTGGCAGCCGAAACCTTTGTCGTGGGTTTTGATTCTACGTGTGAAAGATAAAAAAGATTTCAGAAGAAATTTAAAGAAAACTTTTAAAAATCTCCAGAAACTAGTTTCTTCGTGTGAAAGAAGTATACGATTGCTACGTGCTAAACAATCGTAGAGATACATCGTTTTAAATACATTTTAGTTAATAATTAACGGCGATAAAGAAAATACCCATTAGTTTGTAACTTTTTGAAATTTGAAGTTGGAAGGCTGTTAATAGTTGATATAATAATAGTTAGTATACCTACAACAAAATTATATAATATGTAATAATTACTTCCGGTTTGTGGTATTATAATGTAATTTTTAAAGTAATGTAGCGAATACTTATTAACTTCAATTCAAAATATACAAATCACAAAGGAAATAATTGGTATCCCCGATGTAACTTCAATTGAAAAAAAAAAATGAAACACAAAATTTTCCAGAAGGCAAGAACTTGAATTGATCAATAGATTGAAAACACATCGATTATATATATTTTTTTATTATTCACATCTAAAGCTGATTTTAATTTTTTTTATTGATATTCCTTTTTTATCTTAAATTAAAGTTTTAAAGTTAGTTATAGTAATTTTATTTGTTTTTTTGTTTTTGTTTTATAGTTCCTATTAAGTTTTATTTGTATTTCTTAATTATACAAGAAATTGAAATTTTTTCCAAAAAAAAACTATTTTTATGTTGTACCTTTGAAACAGCTCATTATGATAAAACCAAAAAAAAGTAATGCAATGAATCAGGAATTGAATGAACGAAATTGAAAGGTTTACAAATAAAAAGAAACTATTTTAATGTATAACCAATAATAATTGTAATTAATTAATTACTGCTACATACATACAAAATAAAATTAAGAATTTGAAATAAATAAATAAATTTTAAATATGGATTTCCTTATTAGAAATTGTACTTTTATTAGAGTGCTGTTTTAAGATTATGAGGTTCATGACTCAAATTTGTTATACAGTTAATTTAGAAAAATTTCGAACAAGAGCTCCGTGAGAGACCTCATAAAAGTTTTGAGTGCTTATAAATATTTATGTTTTATACAGCTTGGTGATTAGGCTTAAGATCTTCTTAACTTTTTAAGCGCTCCATAATTACCGCCCTTAACTGCTCCAGGGAAATTAGATAATTATTGTTAAACGAACCGACGAATCTATAGATTTCCCAGATTTCCTCATTCGTATAAATCTGAATACCATTTTTTCACCTTTGCCGTTAGTGCTTTATTCATTTTTCTCCTCCTATAGGTACCCCACCAAATTTAAAATGGTACAGATGATGGAAAATTTATCAGAATTCAGAACTAAACATTTTAAAAGTATTGAAACAAATTTCGAAAAGTTATATTTCACCTCTGCAAGGGTTAATTTTGAAATACAATTTTTTAAACTTACCGTTTAATTGTTGAGTCTGTAATAATGTTTCATTATTCAAAGGTTAATAATAAATTTCGGCGAATTAGACAATATTGGGAAAATATTGATCCTAGGATTAACCACGTTTGTACAACTGGCGCTTAGTGTTTGTATCTACTTGTTCTTTTCCTTTTCTTGCGATTTTTGCGTGTCTAAAGAAGAAGGAGAGCTTACAGATTTTTTAGTGAGATAAAAATCTCCTTTTGTCAACAAAATCGAACTGGAGATTTTAATCCATCTCAACATTTCAATGAAATGTAGGTGTGTGTCGCCATTCTATATAACGGAACCTCAACCGGTAAAGCGATTTTCTTCAAACTTACGACTTCAGGTTTTATACATACATTGATCCCTAGAGAGGAAGTTGAAATTTCTATTTTGATAGATTAATTTCTCATTGCGTTTTTTTTGTGGTACATGGCTATTATGTAATTAAAAATTGTCAGAAATATTGAAATTTTGACAGTTTTATAAAAAGTTCGCTTTCAGCATTAGTGTTTTCATTAATTGCATTAATTCGCATCTGACTTTAAAGCTTCGTTATGAATAAAAGTCTTTTCGATTGATATATCATTAAAATCTTCCGCCATAACATTGAATTAAGCCACTAAGTTTGAATATTGTGACCAAATAAAGAGAAAAGTTACTTGCTTTGCTGTTGGTTAAATACGAAAAGCAGAATTTTTACAACAACACAAACTTTCACAATTTGCTAAAATTCATATGAAAAAAAAGTTCACAACTATACGGCAAGGCGTGTTTTTAGTTGTCAACTATTGAAAATTGCACCCATTTTATGTTGATTAAATGATAAAAAGGCAAAAATAGTTATGTTAATAATTTTGAGATTTGAATTTATTGAAGAGAATGCAAACTTGGCCCAATATCTTTAAATATCTTGTTAAGTTTGAATTTATGTTCCCATTGACGTTTCCTATAAAATGGCGCCCAACACGAGAAGTTGATTACTCATACTTTTCTTTAATTATTTTGTAAAGATTTCTTACTTATGTTTCATAAAAAAAAATTGGACAGTTGGTTTCTCCTAATATCAGAAAAGCCCCGTATCGCGTAAAACAAGTAGTTCTCGTTTTGACGATTGTTTTCCCTATCTTTTCCTATAGATTTAGATTTGATAGAGGCATTTGATAGTTGACTTGGATTTTGAAGAGAGGCATAGCATGTTTTCAACCCCATTCTACTGATTATGGAATTCGCTACGAATTGTTTTCTCAATCATACAATAAATTCTACAGCAAAAATACACTTCCAATGAGCCAGTTCAGGTTTCTTGAGATCTCAGCAATCTGAACGTAATTCCTCAGTGAGATTCCTCACTTTTGCTGTCAAAAAGCTGAGATTTAGCAAGTTCACATTTCTGAGATCTCACTGAGCAAACGTCTGTCAGCTCCACTGAGGAGAAACCTGAGAACATTTCTCCTTTAGAAGTCAAAAGCACTCTCCATATCCTTTTTTATAAATTTATAAACTGCGACAAAAAATAATTGAGCAAACGAATCCAAAAAATTTCAGTCTCAGCTTTTTGACAGCAAAAGTGAGGAATCTCACTGAGGAATTACGTTCAGATTTCTTATCTCAGAGATCTCAAGAAACCTGAACTGCTAACTGAAAATTTTTGGATTCGTTTGCCATAGAAGAAGAAATAGAGGAACGGGCATATCGAGGAAAAAGTGAAGCATTTTTCAATATAGTGTGAGTAACACAAACACAGATGCATTCACACAGGGAAGAAATGCAGTTAGACAACTAAATCATGGGGCGCCCAAAGGAATTTTTAGCTGTTGTTTTGAGGAATGTGTTTTGTGATTTTAAATCGTTAAAATAGAAAAAAAAGCTTAGTAAATTAAATAAACAAGTGAAATAAAAGTTAATAAAGTGAATATATGCTATCCTTCATTGAAATAAAAAATATAAAATTACATGCGGTGCTCCGTTAAATCCTGTAAAAACATCTATAATAATCATTGCAACTTTTGTTCATTTCACAGGTAAGCTGTGTCTCATATTCCACATAAAGTAAGTAAAATTACTCTGTACTACGGGCGCTAAATGTATTTGAGCGCTTTACCATCACCAACAAAAGCTAATTCGACCCTGGGAGAGAATTTCAATTTTGACAGATAGGCACCTGACATACCACGTTTCAAAGTATATTTTCAACAAATTAGGCTTTTTTATAGCAAAATGCTATGAAATATCAATTTTAAAGTATTCTACGATATTGTATTTACATACATAAAAAACATCACTTCATTCACATTAATTTATGTGGAATTTGAGACACAATCAGCTAGTGAAATGGAAAGATTTTTAACTCCATATTATAGGTGTTTTTACACAATTTAACACAGCACCGCATGTTGTTTTATATTTTTTATAATAAAGTACTGAAAGCTTTCACTATTCTCACTTTTATTTGATTTTTTTTATTTAGTTTAATTATCTTTTTTCACTATTTTCACGATTGAAAATCTCGAAACACTTTCGGCAAAATGACAGAAAGGCACCTATTTGTTTTTTTTTTTTTTTTTGTGCTTTACTCACATACACTGTATATGTGATATATTTCTCTTCCTTATCTTCTTATTCTAAGTCGTTTGCTCAATTATTTTTTGTTGCAGTTGATTAATTTATGACAGCTATGTACGAAATGTCACAATGAAATTTGCTTTCGCATTCAAACAAAGATTTAGTTGTCATATATATGAGGTAAGTACCTATAATACCCTACCAAATAGACTCGCTCCGAATTTCAAAATCGGACCCTGGACATAGACCGGTCAAACTCAAACTTCAGTTAGTACTTAATTTGATTTTATTTTATTTCAAAAAATTGGTGTTTATAAATTCGAAATAAATAAAAAATAAAAGATGGGTGTGTTTGTATTTTATATTATATGTATTTCTAGGAAAATTTTAAATTCCTTATTATAATTCTAATTGTTGGTTTTTTTTGTTTTTTAATAAATTTGTAATTACTCAATATATATATATATATTTATATACTCCACATGGTATTTTTTTGTTTATCAATTACATGAGAGAATTTTAGTTTTGTTCATTAAAAAATAATAATATAAAATTAAACAATAATTAAAATAAAAATATGTATAAAAAAAAACTTAAAAGGGATTATCTCTTAATCAAATAATTAAACAAATAAGTTTACTATTTCTTTTAAATACCTTTTTTTATATAGAAAATAATACATACATACTTAATAGCGCGATATTATTCATATTTATATATTATATATGTAAATAGTATTTAGTTTAGCTATATTAATTCGAAAACTTATTTATTTATTGATTGAATATAACACTCAAATTTATGTATGTTTGTTTTACAAAATTAACTTACATATTCATATATATATATTCATATTTTCTTTTTGTGTTCTTTTCTCTTTAATTTAATTATACATAAATTATGGTAATTTATTTGCCTTGTATATTTTGCTTTTGCTTGTGTTTTCTTCAATCGGTTTTTTAATATTATATAAAAAAATAATTACATATATTTATTTAATTTTTACACAGAAATATTACCATATTGGATTTTTTTAAAGATTTTTTATTTATACTATTTATATTTGCGTTCAAAAAATGTTACTTGTCAGCTTCTATATTAATGAATTAACTTAAGATTTTATTTTATTTTACTTTGTGTTTATTTTTATTTTTTTTATTTTACAGTTAAGTTAATGTAACCCTACAATACTAAAATAAAATAACGATTTTTCAAAAGGTAATTTTAATTACTACTAATAAAGACAGTTTTTTTTTCTTAATTTGTATATTTTGTTATTTTTGTGTTTCTTTAATTTTATGTAATAATATTATTTTATAGTAAATAGACACGATAATTTTTAATTTTATTTATAATATTTACTGAGATATATACAGTTAATAATTAAAATTTATTAAATTTCTACTATGTGCCATAGCTTTTTAATAATTTTGTTTTAGATTTTTTAATATAAGTAAAAAGGAGAAAACATTTATAATATTTTTTAAAAATGTGGTAGTTTTAAATATTATTATAATTCAATTCCTACAACATTCATATGTTTATATATTTTAGAAAATGTTTTTTTTTGTTTGCATTGAATTGTATAAAGCTCTCTCCGAGTTACGAGTTTATTTTCTTTTATATTACTTAATTTTTCCTTCTTATAAAATAAATTTGTATTAATTATTATTCACAATTACAGTCAAAAATTAAAAACTATAAAATAAAATAAAAATAAAATAATAATTGTATCATTTCCCAGATGGATTGCACCCATTCTGTTGGGGTTGCTTAGTGTGTCTGATCTAGTTTTTTATTTGTTTGTTGTTGTTCGCATGATAAAAACCTTCAATGAAGTTCAATCGCCAGTCATTAGTTGTTTAATGGCGACACGTGTTGTTTTTTTTTACTTCATGTATGGGTTTTTATCACTTAGCTGATCTCATTTAGTGGGTCCAGGCGGGAATGGATTTATCACAGCTACGGCGGCAGCCTGTTGGCTAGCTAAAACGGCAGCTATTAAAAAAAATTGAAAGGAAAATTTAATTAAACAAATCAATTTAAATTCTCCTAAAGTTTGTTATTCGTCGATTAATATCTGTAAAAATTAATTAATTCAAGTTTATTTATAATTATTATTATTAAAGGCAGATGTAGTTCGGAAAGATTAGTATGTACGTCACAGCTAATCAACTTTTACGATATAAAATAACAAAAACTATATTAATATATCTTAGACAATTCTAGTTAAATATTGAAGCTTTCACCTTGTATTTTAAATTAAAAAAGTAAAATTAGTTAATTAAACCTTTATATTGAATTTGATAAAACGAATCTTCACAAACGGTACAGTAAGATCGATTATATATTGATTTTCACGTTACCAAACTTTGCTTTGCTTATACCTTGAGTTCTACTAATAAAACAGATAAAAAAAATATTAAATCTAGGGGAAATAACAGGCTAACATAGGGTGTCATATCGCATGTTGAGAACTTCCGAATATACTTTTTTCTGGTATCGAGTTCTGAAGATAGAAACACGCTGTTTCGAACGAACATTACGAAAAATGTAATTCAAGTTAAGGAAATTTTTATTCTAGTCTATTTTGCGGTTTGATCATCTATACCAATCTCTTACAAAATCTATTGTCTACTAAACCTTATGTACATAGTTCTACTAGGCCACTGATCAGAACAAAATAATATTCTTGCCCCAAATCTATTTACTATCTAACCAACTGAATTATTAAAACAAATAAATTTAATTAAAAATGAAACATACATGACCGTTTTGTTTTTATTTTTCGTGGAGACCTTTCTAAACTGAAGCAATTTAAAGCTAAAGCTCACCTCCATAGGGCGCCGGATACATAGGATAGCCAAGTCCAACGTGCGTATGATGGTGTGTGTGCACATGTCTCTGGGGTGGCGGACTTCGACTATCAGCTGGATTACCACTGCCACTACCAGGTATACCAGCGACACCGCCAGGTCCTTGCTGCTGTTGTTTGCCCAGCAGCGGATCAACCACCATTGATTTGTTGTTATCACCTTTTTGTGGCGGTCCCAGGCCACCACCACCACTCAGGCCTGGAGGCATTGAGTTTGAGGGTGGTTGTAGGTTTAATGGACCCGACGGATTGGCCGACTGAATCCCAAGTCCTGAATTGGGTCCCCCTGTCACGGGATTATTGCCAGGCGATGGGCCCATATTAACTGGCCCGCCTGGTCCTCCAGGTGGTAGACCGCTACCACCTCCTCCAACGCCACCACCACCGCCGCCTTGTTGCGACACATTCGGACTAGAAACACTGACTTTGACGTTGCCACTTGTTGGACTCTTAAGAGCACGCTCGCTTAGCTCGTGAATCTTATGCGTTGTGTAATACTGGCTGGCGGCATGATGCAATGCATCGAGGGCCTTAGTACCGGGATTCCGGGAGAGATCTTCGGGAGCATGATAACGCGCCATTGGCAGGTGATACGGTGGTGTGTTGTAGGGCGTTGACATTAGCACGTTGCGATACATAGGGTGACTTGCATCGAAACCAAAAGGACTCGGACTGATGTAAGATGGATGCAAAAAGTACTGCGATGTTGGCGGAGGAGGTGGACCTTGAGTTTCCATTGTTGGCTTCTGTCCCTCCTGCTTGATTTTGACATCCTTTTCGTCCTTGGATGAGTCCTTTATTAGGTTTGTTGCCTTTTGCCCCATTGAGCCGGACGACGAACTTGACTTTGAACTCTTCTGACTACTTGAGTTTTGTTGCTGTTGGTGCTGCTGTTGATGTTGTTGTTGTTGCTGTTGCTGCTGCTGTTGCTGTTGTTGTTGCTGTTGTTGTTGTTGATGTTGTTGCTGCTGTTGCTGTGCTTGTTGTTGGGCCTGTTGTTGGGCCTGTTGTTGGGCCTGTTGTTGGGCTTGTTGTTGGGCTTGCTGTTGAGCTTGTTGTTGAGCTTGTTGCTGTGCCTGCTGCTGAGCCTGCATTTGCTGGGATTGCTGGTGACTAAGCTGCTGCTGTTGTTGTGCCGACATTGGCAAATCTTCGGGCTTCATTTGTGAGCCGGGTGGTGGTTGATGTGACCCAGGCTGTTGCAGAAAATTGCGTCTCTGCTCCGAAAATATGTAATACCTGAAAAATGTTACATTTCAGTTAGAATATGTTGGTGGTGGCTGTGTAAGTGCATTAATCGCTTACCTTCTAAGATCCTCATTTTGTGCAAGATGCGGTGAATGCGGATGTGGCATACTAAGCTGCTGCCGCTGGTACATGCTTGGATACCCACCAATGGATTGGACTGGGGGATCTTTAGGATGCATCGGGTGGCTGTTGGGTTCTTGTTTAATCTCCTTGGACGTTGGCTCACTCTTGATCATCTTCGATGATATCATCTACAAACAAATAAAGCGAAGTTATAAGAGACTTTATGAGGAATTTGAATACAAAACACATTTACCTGCGTCGATAATTTGGCATTCTCGTGAGGACTTTGACTCTCCTTGATGCGATCGTCTTTCAAAGTTGGTGGCGGATTTTGCAAAGCATGTCCGAGTTTGTTTTCATCGGAAACCATTGACACATTGCCATAGTTTGTCTCAACATTGTAGGGATATCCTTGTGCCATATAACTGTGGATTAGGTAATAGGAATTATAAAATAAAGTTCTACAAAACTGTAATTACTCTTGGACTTACTTGAAAGGATAGAAGTGCGTTATTGGCTTCGCAGGCGAAGGATTTGGCAACGAACCCGGTGCACCACCGCCGCCTGGAGCACTACTAGACACTGGATTTGGCCCAACACTGGTCAAGCTCATTACTGATCCAACAGTCTGGACACTTTCTTTGATACTCTGCTCTTGTTGCTGTTGGTGTTGTTGTTGCTGTTGTTGCTGTTGTTGTTGCTGCTGCTGTTGTTGATGCTGTTGCTGCTGTTGTTGTTGTTGTTGCTGTTGTGGCGAGGGCTTCGTCATCAAATCTAGCGGTGGATCCTTATTCTTAGTATATTCGATTTGCGGTGATTGTGGAATAACCGATGGTGGTTGACCAGGCGGTCCATGCGGGCCTTTAACTTGCTGATGTTCCGAAGGAACTAAATATTGTTGTTGTGGATAGAATTGATACATCCCGTAGTTGCTTAGAGGTGGAATTGGAGGTGGTACACCTTCCTGAGGCTTTTTAATATCAACAACGTGCTTGGGAGCTTGAGATTTGTCTAAGAGAAAATTCATTTTAAGAAAATTTTTTTCGTAAAGTCGATTGTAAAATAAATACTAACCAATCATCTCTGTGTCTACAACCGGCGTAGAATCATCAGATATATCACTGTAGGCTGGACTTTGTACATCGTCTCTTGACATGGAATTGTCAAAGTCGCCTGGAAGCGGTGATTTGCGATTTTTCTTTTGCTTGCCAAATGGCTGCTGGGTTTTGCTCAATGGAATGCCTAAACAAGTCGGAGTTTACGATTATTGTTTGTTCTAAAAGTGTACACCCGAAATAATAGTCTTACCTTGTTGCGATGCTTGAGAAGGAGCACCAGGATAGCCAACCGTTTGATGGGCTGTTTCCGGTGTACCCGGAGGTCTTGATTGTGGAGCCATAGCAGCGGCTGGAGTAGGTCTTAGGGGACTCTGCACTGGTAGTGTAATTGGGTTGCCTTGAGCATTATCTGTTTGCGGACCAAATCGAAGAACTCCTGGTTTAACTTAAAAAAAAAAAAGAAGAAACAAATAAGTGTGATTCTTTTAAACCTTAATCATGATCCTTACGTGGCCCAGAGTGCATCTGTTGTTGTTGTTGTTGAGATGGCTGCTGTGGTTGCACGATCTCGCCCATAATTTGATTAACTATTGAATGTTGTTGGTGCTGAGAAAGAGCCTGTCCGGAAATGCCAGCAGTGATACTGCCGCCAGGAATCGCATGCTGTGGAGGTAGCTGCGAAATTGGAGGCAAAGCTGAAAGTGCTTGATTCGGAACACCAATCGATGGAGCAGGTGTCTGTACTGCGTTGAGGATGCCGCTGCCACTTATGGTGACTGAAGCCACTGGCGCTGGAACCGACGGCACACTAATTATGGGGGATGCTGCTGGCACAATGCTTGACGATGCTACCGAAACTGGCACCACCGACAACGTTTGCTGCGGCGTCTGTACTTGAGTGGTGGATGGCGGCGTTGAAGGAACAACTGCCACGGGCGATGGGGGCGCCGCTGGTGTTGCAGGAAGAACCCCACTGTTGGCTGTTGGCGGGGCGATAATTTGCGTAGCCGTTGGGATTACTTCGGGAGCGTCTGTAGCTGCTGCCGCTGTTGGTGTAGCGGGTGGCTGAGGAGTACCAGCGGGAGCTGGTGAAGGTGTTGTCGGCGGGGCCGAACGCACCGGTGACTCTGGTAACTGCAACGAGTCCTCATCCATCGATCCTGATCCATGAGCATGGCTCTGATGATAGCGCAGACCATTGGCATGTTTGAACTTCTTGCTGCAGTCTTGTTCCGGGCACTCTAACAACACCGGAGAGATCGCGCACGGCGACGCAGTCTTACATTTCTTCGTGGAGATTTGAACATTCAATCCAGTTACCGGATTGACAAGACTCTGAGGCTGTGCTCCCAACAAACCTGCGCTTAGAGCGGGCGTTTGAATTCCACTGGCATTGGCCAAAATAGGAATGGCGCCATTGCCACTGGTGCCGCCGGAAGCACCACCACCCGCACTTACAGCAGAGTCGCCATTCACTGGGGATGGACTCTCGTCTTTGGATTTGAGCTTCTCTGGCCGCGGAGGCAGGAATGCCGTCGGCGAGGTCGATGGCGTGTTGGTGGAGTTAGCGTTCGATGACGACGTCGACGATGTGGACGAAGACGTCGATGAGGATGCAGTGCTGTTGGTTGTTGTATTGGTGGTTGCTGCAGTACCAGCTGTTGTGACTGCACGACCGCCACGACCTTTGGAACCGCCATTGCGGAGTTTGGAATGAACCTGTAAATATAAAATATGAGTTAGTTACGGATTGTCATGCGCGATAGCGCGATGTTACTCAAGACTCACAGAGCTTCGAGTCTCGGTGAAGTTGCTGAGGTCCGGAGCAAGGACTGAACTGCGTCCGCGCTTACCACGCCCTTTGGGAGTGCGTGAGTCAAGCTCTTCAGTTGGTGAATCACAGAATCTATAAAGAGAATAGAATAATTATATTTTAAAATAAAATTTCGAGGATCATTTTGTACTCACCTTGGAGGAGCCCAATCGTGTCTGGTGCAATCCAACAGTGTGCCGACGTAGGTCTTGCCACGCCACGTGACATTTACCACGAGAACGCCACCTTCTGTCTCATGCCAGACAATCCCTTCGAGAGTGACGGATGTACCGGGTTCACATGGACCCAGGCAGTCCGGTTCGGTGATCGTGCCTACAGAAGTGCCCACACAGATGTCGATCATGTCTTTGTTGTCGCACTTGGCACGTTTTGCTGGAGGACTCTTAGTTCCATCGTCAGTTGCAGCTGCTGCTGCTGCCGAGTTGGCGGGTACCGAAATTGTGTGGTGAACTGTGGCTGAGATCATGCCGGGTGCTGTCGCAGACATTGACTTGACGATGGCACTGGGATTACCTGCGGAGCTTGTGCCACTATTACCGCTGGCATTAGTTTGTGCAGCCGAATTGCTATAGGATGATGCTCCCGCTGACACTGAAGCAGAATTCGAAAGCTGGGAATTGCTAGCACCTAGAAGTCCCGCCGAAGACATCTTTGTACTGTCCTTTGGAGGCCCAGGGGCGTTCGGTGACCCACTATTCGATGCCTGTACATTTCCAGCGCTGTTGTTCGTAGATGGAGTAAACACTCCAGGAGGAATATTTGAACTGGTTGTTGAGCCATTGTTGCCACCGTGGGAATTTGAGCTATTCCCACTGCTACTGTTCATTCTCTGTCCAAGTGCGTCCATACCGCTGGTGCGGTTGCGAATGCAGCTCAGATTTGTGCATGGCCCTTGAAGACTTCCACCACCCATCTCGTGGCCACAATTACAGGATGACACTGAGTTTGATCCTCCTCCAAGTGCTCCAGAAGATGAATTCGCCACTGCTGATAGCGATGTAGCAGGGGTTGAGTTGGACGACCGCTCATTGGCCGAATTGCTGCTGTGAGAGTTAGAGGAATTGTTGACGTTGCCCCCGCCGCTTCCATTGCCACTGCCATGGTCGGACTTATCCCGAGAGTGTGGTGTCTTGTCTTTCGTCTTCTCGCGACGATGACCACTGCTTCCACGCTTAGTGCCCTGCTGTGCAGGCACCATTTGCACTGATGATGATTGATTGCTCTGATTTCCAGAGCCACTGTTGCTTCCGCCAACGCCTCCACTTGCGGCGCTGCTACTGTTTTGATTATTACCACCACCGCTGCCGCTGTGCTTCTTGCCTGACGACGACGATGAGGAAGACGATGAGGATGACGATGATGAGGAAGAGGATGACTGAGATGTGGAATTGTTGCCTGGGGAGGCGTCTTCTAAATTAGATGCGTTGCCGTTTTGCTGCTCGGCTTTGACAATTTCGTGTTTTGCCTCTGAGGTTTTTGTACCGGGTTTGGTTCGCTTGATTTTCATTTTTAATCCTTTGTCCAATGTAGCTTGATGGTCTATTGACATTTTTGTGGCTGATTTTCCAGCACCTTGTCCACCGCTCGGCTGTGATGACATGCTGTTCGCTTGTGCTTGCAGCAGGGATTGCGATGTGGCAATCGGTGGCTTGTTGCTATTGCTTTTCGGGCCACCAAATGTATTTACGCCGGCTCCGGCTGACTGATTCACCAGATTCCCACCTTTGGAGAATCCGGCAAATGTTGAGGTGGCTAGCGAGGTAGAGCTGCCTGCGCTGTTGCCGCCGCCGCCGCTAAGTGACTTACTATTGAGCTGTGCCACCAGCGATGGTTGCTGCAGCTTCAGACTTTTGCTACCACTAGTTGTGGATTTCTTCTCCTTGCCCGATCCACTGATAAGGGTATTCCGCAATTGGGACAGGGTACTGTTTTGTTTTCCCAACTGCGGTGGGAACACCGACGATGGGGTTGACGATGAAGCTGACAATGCTGCGCTGTTCGCGGATGTAGTTGTTGATAATGAAGACGAAGTTGACGTAGATAACAAATTAGTACCTGGTGACTTCGCTGTCGCATTTAATTGACCTACTGTTGCTGATGCTGCTGCTGTTGTTGCTGCTACCACCACCGTTGTCGATGTTAGATTATTTGTGGAAGCAGTAGAAGTTACTCCACCACTACTACCACCACCACCCGAAGAACTAGAAGCTACTGCTACTGCTGCGGCCGCCTCTGCGGTCGATGAGGACTTTTCAATGTCTGCGTCCAAGTCGATTATTAATTCTGGTATACCACAAACGTCCCACTCGTCTTCGTATTCGAAATTTGTATCTTTTGATTCGGTACTTGATGCCGATGAGGACGTCCCTGACGATGAAGTTGATGAGGTCGACGATGAAACTGACGATGATGACGTCGATGACGACGACGATGACGACCCTGATGACGAGGACGTTGTTGACGCTGATGATTGCGAGGAGAGCGATGTAATTTGTTCTGTCGTCGCGTTTATTCCTTGATTAATTAATGTCGTCACTGGTGACGCTGATACTAATATATTATTGCTTGATTTAGTACACGTAGTATTCGATAAACTATTTGCTTGTTTTACATTTGTTGCTGCTGATGCTGCTTTCGTCACAACAACTGCTGCTGCTGCTGCAGAATTATAATTCAATTTATTATTATTGTTCAATTGTGATGAACCACTACCACTCGATTGTTTATTGCTTTCCGTTGCTAAGCTGTTAACGGCCACCTAAAATAAATAAAATACGAAATTACTATATATGTACCTATATACATACATACATACACTATATACTATAAACTTAATTCAAATAATAAAGCAATTATTAAAGGCAGTATAATTTCTTGAAAATCGAGTAAAAACTAATCTTAGACTCTTACGAAATTATCAAAACCCGTTACGATTTATCTACATTTTTTAAGATTCTGCGAATGATTTTCGCTTATACCAAGTACACTCTTTAATTATCATTATCAAAATGGCCGTCGGTAATTTTAAAATGTATGTATTTAAAACAACAGCAGTCAGCAACACATACAGAAGTTTGTTTTCTCAGTACATTGACTTTTAGTAAATAAGGTTTACACAGCTTGTTTATAACTTACGATATAGGATAGGTTCTATAAAGCAAATCTTGGATGTTTAAATAAGTCGGACTCTTGATTTTAGTCAAACTTGACGTTACAATCATAAAGAACACGATAAAAGTGGATCTTGCAATTCTGTCTCTTTGTACTCCGACATACAACCTAAGCAACTGAATCGATTTTCTTGAAATGGACTGCCATTCAATATTAAGAAATAAAAAATATTAAAAAAAATTCTGTTTGCATTTTGGTAAAAATAAACAATTTTACAAAAAAAAAAAAACGTAACCCGGAAAGAATCGGTCAAAATAAGTACTCTTTCTGTGTTTTGAGTTCAGTTGATATATTATAGAAATCGTTAAATCAATTTAAAAAAAAAACGAATTGAAAAGAAATGAAAATTCCTGTTACATTTGTCCCTTACTTAACTGCGAAAAAAGGAAGGTATATCATGTTGTTTTTACCAAGTTACCAAGTAAGGATATGTTATATTGAACCAGTTTTACAGGGTGTTTTGCCTTTATTTGCGACAAAAAGCTAGGGCGTGGGTCACACCAAGAAAAAAAAATAATTTGGAAGGGGTCTTTATTTCCCCCTGTTGAGGCAACAGGAGAAAAAACAGATGCTTTAATGTTTTCTAGTTTTTGAAAAAACCAAAAATAACTAAATCTTTTTTACTCCTTACTAAGGGGAAATAATATCTTTAGACCAACTTTAAAAACGGATTGAAGTGAAGTTAAGAGAAACTTGTTTCGTTATTTTCATTTTTCCCCAAAAACTAAGATTTAAGCATCTAGTTTTGACTATAAATTGATGAGCATCGTTTGTTTTGTAAAATACATCTACTATACCTCCCGACCATTTGTTCCTAAGTTTGTCCAAGACCAAGGATGGAATGGAAGCAAAAGTTTTTCTGTGCTGTCTTAACACTGTGATGAATTAATGAAATCTATGCTGAAAATATGCACTCACCCCGTGTGGGACTTCGGCACTTGGAATCACTTAACTTGCAGTTTCTATTAAATTCCAAGACTAAAATATAATACATAGAACTACAACACTTTCACCCTTTATACAAAATCTGAATATAAACACCAAACAAAATGCATAGAATCAAGCTTCGTATTAATCACAGCTCTTATCGTTTATCACAACATCCAACATAAACGCACCCTAAGCCGGCTTGATCAAATACGAAATTTATTGTTATGCAAACTGTATCGAGCTTTAAGGGAGACTAAAAATAAACCAACCCAATATATTGGAATTTTCGATTGGTGATCTAGTCAAAAACGAGAAATCATTTTGTGAGAGTTGATTGTGGTCGACAGATTGCTCGTTATCGACGGCGTTTTTGTGGTCGACGAGGTCTGTCCTCAGGATAATACTATGTTTTTGTTCAATTTTTTTTATGAAAACATGTTTGGTGATAAAAATAATTTTAAATTATTAGTGCAGGGCAAACCAAGTTACAGTAAAAATAAAAAAAAAAACTGACTGACACATTAGCGTGTACGTGTTTTCAATCACGATAGAAAATTTCAACGTTTAAGGGGCATTCGCGGTGAGACAATACCAATTAATCTCTAATTAATCGAAATACATAGCTAGAAAAATATTTCGAATGTAATTACAATTTAAAATACTCTTTTAGAGCCCCCGCACACACATACTTTGGTCGGTTTGGGCTGCTAGTACGATTTTGAATTGCTGTAGTGTGCGCACTTTCATATATTTTCATACTGATTAAGAGATAGAGTTCTAAACCTAAAAATCCAAGTTTCTTAGATTTTCAATAGAAAATAAAAAAGTACTATCGGGAGTTGGGTGAGTTGGCCCCGTGCGACCGGAAATCCTTTAAAAAAAGCGTGTCTGCAGTATTAAAGTGCGACTTGAATGTGGTAGTGTTGTCGAACTTTTACTTTTATAAACTCGCCCCATGCCTCAATTGTCCCTCATGATTAGAAGATACGTGTAAATAATTCATTTATTTACATTGAAATATAAAAATAGAGTTACAAATATGAATTTAAGAGCTATGGCTAAGCCGTCAGCCTGGTTATCAAATTTATAACTATATTAATTAAGTTTAATTTTCATTAAATAAAAGAAAATGTATATAACAAAAAAAATATAACATTCGTTATAACATTTTATAATTTTAAATAAACTGCTTTTAAAAAAATTGCTTAGGGTTTTCCAATCGCATTCATTTAGAAGTTGGACAGTTTGCTGCATAGTTAAAGATTGTTTTCCAAAGAAAGTTAACCTTTGCGGTCTGATTATAGGGCATTTGTGTACTCATGATGTGAAAGCAATTTTCTTTCGATTTCAGGAGAGTGAATTGATTAAAGCTTCCATTATAAGAGTTAACATTTAAGAAAAGTAGATCACATCTTACTTTGAATATCGAGCATACCTAGTTCATAACAGCTTAGAGAGTCGTTAAAATAGTTTCTACGAGTTAGATTAAAATTAAGTTGACCGTAAAATCCTGCTTTCAGACTTCCTAAATTGACGATTCTTGTATGCCCTGCTGGTTTTACTTAAATTTTCAATAAGTTTTTCAAAACTGATTTTTTCCTATGGGTTGTGACAACAAATTTTGAAAATTTGTCAAATTCACAAGAAATTGTATGTTACCAAACAGACCTATAAAGCAGTCACCGCTCTACGGGAACCTAGGTACATGGATAGAATACGCATCGCCATATCTGACTTACATAATGGTTCAGTATAAAGAGGTGGAAAACTCTTTCAGCTTAGAAGACTGCAAACCAAACTAGCTAAAACTAGAAAAGCCGCCCTTGTAAAATTAAGACATCCTTAAATTTATTGACATAAAGTCAGATTCCCTTAACCTAATTATTATCCTCATATCCCCTACTTTCAACTTCGACTTTTAAATGGGACAAACAAGGGGCCTCAATTTGGAGTGCACGTCCCATTCTCTTTTACCTGTACTTGCCGGTTAGCCACAAATAAATAAATAAAAAGTTCCATTTTTTGTTTTACATATGAATATGAGAAAAATATAGAGTAGGTATATTAAAATAGTCTTTCCTCGTGGAGGTACCTAGGCAGAATATTACATTCCATTTTCAGAGAATCTGGAGACTACTCAATTGATTTGCAAGTAAACAAAACCACTAGAAATGTACCTAGTTGAATACAACACCCACATAAAATGATTTGGTCAATCATGACCACGGCCACTGGAAGCCCAATTTTAATTCAAGTGTGATTTTGTGAACGAATCACAAACGAAATTCACAATATGTACTATTAAAACTAGGTACATACATAAAAAAGCATAAACTATTTATTTAATAATAGAATCTGTCTAAAGACCCGACAGCGCGTACGCGAAATCAGTTTCGCGTACGTGAAACTATAGGATTTGGGGTAGGTGCGAGGTTGGCTTTAACTCCCCTGATTCTTTAAATGCAAAAGAAACTGCATACACCTAACCGCGCACCTACCCCAAATCCTATAGTGAGCCCAAGCAGGGGGGTTGCAGGGGGGCAGCATGCCCCCCCATACATACCTCACTGTTTATGCGAGGTAATGATGGGTGCTAGCACTGTATTTCTGTAAGCAAGCAAATAAAACATTGAAGTGAGAATCACTCAATTTCGCGTACGCGAAATCATTTTCGCGTACGCGCTGTCGGGTCTTTAGACAGACTCTTAATAATAACGTAATCAATACACAATTCATTGAATTTCATATCAATAACTAAAAAATTACCTTGCAATTTTCCATCCGAAATATACCGAGATGTTTTTATTGTAATCTGAAGCATCACATTAAAGTTCGGCATTTAAAACTTGATTACAAAAAAAAAAATCACCCAGAATTAAATAATTTGCTTCCCCCCTGCGCGAAGGAACATTTTCTTTTTGATATTTTTCGACTCACTCACTCATCTGTGGAATTATTGTTTTTTTCCTTGTCTTTCTCGTTGTCGGTTCACTATTGTTATATTTTCATTTCGGAAAATTAAAAAGTGGTCAGTATATTCTACATTCTTAACTTTTCTACATTTTGTTGTTTAATAATAAACAGAAAACGAATTATTGAACAAAAGAAAAAATACTTTATAGATAAATAATAACACGCACACAAAGTAAACATAGTTTTTTATTTTAATTTTTACATGGCGGCTTCTGCAATAAAAAAAAAGAGGAACCACATTCACTCACTTCACCGCGGTATGTTTTGTGTAGTTCTTCTTCATTTTCTTTCTTGTTTCTTCCACCAAATAAAATGAATGACGCATTTTTGACAGATGCTTGTTTCATTTTTTTTTAAGGTTTGTTTGGTTTGTCATCTGCTTGTGCGCCATGCATTCATTTGTTCATTCGCTACTGTTTGTTCGTTCGTTGGTTCATTTCTAGTGTTGAGAGAGGTGGTTGGATTTTTTTTCGAAGTTTTCCCTTTTAGTCGCATAGAAATGTTACATTGGCCTTTCATTTTTAGCGGAATAAGATTTTTGTGGATGTGTGGTGTGTGTGTGGAAATCGGGTTTTCGGGTTTGATGGGTGGGGGGTAAAAGGGTTTTCGTCATATCTAGAGATCCACAAACAAAATATCATTAGCCGTTTTTTTTTTTAGCCCTGAGCGGGGCACACAGCGGGCTCTGAGCGAATAGAGCTCGCTACAAAAAGAGCGTTACCTAAGCTCACCGATCAATTTAAGAAACACACTTGAGCACTGAACTGTCATACCCTTCAAGCAAATTCACTGACCCAACTTTGTCGGTCTTTCTTGGATCATTTCAAAACGGAGGGTCATACACACATTAGCACATTTTTTGTATATGCATTCAAAAAAAAGAACTAAAATTGAGAGTACTTTTTTAACTGAGAAAGAGAGAATGTATGCAATACCCTAATGTTGATTTTTTTATGGACTGAAAACAAAGGAGAGGACAACAAAAACAATTAGCTTTTTTCAATGTATTTACGTTCGTTAACAGGGCAACAGTTTAATAAAAATTCCCTCCAGAAAGAAAATCAATTTAAAATCAAAAGTTAATTATTTAATTATTAATTACAAAATAAATCGTGATGTTTCATTTATATACAACGATAGAAGAAAATAAATTTCATATTAAGGTTCCCCCAAACCAACGCGAATTTTCGGTGGCGACGACGAAAACAATAATAACAACGTGTTGTTTTCATTGACAACCACGTGTTGTTATTGTTGTTTTCGTCTTCGCCACCGAAAATTCGCGTTGGTGTGGGGAAACCTTTATTCTTCAACCACAAAACGCCTGTCTCGTTCATTCATTTTTTGGATCCGTTCTGGACCCATGTTCTGTAACTCAGCGATAACTTTTCGAGGCGATAAACGGCGAAAAATGGAACAAAACAAATAGGATTCCTATCAGTTTTGTTCCATTTTTAGCCGTTTCTCGCCACGAAAAGTTATCGCCGAGTTACAGAACATGGGTCCTGGATCCCATTTGGTTTCGCTGAGTATGGTGAAATGGTAAGCCCTCTCTCTCCATACAATACATGCACAAAATGAGTCCGTGGTGATTCTAATTTCCATACTTGTTTGAGCCGACAAACGCAGTTTTGCGGATCCATGTTTGGATCCGTATACGGAGTCATCCATACGTTGTTTACTACGTGCGCGGATCCAAAGCGGACTCGTTTGCTTGAAGGTTATACTTAGTAATCTGTCAAATTACATGAAATTGTATGAGGTTAGCCGTGCTCGGCTTTTAGATAGATGTAATCGGTAACTTTTTTCCGAGCTCTGAGATAAAAAAGAAATACAAGTAGAGACCTCGAAGCGCTCCGAGTTAAAAAAGGAACATATGTAGTTCTTTTTTTGACAGCTCAATGCCCTGCTCGGAACAAAAAAAGAAAAACGCGTATTATGAACCATGATCCATATGGATATTCCTGCGAAAATAAAACAGCCTCACAGTGGCGTGAAGCCTGTTTTCTGAAACGTGGACCATATAAAGATCCAGTTCATGAGTTGTTATGTATGTTATTTGATGATCCATATAGATCAATTCTGATAATAAAAAACGGCTAATGTTTAAAACTAAGAATATTTTAGCAAGAGCCTTGAAGTTAGAATTTTTTTTAATAGTATGCAAATACCTTAACTTGATGGTGTTTACTAGTCAAAAATTTCTATGGGATTTGAGAGCAAATTATGCGACGTCGAATTAGTTGGTATAGGTGTTAAATATTATAAGTATTTATATGACTCAATTGAAAATACATAATCCAATATATACATTCTGCTGACATTTGAAGTCTCCGAGACATTAATTTTCTATCAACAATCTGTTTTTTCTTTACGAATTAAGTCAATTTTTGAAGAATAAATTTCACTTATCACTTCATAATATACCTATTGACTGACATCTTTAAAATATTAGGTAGGTATTAAGTACAAAATATTATGCGAACTGCTTTGAAGTCTCCCCTATAGAAACTTTAAAATAGCAACTCATTCTTATTTTACGCAATATTTCAATTTTTGCTTTTAACACGTTCAAAAACAACCAATGACCCAATTTAACAAAAGGATCGTTCGTTCCCTTCTGCGATTTCAATCTATTCCTCTGCTTCTTTGTTTTCATTAAAATTATCATCCACTTTTACCCTCGTTTGGTTTGCTTGTCTGTTTGTTCACCCCATTTGCGTTTCGGTTATTAAAACCACTTTATAAGGAAACCTTTGTATAAGAGCAGTGTTTAGAAAAATATACACAGTTACCTTTATAAATACTAAAAAGGGGATTAAGGGTAAAAAGATCTATGGTAATGATAGAACTCAGGGGAAGAGTAAAGTATACGTCAACAATCGACACAACCACGGTTGATAATTTAACCGACAGCTAGGGAAGGGGATATGGATTTTTTTGTACATAATCGGAATGCGTCTAGAGGACGAGAGGAACTAGTTGTTTGAAAAAAATGGTTAACAATGTGAATACGAAAGACGTACATATCTACATATTATACTACTAAAAAAACAGGAATTACTATACGATTCTCACTTATCCCTGAGTTATGTACATCTCATAAAATGGTGCAATATATTTTGGAAAACCTATATGGTTATGTTGCAAATGGGTATGATTGCAGGTTGTTCATTTTAAAGGATATCAAATTATATTTTGAACATTGTTTTATTACAAATTCGACCCAGATCAGATTAAAGGTAACACCGCACTCGGCGGAACTGCACTTCAGCGGATCTGAACTTCACGACTTATTTGTAGGAAATTGTATGAGCTATATCGCACTAAACGAGAACTGCACTTCACGGCGCGGTACTATGCAACAAAGTTGGCAATCTGAACAAGTTTCGCGCGAAAGTGCGGGCGGTGTCGCTGAAGTGCAGTTTCGCCAAGTGCGGGTTTACCTTAAAGGTGATAATTAAATGCTTCTCATAATCAATAATTTGATTTTGTTTTTAGGAGGACCACTTTAAGGATACCGTTTTGAAGGTTGGTTCAGGATACAGTTAAAATCCGAATCAAACAATTTATATATTTTTTTTCGAATTGAAGTAGGTTTTGTTAAATTTCGAAGAGGGATACCTACAATCGAAGTCCGAATCAAACAGTTTATATTCTTTTTTCGAATTGAATTTGGAAAAGTGGTTTTGCTTAATTTCGAAAAGGGGCAGCTCGAGAGGATAGCATTTTGACAGTTATGTTGAATTCCTTTCAACAAAAGAATCGAATTTTTTTCTAAAAGAATCGATTTTTTTTCTGAACAATTCGAATTTTTTCTGTCAAAACAAATCTTGCTTAGCAAGATTCAAGAAAGATTTTACACCGATTTGCACACACACTAGCAAAATTTGAAATTTCTAAAATGTCAAATGAATGTCGCGGTGTTTTAAGAAAACAAATTGTGTTTTTGGTTGCAACGAATTTTCGGTGAATTTTATAGTGCGTTGCTTTTCAATTAACAATAATAATATTTTCCAAATTGAATATTTTCTGGATATTTTACTTCAAAATTGTTTCTGTCAAGTGCCACACACACAATCACAAAAAAAAATCGATTCTTTTCGTCTTTTCGTATTCCTTTCAACGACAGAAAAAATTCGATTCTTTTTAGTAGAAAATTCGATTCTTTTGTTGAAAGGAATTCGACATTAGATTTTTTAGTACAATATTAAAAAGTGATGATGACACTTCGCGTTGTTTGGAGGAAGAGAGTTGGATGCGTTCGGCTAATTGTCTTGCGATTTCTCTATTCTCTTTTGTGAATACTTGCAATTATTTCTCTTAGCGATGGTGTTAATATTTAATATATAAACTTATTAATAAAGTCATATTTATGTAAATTAAAAAAAAAATATATATATATACTAACCTTATTCGGGTGGTGGCTACTATTCGCCTCACTGCGTCTCATTGACTCCATGCAGACGAAAAAGATGGGGCTGCCGCACAACGCGGGCCCACAAAACTCAACACTTCGTGGCCGTTGACTACTAATTGCTCAGTTGTTATATTTTTAATATTACTTTCCAAGCGAAACAACAACAACGATAAAAATTCAAAATTAACAATATTTTCGATCAATTTAGAACAATTAATAAACAATGACGATCGAGAAGTTAAATTTTTATATAATTTTGATAAAATATGACTTTGAGCAAGAAGTTCATTTGAAGTATTTAGAATATTGTTGTTTATAAATCCTAACAGGTGGCGGGAGACACAGGGCCCCGGCCCTTGGGCCAAACCGTTCATTTTAAAACTGTAATGACAAAAAAAAAATATAAATAAAAATTAATAGGTTATTTGAAATAGAACTTTTTTTTTTTTTTTTAAGATAGTGCATTACATAATTTAAACACATTGGTAAGACATTTACATAAGTAGTAAATTATAACTCGTGATTTTTTGCTTTAATCCGAGACAGTGTCAATTAAATTTTTGACACTATACTGATATAGATGAAGAGTAAAAAATAAAATTAAACTTGGGATAAAATTTAACCAAAATTCATTACATTCAAAACTTTTTGCAAAAAGTAAAAAAATACACACATACGCTAACGACACCTATAGTTGCGAAAAGTCGTACGAAAGTTGAGTCTGGCGTGTCAAGAAGAAAAAGGCTAGTTCAGTGATAATTCTCCATAAAAGAGACATCTACTCACAGTTTCTCAAATTATTTATTTATGTGTATTGGTGTTTCACTTTTGTGTAAAATTAAAAGTTAAGACCGCTTTAACTTTTACTTTTGTAAAATTTGAGAACGAAGATGGGTTTGCGTAGTACGTTGAATAAGAGAAAACATTTTGTTCACTTTTGTACAAAAATAAGTTGAATGTAGTTAAGCCTTTAGGTTCGAATGATTAATTCTGTTAAAATAGGCCTAGTCACTAGTGTTAAAAATTAAACTTGGTACCAAATAAAACACGATCATAATCAAATGATACATAAAACAAAACTCACAATCTAAACAGGGTCAAAGAAAACACAACCTAACATTCAAGTAAAACCAAAATTAGTTTAAAATTAATTTGAATTATTATTTAAAATAAGGAGGCATTTATTAAATGACTTATGAATGCTTTTAAAACAAAATGAGCTTTCAAAATCATTTACACATTCTTTCTTTATTATGAATATACATATATTTCATATCTATTTGAATTAGTTTATTATACTTTTGGGGTCGACCCGTGCTGTCAAAACGCATTAAAATTGATTGACTAGATAATTATGGCAAGTAAAACTTAATCAACGGAAGGGGAGATAGAGAGCTGGAGGCATAATATGTATAGTTGGGAGTCTGATTAATGGTTTGATGAAGTTTTCGATTCGATTCGTTAGATAAGTAGTACACACACATGACGTGACTTTTCTATGTTCTTTTTGTAATAATAATATGCCATTAAGGCGTGGCAAATTCAATTTGATGTTTTTCATTTGAGAAATTTTATGTGGCGCCATTATTATTCATTGCCTAATAAGTAGTATATATAGTACGAGTACCTAATGGATATTATGAACAAACCGATAGTTAAGAAAACTGTGTCAAGTTTTTTAAAACAGTATATATAATAAATTAAACTGATAATTGCGAAAACTTAGAAATTTCGAATTTTAAAAAAGATTCTTTCGTTTAATTAATTATATATCTTAAAATGAATGAAATATTGATTGAACATAACCAAAGGTTCACTTAAATTCATTAATTCATTCAAGATTGACAGATTACTACAGATATGTCTGTGAATATTTAAGGACATAATATGCGTTTATAAATACGAAAATGGCAAAGATGTCCAATTATACCTACAAATTACTAGCTGAATAAAGGATCCCCCAAACCAACGGGAAACTGTCCCGGCGACGAAAACAATAATAACAAGAAATGGTTGTCAATGGAAACAGAACGTTGTTGTTATTGTTTTCGTCGTCACCAAGGCAGATTCACGTTGTTGGTGGAACCTTAACTCAACAACACCGTCCAAGAGTGTTTTGAAGAAATCTAATAAATATCCAAATAATCTGATCCTGATCACAGCACAAAATTTTACTTTCTATTTGGATCTATTACAATGAATCAAAAAATAGTTCTTAATTTGGAAGATAGATGGCTTTGTTGTTTTGCAAATGATGTCAGTTGTTTAAAGAAAAAAAAAATACAATACATGAAAAATAACACAAAGAAAATAAGGGGGAATATATTATATCACTGCTGTCACTGTGGTTGATTCGATATCTGATCCCGATCAAAATGCTGTCAAAATTCGGAATTTATGTCAAAGAAATTCATGTATATGTTACCTAAATTGTATGTTAAATTTCGAATTTATTTTTATTGATCCGCTCTTAATTATGCTGCGTGACATAAACTTTAAATGATGATACATACTTAAGGTAGAACTAGAATAGACGGTAGCTGTCGGAAGCTAGTTGCAAAAGCAAACGAAAAGTTGCTTTCCAAAACGTCAAATTCATAAGTCACCCATAATGCACTTGAGTGGTTGGAAGTGATTTTTTTAATTTTTGAAGCTAGCTGTCAGTCCACTAACGAAAGAGCGGTGGGTGAGAGCTCTCACGTCCGAGGGCAAAAGTTAACGAAAACTAAACGAAAAGTTTCAGATCGCAATTATGTGCGCGTCATATCAATTTCTTGTTTTCACTCGGTTTCGTACTACCACGTACGTTGGCTTTCGCCCTTTCTAGTTCAACCTTTACTTTTTATTTTGTGACATAAGGTGTGTTCCTTTAATTTAAAACTCTGTGCATTTGTGTGAATTTCTACGTCATTTTATTTTTTTTGTATGAATTTTGACAGACTTTGGTGTAGAAATTCACAGAAATACACAGAGTTTCAAAGTAAAGGAACTAGGCTAATGTTAGTATGTACCTTTAATTTATGATAACCAACAATAAGTTGAAAGTACTAAACTATTTTTACGATAAAATGTACATAATTAATCTGACAGGTAAAGTGAACAGAGTAAGAAGTAGCCCGAAAATGTATCACGTCATAAAAGTATCACGTCATAAAAATGAGAAAAATCATTTTACATAAATTCCCAACTCATTTAAGATTGATTTAAATTTTTTTCACATAGGCGCTTTCTTGTTTATTGTTTTTTTTTTGTTTCTGTTTACTATTCATATTTTATTATGTTAATTTTCCAAGCTCACAGCGAGATAATTTTAACTTTGCGGCTGGCGGTATACTGTGGGTATAAACATGAAGAATAAAGAAAACACGTGTGGGGAATTTTTTTCGTTGCGGGAAGAGAGATATAGTATTTTCCCATTAAAATAACAAAACGTTCAGGATTATAAGGTGCTATAAAATATTAAAATTAATGAATGCTAAGAAAGTTGTATATAAGCTTCAAGGTGTTATAATAATATGTAGGTATTGTCAGAGAATATAAGGAAACGGATATTCTTTGTTTTGGATATTCACACAATGGTGAATTGTTGGGTGTGAATGTCAAATGGCTGCTGTTAAAGATGCAGCTGTGACCTTAATGATTTTATAGTCATTTTATGACCATATCCAAGTAGCATGAATCTTTCAAGAGAAGCCAAAAAGATTGAAAACGGTAATTAATATTTTCTGTGTGTTCCCTTTGAGGTTTTTTTTGTTTTTTTTTTTTTTTATTAGGTAAAGTCAATATATGTGGGCGTTTTGTGGTGATTAAGAAAAATTTATGATAATTTTAAGATTTTGAATTTTTTCCGCACAAAAAATTATGTAAATAAATAATAAAATTAATAATTTTAAGTATTTAACTACAGGTGGTATAAATTTTTATTGGAATAGGTAGTGTCAAAACAATTTTGACAGGTATGTTGGTTGTACATATTTGTTTTATAAATTTGTTTCATTTTTTTCAAACATGAACTGTTACACTGAAGGCAATTCACTGTTATAACAAAAATTTCAGAAAATATGGCAAATTAATTGGGGAAACTATATGCAAAAAAACAAATGCACATGATATAGATATGCAGGTCTGTTCGTTTACTTTCCGAAACTGTCAATATTTACCTTTAACAAAACTTTGGAGTAAAATTGGTTGAAATTGAGAAGTACGCGAACAGATAGACGTGATTTTACCATAAATGCGGATTAATGCTTTTCGTCCAGTTTCGTTCTCTTTTACTTTCACCACAAACCGAACGAAAAGATGAGAGCTAGATGAAGTTGTTGTAATTCTAATATAAACTATTCCTTTCAACAAATTGATTATGGAAGAGACTTGTGTGTTTGACATATCGGAGATATAGACGATGTTCACATTGGAATGCCTCCTCAGACTTTTTTTGACGTCTCTGTAGTCTGTACTTTATTTCACTCTCACTTCATGGCGAGAAAGAAATGGCCAAAAAAGGCATATCTTTCTCGCCATAAAGTGGGAGTGAGATAAAGTACAGATACGTCAAAAATTACCAATCTTAAATTGTAAGCAAACTAGTAAAATAGTAAAACAGCAAAATCCACGTCAAATATGCTTATATAAGTCGCTATTTTGTGCGATTGGTAATTCTTTGTATGATAAATCAAGTTTATATAACCCAATAAACAATTTTAATTAATCGTATTACGTTTGATTGCAGCAAAATTAACTTGCTTCATTAGCCATCTTGGTGTATAAGCAAGGTTTTAAAATGTACTAAAAAGCTATAAAAGACAAAAAATAGAATAAGTTAATTTTATGTGCATAGGATTAGCTTTTTTATGGAGATATAAAAACAAAACAACTAATGGCAAATAGTGGAAGCTTATTTATTGCCTCTTAACGATTAACTTGTATCACTATCGATTGATTTTAAATATTTATGATGCTGCGATTCAAGCGCCATTCAGGCCAAGCAGAAACAAAATGCATATTTATGTTTTAAATTTATTTTTTGGAAAAAATATATTAATCGTGCTCGTGAATACGTATCTAAGGTAGTATGTATTTTTGTATAGAATTGTTGAGCTAAAAAGAATAGGAGATTTTTAAAGACGTAAGAGGCTGTTGTGGCAATTAATGGATTCAATAACCAAAGTAGGTATATGCGCATATAGCAAATTAATTAGAAAATGTTTTTAAAGAGGTGGACTTCTATTTTATTAATTGACTTATTCGGTTTATCATTTTTTTCAAAACAGATTCCAGAAAAGGTGTATAAATCATGGGCACAGAGATAAGATGCCTATGTTAAGCTTTAGTGATTTCGATTTAACTGAGTAGGTTTATAATTTTATTTTTAATCTCATAAGTTTTTGGGTAAAGTAAAGTATTATGGTACCTGTCATTAGGAACAAAATCAATCGCTGTTTCAAATAAATATGTAGAAGGTGTTCTAATATTGGAAGATGCTCTTTTATTTTGCAAATGGCGTCTTGTCAAAGAGCTGTGCAATATATTTATAATGATATATTGCTATTATAATTAATATTCATGTCTTTTCTCTTCACGGCAAATGGGTAGAGAAGAAAGAGAGCACTGCACGGCGAATCACTGCGGATCCAGTATTGCGGATTCCATAATCTACATGATTATAGTTTAAATATCAAAATTCAACACAATACTTCATTGAAGATAAGAAAACGCATTTAATTTTCGCTTTAAAATTTCGTAAATGTGAGTTTCAATAAAAATGGCGGTCAATTTAACGTGATTTAGAAATTATACTACGTTTTTATAATTTCGTTGAAAATTAAGAAATTCACATTTCGAAATGATCAATTTAGGAAGAAATTCTGAATGAAACTACGTGCAAAACTTACAAACACACCCAAATGAAATCCATAGATCTATAGATGTATAAAAAACAGAAAGAGAGAAAAAAAAAAATAAGTGACGTCTAACGTGTCATGCTTGATTGCTTATTGTGACGTTTACATAGTTAGCCCTCCTTTCTCCTATTCCATATACATTTTTTAATTTCTCGACTTTGACACTATCATGTTGTAGTGATCTATGTTCATTTATTCATCATAAGCCAGTGAAAAAAATTAAACATTAAATCATTTTAATCCATAATTAATATCTCTTTTTTTAAAGAAAACTCAGTCGAACAGTACGAATATACCACCCAACTTTTAAATATCATCTTAAGCCTACCTTTTGTTATAAATAAATCATCCATTGTTCTTCACAAAAAAAAATTATTTTGTGCGATGAAAGCAATTTATCATAAAATGAGCTATTATGGCGTCAGAAAAAAAATAATAAAAGAATGCCTCGTCTGTATTGTAGGTATACCTATGTATATGAAAAGTCATATTTTCTGTGAGTATTTTTAAATTATGATTTAATATACAATTTCAAAAAATATAATGCAAAGCAAAAAAGAATTATTAGTGGCATCCATTTCGAAAATTTCAACTTATACTTTGTTCGTTACATAGGAAAAATATTAAGGAGGTACCTATTTAAAATTAACAAACGTTTTGGCAATAAGTGTTAATTGAATTATTCTTTTAGTAATTAGTTCTTTTGGCTAAAAGCTATCAGAACTCAGAATCTAGGAATGCATAGGTACCTGCTTTCAATTATATTCAAAGCATTATCAATTAATCACTTTTGATTTTATTGTACTTTTCCAAAAACTTTGTAAGTCTTTTCTCTTTCTAATTTGACAGTTCTAGTTGTAGGAAAAACAATGCGCAATATACTCGTTTGGTAAGTTTTTTTTTCAACAATTTCCCCAAAACCTGTAATTTCCTATGGGTTTTGAACTAAAATTGTGAAATTTTGTGCAGATTCGCAAGAAATTTCACGTTACCAAACAGACCTAATATGCATAGGTACAAACAAACGGTGTGTTCCTTTACTTTTAAACTCTGTGCATTTCTGTGAATTTCTACACATTTTTTTATATTAACTTTGACAGACTTTTGTGTAGAAATTCACACAAATTTCAATGTAAAGGAACACACCTTAATATACTTACATATACGTATGACGACTTATCACAATGTTCACTATAGTCGCACCCTTAGAAGAAGAAATAGAGCAACGGGCATATCGAGGAACAAGTAAAGCATTTTTCAAAATAGTGTGAGTTACACAAACACAGATGCATTCACACAGGGTTAGACAGCTAAATCATGGGGGAAAGGAATTTTTTGCTGTTTTTTTGAGGAATGTGTTTTGAGATTTTAAATCGTCAAAATAGAAAAAAAAGTTTAGTAAATTAAATAATTAAGTGAAATAAAAGTAAATAAAGTAAATATATGCTATTCTTCATTGAAATTAAAATATAAAACAACATGCGGTGTTCCGTTAAATCCTGTAAAAACACCTATAATAAGCAGTGCAATTTTTGTTCATTTCGCAGGTAAACTGTGTCTCATATTCCACATAAAGTAAGTAAAATTATTCTGCACTACGGGCGCTCAATGCGTTTGAGCGCCTTGCCATCACCAATAAAAGCTAATTCGACCCTGGGTGAGAATTTCAATTTTGACAGAAAGGCACCTGACATAATCACGTTTCAAAGTATATTTACATTTTCAACAAATTAGGATTTTTTATAGCAAAATGCATTTGAAATATCAATTTTAAAGTATTCTAGGATAATGTATTTTCATAAAAAAAACATCACTTCATATTAATTTATGTGAAATTTGAGACACAATCAGCCCGTGAAATGAAAAGATTGTTCACTACTTATTACAGGTGTTTTTACACAATTTATTCGTAAAGCATAGATTTCTACAAGCGTGCGGTGTCGCTGAAGTGCAGTTCCGCCATTCAGTTACCTTAAATTTTACGTAGGTATACATCCACCTCAACTTGTGTCGAATTCCTTTCAACAAAAGAATCGATTTTTTTCTGAACCATTCGAATTTTTTCTGTCAAAAAAAATCTTGCTAATTTTGCAAGATTCAAGAAAAATTTTACACCGATTTGCACACACACTTGCAAGATTTGAAATTTCTTAATTGCAAATTGAATGCCGCGGTGTTTTAAGAAAATAAATTTTTTTAATAATAATAATAATTTTCAAAAAGAATATTTTCTGGACATTTTACTTCAAAAATGCTGCTTTCAAATGCCACACACACAATCACAAAAAATCGATTCTTTTCGTCTTTCGTATTCCTTTCAACGAAAGAAAAAAAATCGATTCTTTTAAGAAAAAAATTCGATTTATTGGTTGAAAGGAATTCGATATTAATAGTGTCAAAAATAAATAAACAGAAATATCAACTAGAAGGGAATTTTTGTTTATGTATATTTGTAGTTTAATTATTTCCCTCGTGTGCACTGAGGTGAGAATAAAATCCTAAAGGACTAGAAAAATCAGAATTTTTATTGTGGTTTAAAATATGTATAAATAAAATTTAATAAGTGTTTAACATTTGACAAATAATCACTACAAAAACGTTGAGACGTCATGTTAATAAAAAAAAATATTTTAATTGTTAACAAAACCCAGGCATAACCTTTTATAAAAAGGCGCTAATTGCATGTTATTTCAATCCCATAATTAACAGCACGTAAGTATTCTCATTAGCATTATATGCCTTTAAGTTTATTGAAAGCTTTCTACAAACCTATTCACTCACTATAATACCTTTAGTGTGCTCCCATTCATCACCAGCGCTACCAGCATTTCAAACAAATAATATAAGTCCCCCACCTCACCCGGTGTGCATACATATACATTTGTATTAACTATGTACATATATGCACAGCTAAACTTCCTTTTTTTCTCTTCCAAATGACAATTATTGTTAAACAAAATAGCAGTAAACTGCAGCAATTTACCATAATAATTTATTTACCATCATTGAGCAACAACAGCTCGTTTACAATTTCAATTGAAATGCAAATGCGATCCGAATAATTCCATTAGAGAAGCCAATTAACATGGCTTCTGGTTGTTTTTTTCTGTTCATTGCTTTATTTCCCCGCTATATTCCCGCTTCTTTCATCATCATTTATTTTTTGTATTTATTCGCAACAATAATCGTGGATTATTTTTCTGAATCATATAAAATAAATTATTTCTATACATAGCGCTTTTATATAGTATCTCGTACCGACTGTCATTGTTGTGTATATAATGCGAACTCAGCTTTAATTAAATTATTATACTTTTATTATCGCTGCTTTTAGCTTTTGAAGTACCTCGAAATTTTATAAGTTACATTTTTTTTATAAAATATTATTAGCGATTAAATTTTTGTGTGTGTAAATTTTTATTAACTTAATCCAAAATATAATTTTGTTGATATTTCGTATTAATAAAATGAATGAACAAGGTGGATTATAAGAAGTTAGAAATAATAACTACAATAATTGATTGGGATTTCATACATATGTATATAAATAACAATAATAAACAGGGACTGTTATTTGTTTAGATGACATTTGAATTTTGTATGGGAAGTTTGACATTTGAGTTTGAGCTATTTATTTCCATCGAAATTGATTCAAATATTGCCAATGGAGTCACAGAGCGTTAATTCGAATTACAAAGTTTCAATTTGGGAGGAAAATAACGGTAGTAAAAGATTTCACAAAATTGGTAACGTTCAATAAAGAAGCTATAAGGTAAGTTAATTGTGGTTTCTAATTGATAAGTTATCTTGAAATTATGTAATGATATATTCATTAAACGTACCCAAAAGTTCACTCAAGTTCTTTTATTCCTTCAAGAATGACAGATTACAGGTATAATAGGTGAATAGTGTAGCAAGATTAATTTTGACAGAAAAAATTCGATTCTTTTGGAAAAAAAATTCGATCCTTTTTTTGAAAGGAATTTGACATAAGAGTGGCACTCTTTTGTGCATCTTTTCATTGACGGTGTTCTCATTGGACTGCCGCCGCCCGCCTAGGTTTTTTTGAAGTCTCTGTATACCTTTTCTCACTCCTACTTCATGACAAGAAAGAGATGCCTTTGTCACCAAGCAGTGGAAGTGAAATAAGTATACAGAGACGTCAAAAAAAGTCAGAGGAGAAAGTCCAATTTGAACAGTGTCTGTCAGAATTTTTTACTCTTTAATCATGTTGTTTTCAAAGTTTAATGTCCAAAGTCATACAAAGAAATAAGAAACTTAACCACACCTATTTTTGTTTCCTTACAATTACAAACAATCTCAATGTTGTGTTCACCACAATGACTAAACAAAAGAATACAAACTAAGCAAATATCAAAAATGTTTTTTCGCCCCGAAGCGAGCAATAGTGACCGTGAGACTTATTTACCGTTTTTGCTAACATGTGAACCTTAACAACGCGTGTTAATTGTTTAATCAGTCAAATCATAACATGAAAAGTAAAATAATTGTTTGTCATTATTGCCATGCCTAAACAAAAAAAAAAAACGAGTCAAAAGCTAGGTGTACCCAGTATCCACTGACTATACCATTTGATCATAACTCATTTCTTAATTTGTTAATATGCGCCAAGCGAATTGCTTGTTTTTTTCACTGGAAAACAAAAACTTATAGTTTGCTGTGATAGCATTGAAATCGATATTGGTCAGTGAAATGTATCACGCAATTGGGCGTATCAATTGCTTATCACCCCAAAGCAAAGCAAAGCAAAAAAAAAAAAAGCCATGCCTACACAGTGTGTGAACGAGGACAGAAAAAAGATTTATCCTACCCGACACGATACGTATACATATCTCGTACAATCTACATAATTGAGAATAATTGCTACAATATCGCCGCAGCAGCAAACTCCATATAGAAGTGGAAGTGGAATTGGAAATTGGTAAATTGTGATGGAAAATGGCCAAAAAGGGTGACAGCCCGGCTAATTGATGCTTCAAACTGAATGGCAGTTGATTCTCTTGAATACACCTATCATTTTGTTTTTCTTTTATGAGGTTTGTGGTAAAAAGTTTTATATATATATTTACATACATTGTACATACATTGATTGGGCGCCATTTTGAGAGTTTTTTTTTATACGACATTTTTTTCTATTTTTAAGTTTAATTAGTTACAAGTTTTTTGATATTTTATAGTCCTCAAATAAAAGCAATACCATTTAATCGAGTAATTGATTCAAAATTGTGCTGTTTACCTACATTTTTATCCATAAAGTAGACAAAAATAGGTTTGTTAGTTGCTGTTAAATTCTTTAAAAGGCGATAAATGTGAATGTTGTTTGGACTTGATGGTATTCAGAAGTTGCCATTTCGAATTTAAGTTATAAGAATGTTGTATTGATACTTCAGAATGAAATTAAATAAAGTTTTAACTAGCAACTTAATTTTATTTTCTTAATTTTTTTTTATTCGTCAAACTAGTTGCTCGATTTAAAATATGAGATATACATTTATATTGAATACTATTTGTTTTACAGTGGTTACAATTAATAGAGCGACACTTCCAAAATAGTCTGAATTTACATGAAACAATTTTTTCTATGAATTTTTTTTCCAATTCACTTGACAGAATGTGAACACGTTACGATTTCATCTTTTTTTTTGGTCGTTTCGTCTTTCGTCTTTTTGACAGCTTGTAGAAATGTATGCATTAGTTACTTCATTCCCCCTACATTTCTATACCCCTCACCCGAGCTGTAAAACAGACGAATGAAAAAGCGACTAAAAAAACGAGCCGTATAATCAGCGTCTTTATATTTCAGTTTCTGATTTTAGTTTTTCGATTTTTGACATTTTTTCAACACAAAAGCATTTCAAAGATTTTTAATTGCCACAAATTCGACACTTTCAAGACGGTGTTTACATTGGACTGCCTCCGACGTCTCTGTAATTTTTCTCACTTCCACTTCATGGCCAGAAAGAGATGTCTTTTTGGCCGCCTCTTTTTCGACAAGAAGTGGGAATGAGATACATAAGTATGCAGAGATGTCAAAAAAAAAATCGGAGAAAAAAGTCAAATCTGAACAGCGTCCAATAGTTTTCACCTAAAATCCAAATTTCCGAATCTGTCAACGTCAAAAGTGACAGCCATGATGCTGACCAATGACAAATTTCAAGGCGAAAATAAAAGATTTTTTTTTTTTAAATCTTTAAAGCCATAAAAGTAAATATCCAAATGTGTTCGAAAATTCGATTGTATTCGTTTCAATTAACAATTAGTTAAGGGAATGAGTGTTCTGTAATTATTTCTGACCTTTAATGCGGTAAATAGAGTCAATAGCAAAGTTATCTTCACATTCATTGACTATTCCCGTAGTCTTCGACCCGATTATAAACAACCTCATTTACTTAATTAATTGTCACGCTAAAACTCAATCAACACAAATAAAAGTATAAAATTTATTACCCCAACTTTTAATCACTTATGTTAAAAGATCTCCAATTCAACTACTATGTATAGTTTTCTTTACTCTATGCACATATTTTATTACACCCCAAGCTCATAAGACATAATAATATATATAAGCACACAATGAAATATATCCAGATACAGATAGACTTCAATGCCAATTATTAAGATTTATTAGACTTGCCTCTTTAGCTCATACATATATGGCAGCAATTAAACCATATGAAAATAAAGTCATAAACATTTTATAGTTTCTCTATAAATATAATATGCCTACTATACAGTAGGAACTTTATGCCCACATTTGAAGACTGAAGAAATGGACACACACATCAGAGTGGATGCATGACAGAAAGCAAGAGAATTATATGTCATGTGAGATGTAATAAATCTAATGAAAATGATTAGTTTTTATGGAAATGCTTTGAGATCATGTATACGTCATAGATAAATTTTACTCGTTAAGTAATCAGTTTTCTTTAATAAAACTTTAAAGAAAAATAATGAAAAAGAAGGTGTGAAATAACAGCTTGAAATGACATCGAATTGTCAAATGTTAATCGCTGATTTGTATTCGAATTCAATTTCGAATAAGCTCCAGTCAAATTGAAAAGCCGCAATTTAATTGAAACCTTTTACGAAAACATAAGATGGTGTTCACATTAGACTGCCTCCGCAGACGTCAAAATCTCTTTTCTCACTCACACGTCTCTGTAGAACTTTTTCTCACTCCCACTTGATGGCGAGAAAGAGGTGGCCAAGAAAGGCAACTTTCTTGCCATAAAGTTGGAGTGAGATAAAGTAGAAGAAACGTCGGACGTAGCAGTCCTGGAATGTGAATACCGTCTAAGAAAATAAAATTAAAAATTATTAAGAATTAATTAAGAATTTTAAACAAAATGTTGTTGGTGGAAATTTTCTTGCCGCACACAAAAATTATAGCTTGGAAAACTTCCGAACGGATTCTGTGCGAATCGAAGACACTGATTCATCATCCACCCATTGACCATAAACAATCTATAAATTTGATATAATCGAATCATGTAATCGCATTAAAAAAACACAACAGCAAAATAAGAGAAGAAAAAAAAAAAGAACACACATCACGAACAGTGTGTCCGGTCTTATTAGGCTTTCGATGAGTTGTTGTAAGGCTTATAAAACAACAACTGTTGGAACCAAACTAATGGCTGCTGTTGCAGTTGACGCTGATGAAGCAGCCATCGCTGGGCAGCAAGCACAGATCAGCGTTCATCGTCCGTCGGCATTGTAGCCGTCACCGTGCCGCCGCTGTTTGTGGAGGCAAATTGTGTATAGCCTGTCCGGGCTTGCCAATGGTGTAGTATAGCATGTTGCATGAACACACAAATCTTTTATCGTTTAGTTCCACATACTTTCATGCTCTCCATTTTTAGTGTCGATCTAACACGTACATGTTGTGAATTACTGCCAAATGGTTGTAAACCATATATATGCTGGTATAAGCTCTGGCTTTGTACTCGCTTTAGGCTATCATCACCATCTAGTGGTGTATTTTTATGGCATTCGCATATGGTATATACGGTGAACATGAGGCAGTGTTTATGATGACACGTTGAAGTTGCACCGCCATAGTGGAGCTGATGCTTGCACTCTGTTGTTATTAAAAGGAGATGGTTCACTGATTGTTGTTTTGTCTGTTTTTGGCTTATTGAATTGCTGAATTGTACACACAAAATTTAATATATTATAGCCAGTCCAGTCTGCAGGTTTCTGGAGTTTTGTTTTCGATTTATTAATCTTACATACAGTGTGAACAGCAAAAGAGGTATTATTTGGTGGTAGTTTTTAAAAGAATATGCAATGGGAAGGCTAAGATCGATTTTCACAGCTATAAAGTGCAATTAGGTTAACTGGCGCCCAACGTAGGACCTACATAATTGATTTTTAGCTTCCAGGATAAAATGTTTTGATTTAGAAATGAGATTTTCTTGTTTTCTACATAAAATATAAAATATATTCACATAATCTATGCAAAAGATATAGTGGTCAGAGCATTTATGGTTCATGCAGTGCGTGGTCGGTTTAATCATCAAGTCATTTTATTAAAATTGCTTTAAAAAAAATATTTAACATATCATAATTACTTTTTAAAGTAATCGTAATTTGATTAACTGGCGCCCAACGTATGAATTCAACGAGTTATTTTTAGATTTAAGTGCAGCACTTCGTGTTCTTATTAATTTTTAGTTCGATAAAAACTGATTGATACCTTAGTTAATGGGAAAAATGGGAAAGTGTTTATTAACCGGACTTTTCACAAAGATGATATTTTTCCAATAAATGAATACAATAGATTCTTGGGTTAATTGTACGATTTATAAACCTTTTACACAATTTGAATAATAAAAGAGGGGCAGTATGAATTCAACAGGAAGGTCAAGATCGGTTTTGAGAGATATACAACAAATTTAACTAAACTGGCACCCAACGTGAGAAAAAAAATTTCTTCATCTCTTGAGATTATCCTTAAAAGTTTTGATTAAGGGAATTTTAAATTCGAATGTCTTTACATATAACGTAGGTTTTCAGCGCAATAGAAGCGTTAATAAAAGCGGGTTGGTCTTATAAATCAAGAATATTCTTAGCTTCATGAAAATGTGGCAACAAAAGCAGCATTAAATTGAAGCTGCTTTTAAAAACTGGAGATACACAAATCAAGATAATTTGTAGAGTTTAATATTGTAATTTTACAAAATGGCGCCCAACGTAGGAATTAAAACAAATATTTTAAGCATTATAAAACATCTTTTTGTGTTGATATTCATGACCAACATTTTCCTATCAGTTTTTTGAGGTCACACTTAAAGAACAACACAGAAGATTTTAGAATTTCATTATTTATTTTTTTGTTTTTCAATGTCTGAATTGAATGCTTTAAGCTCTTTTGTACATTTATAAAAAAAAACAACTAAAAATAAATTCCAATTACAGAAACAAATCTCAGTTAAGGGATTTTCTTTTTCGTAGGATAATAATAAAAAACTCCTCCACTGACTATATAGCTATAATACAGTTTCACTCTCCTACACCAAATATATATTATCCTACTCTTCACAAATCCAAGAACAAATCGAAAATCCACTTTCAACGACTCTTAGAAGCACAGCAAGCCAAAAGAGCTCTCCCAATGAAAACGATTCAGGAACAAAGAAATGTGTATATGTATATGTATGTAATGTACTTCTTCCATTCGTTCCGATATCAGTTTAATTAAAATTGATTTTCCATTTGTGTGGATTTTTTCCTCCTTTTTCTTTCTTTTACTTTGGATTTTCATCTTTTTTTTTCTCCTTTCACTTTATCCATAGCACTGTAATAATCCTACTGAGATATTCTTTTTAATGCTCAAAAAAAAAAAAAAAAAAAAAGTACAAAATGCAGAATAAAAGGGAAGTACGCGATTTCAAGGAACTTGGTAAGTACCGCCATCTGGAGGGGACACGGATGTTTTGGGGAAAGAGAAAGAAGTAGGCGAATTTGAAAGCCAAAAGAGGATTCTATTGTATTTGTAAGAATAAAATATGTTCAAGAATATTGCAGTTGTTGTACAGAAAGACTTGAAAGTATATACCTAAGACAATAATCAATCGCAGTGTTTTTTTTGTGTTGGGGAGGGCAATGCAGTGTACAAAATAAAAACACCAAAATGAAGCTTTGATCTTCTTCTCTAAGTATAGACACCGATGTATACGATTTCTTCTTTACTTTATCCAAGTGCATATTATATTCATTGAACTGAAAATAACTTTAGCAAAATAAGGTATCCTCTTTATTGGCGGATATATACGTTGCCGACTGCAGATGGACGAAGCATAATAATCAATAACAAACCAACATGACTTTACTTAGCCAATTTTTGTAGTATATGTAGTAATCTCTCAGGAGTTGTGGAATAAATGGCTTATACCCAGTAAAGTACACAAACTGTTCTACTCTTTTTTGGTCCCAATCGAATATGAAAATATTTAACAAAATTTAAAATTGTAAATATTTTGTATTCAAAATTCTTTGCAATGGTTTCAATTTTTAATTTAAATTTATTATAAATTACCAATTTTTTGTAAACTTGTTTCTATATGAAACTAAATTCGTTACTAAATTTCATCTTAAATTATTATCTCACACAAACTAATCAGTGGACGCTTTGACATTTCTCACTCACTTCTACCCTACCGAAATCAAAAGTTAGTGAATAATAAGCGCGTTCAGAAAAATAAGATATCAGTGATTTCGCTCCGTCAGAAAGTGAGTAAGTGAATTTTAAATTTGTTTCCTCAGCATTTTTACAGAATTTTGACAGCGAAACTCAGAAATTTTAATGAGGAGTTCAGCTGTTCATGAAACTGAGATAGCTGAGATCTCCAAATCTCTTTTTCTGAACATGCCTATTTTTTGTACTCAAATGTTCTGGATAACTTAATAGAACATAAAGTGACAGAATGTAGAAAAGTTTAGCGCTAGGTTTTTCTTTTTGTACTTTTCTTATTTTTGTTCAGAAAAGATTCTTAAAAACACCTGGATAATGTCAGTGACAGTTCCTGTCATATTAGGTGTGTTCCTTTACTTTAAAACTCTGTACTTTTGTGTGAATTTCTACACAAAAACCTGTCAAAGTTCATATACAAAAAAAATAAAATGTGTAGAAATTCACATAGTTTCAAAGTAAACACACCTATTACGAATTGTCACTTTTTAAATATATAAAAAAACTCGTTCATTTGTATGAAACTAGAACTCTAAATTCGAAACATCTTCCGTTTTTTATTTAAACGTATGTAATTTGAATTTAAAAACTTTTGTGTGTATATATTTTAAATAAGTCAAAAAAAAACATAAAACACTACATCGGAACCAGCATGGTATGTATAATCGTAACTCTAGTAGCTTGATTAAATTACAAAATCAACTATGTAATGTCTAATCAAAATGCTGAAAATTATCCAACCACACTCTACGGGCAGTCATAAATAAAAATAAATTAAATAAAATTACGGAAAATCTGTACTTGGAGTTGCCGCCATCGATGTGGTCGTATAATTGCGCTATAGACAAAACACAACAAAAAAAAACCCAATTACAGACTTGATAGCATTTCGCAGAAGAGGTGGAGAATATTGTAATTAGTCTTTTCATTCGCACTAGACACGTTTCTTTCTGTATTAAGTCACTATAAGTCTATTATAAATGTATGTGTACATATTTATAATATTCCTTCTACAACGAAAATTGGACATACAAAATCCAAGTTCGAAAATTCTTAACAATTTAATCAATCGCTATAATCACATTAGGGTTTTTTAAATGATGTTTAATGTATATAGATTTGTGTCATAGGGGTTAAATTTTAGACATAAAGACTACCACATACTCTACAGCTATACTCATATTGAAATCCCCAAAACCGATTCTCTTGTGTTTAAAACTTAAAGGTATAACTTCAAAAGTCAGAATGCTTATGTCATAAATGATCGAAAAGTTTTCGATCAGTCGCCGAGAAGCCTTCTGAACCACACAAAATGACAGTTCTTCTTCTCGGTAGAATAAAAAAGCACTAACACTTCAGAATCGATAAGATCTGTTTGACGCTGATTACACGAGCCTTTTTTTTGGTCGTTTCGTCTTTTTGACAGATTGTAGAAATGTATGCTTTCGTTACTTCATTTCCCCTTCATTTCTACACCCCTCACCAAAGCTGTCAAAAAGACCAAACGACTGAAAAAAAGACTCATGTAATCAGCGTCTTTGAAGCGTTCGATTGGTATTTCTCTTTTAGATTAACAATCAAAAACGTCATAACTTTCAGATATGTCAAATGAATAAACTTCACCCAGCCAATGCAATAAAGTACATTGAATGTTATAATATGAAAATTATTAGAACGACAGAACATTAGATCAATTAAAAAAATACTCCAACAACGAAATGCACTCAGAGTTTCTATATTAACAAAAAAAAAATTAATGAAGTTTCTTACAGAAACAGAATAAGCAATAGAAACTGCATAACATTTGAATAAATTAAAAGAATGAATGATACAATTTATTGTACCTATAATATTCATTTAACATAAAAATGTTCCTGCTACTTGGGAGGTTTATGTTGTCTTATGAGATGTGTATAAATTAAAAAAAGTTTAATTTGAATATATAAGAAAAGATTAATTAAGTTTTCGTCTCATATTTTTTCTTTGTCACTCTCATTATAGATCTGTTCGTTTACTTCCCAAAACTGTCCATTTCTGTCAATTTAATTTGAACTTTTCTATATGAACTTAATAGCAGACTAACGGACTTTGAGAAAACAATTTACAAAATGGCCCCTCAATCACCTCGCATGGAGGTCCAAGTTTCTAATTTGAGATCTAGGATTAATCAAGTCAACAAACCGTTATCTATTTTTCATTCCGTTTGCCAATGCTTTCTCAATTTGTATCTACTAATCAGAAATATTTTTGTGTATGTCATTTAGCAACTGACATTAGTAACCCAATTAAATGTCAAAACTAACTTTCAATTCTATATGGAAAAAAGAGGAAGGTTCAGTGTTATAAAATAGGACTGTTTGATAACTTGAAACAATTATTAACAAATTTTCACATTATGCTACTAAAACAACTTTCTATAAATATATTGTGTACTTACATATTTTTATTATAAAGTAGATTTAAATTTGTTTATACGCGAAAATTAATTCATCATTCATAAAGCTAACCTGCAAAGAAAAAAAAAAACAAATTAGTTTATAAGCTTAAAAAGAAACACAATGATTAAATAAACTATTTATAAATATTTCTAATTTGATTCAAACGCTTATTATATTAAAATTTAATGAATCACTTAAAAAACAAAAAAATATATATAAATAAATTGGAAAACAAATTAATACAACCACTTTATTATATCGATAACGACAACACCTTGTTTTATAACCTGCCATTATCATCATCGTTGGTCGTCTATATCGGCGTTGTCGTCGTTTGTTCGTCTACATTGATTAATGAATTATTCATGTAATAAACTGTTTTTACAACACTGACATAAATATTGCCTTGAGAATTCTTTGTTGTTGCAATGTGTATCATGTCTTAAAATTAAAAAAAAAAAAAAAAATACAATAGAACACGAATTCAATTCATAAAGATATCGAAACAACTTGCTTGCCAAAGCAAATCAAATTCAATTAAGACAAAATTGAGTTTAATTGAACGCGCGAGCGTACACACCCAAATGTCACTGTCATTCTCATTCGTTCTCGTATATAGCAGTAGTAGTCGTGGTTGTCGTTGTCGTTCATGTCAACAGCATTATTGCCAGTTTTTTTTTATTATTTTCACATCGAACAGTACCGCACTTGTTTACACAAGCACAACAATAACAGTAAAATGACATGATTGATTTTTCTTAAGATGACAAGACAGTTTGTTGGAATAAAATTTTAGAATAAAGATTTGTTTTCGAAATTAATTAAGAACGTGATTTCTAAAACTATAAATGTATCTTGCACCTTTACTTCTATATCTCAAGTTTAATTTATTTCGTGGTCTACCACTCCGATTTAAGATGTAATACCCCGGCGACACGATTTGAAATTTGATTCCACTAGCTAACGGTAGCAACTACAAAATGTGTAAGCACACCAGTTACAAACACCGTATGTGCCTGCACACTCTGTTAATTAATCTACGATTAAAGTCTTACAATATGTACATATAACTTTTTAAAGTTGATATGAGGTGTTTTAAGAGTTCGAGGTTTTCCGAAACAGTGCGGATCTTAAGTATATTAGTAGGTAACCATTAAAAGACGGAATTGTTTCATTCGGCGGCAGCAGCGGCGTCATTTATTATTTTATTTTGTGTTGTCTATTTGTGGTGCCTATAGTAAGATTTTTTTAGTCAAGTTATTTACGATATAGATAACTGCCTGCCGCAATAAATATTAAAGCCTGGGACTGGGACCCTGAGGCTATGCCTTTCGCAAGTCAATAGGTTTTATGACGATCACGATTTAGATTATAGTTCAAGTGCTCGGATGAAAAAAAAAATTAAAGGGCGACACTATATATCCCGAGGTGGGTTGTTTGTGGTTGAGTGTTGAAAGATTAGCAAGTTTGTTTATTGAAAAAAATATTTAATTGAAAATAAGCTTCATATCAATAAAATCAGTGCGATTCGAGTTTATGATTAAAATACTTAATAAATAATCTGACTACATCTTTGCACTTCCATTCATAAACTGGCAGGTTTACGATACCACGATCTTAGGACGATGTTCACATTGGACTTTTTCATCCGGCTTTTTTTTTACGTCTCTGTATACTTATCTCACTCCCATTTCATGGCGAGAAAGAGGTGGTCAATAAACGCATTTCTTTCTAGCCATGAAGTAGGAGTGAGAAAATATACAGAAACGTTAAAAAAGTCGACGGAGGCAGTCCAATGCTAAGACAATTTTCTCCTGTCACTTTGACAGAACAGGAGGAAAAAGTTGAAAACGATTTTTTCAAAAAAAAAAAAAAAATCAAAAGAAGTCCATCTTTTTTCTTTAAATTACATTCTTTACGGAAATGTTAGTAATTAGATTCAAACTTATAGTAAGGGACACAGTACACAAATCTAAGGTCATATATTGAGCAGGTTATCGAAGTTGAAAGAGTCAAAAAATCAAAAATGGCTGTTCGAATGCCCACAGGAACTACCAACCGCTTCATTGGAAACAACAACAATACATTGAAATTTGAAAAACAAAGGGCACTCGATCCAATATTTTGTTCGATTTTGACAGATACGCATTACTGAACAAAAATGAAAACGCTATAATGATATAACCTTTAATATGTGTACTGTGAGTAAGGAATACAAGAGGAAAAGTCAAATTTATCTCATTTAATGTCAGATTATAAAGAGAATAAACATGAGGTTCATAATAAAAAATTTTTGTCTCAACCTTGCAGAACCAACAAGATTGAATTCTATGATTTTCCTTTATATAACATTTAAGATGATTAGCATAAATTCGAGTTCGATGCAGATGAAAAAGAAGACAACAAAGAACATAGATCTCCAAGCCCACAATCTAAGAAAATAATACTATATGTATATCCAACATACCTAAATATATGTATACCTACTTATGAAGAAGAAAAGAAATGTGTTGTATATAGAGGGCGCTACTTAAAAAAAAAAAACAACAATTTTCCTGCAACTTGTGCAAATTGAGCATCTTCAGCACCGACCAACCGACAATAACGACGACGATGAAGTACAGCTCAAGACTATATATGATAATAAATCCCTAAGCAGATGAGAAACATGTTTTCTTTCTTCAGCAGTTCAGCTCCTCATCATAATAGCAATCACTTTCCGTCCGTTCGCCAAGGATGAGAGGTTATGTTACGAAAAGTCTGAATGCTGATAGGTGGCGTTGGTATAGGTCGTGAAATATGAGGTTGGAGTATTTTTTTTTGTATTTCTGTTGTCTGTTCATGCTTCGTCTTTCTCTTTTTTTTCATCGCTTTTAATTTAACATAGCTAAACGTATGCATGAAAAATAGTATCAGTTTATGCGCTGCGCATGCATTTGCATACATAAGAGTATGTACTTTATGCAAGAAAAATTTCCCATAGTCTTCAGTTTTTTTTTGTTTCTTCTTTTTTATTATTTTTATTTTTTTTTTGAAGAAATTGTATTCTTTTGTTGTAAGCTGTTTTTTTTTTGTGTCATGAAAATGTTTTCATAACTAAAAGCCATCAAAAGCAATTTGTTATTTTGTGCTGCATGCTGTGTGTATAGTGTGCAGTGTAAAGATGATGTAGGCACAGCTTTAAGGTATATTCATAATGGTGTTACATGGTGTGGAAGATAAAAACAAAAAAAGTGTATGGCGTTTAAGAGTGAGGAAAGAAAGACTGTGCGAGGTACATTCATTACATTTAAAACTTTATAATAATAGTGAATACAAAATTCTTTATTTGTTGAAGTATATACATTTAAGATTCAATGGCTTTATGGTTTTATGAGGAGGTGGTGAAGGCTTTAAAGCCACTTATGACAATTTAATTGAAGCATTAGCTGCGTGTTAATTTAAGAAGTGGTATTAGGAAAAAAATTTTAAAAATACATACATGTATATGTAGGTAATTAGCCACAAAGTTGAGAATCATTATTACTATTGTGTTTAAAAATGTAAACGAATCGTTTAACCAATGTTGCTTTAGGTAAAATCTTAAATAGTACATAACTGAACAAAGTGAATTGAGCATTAAACTCATGAGAGAGTTATAGTATGTTAAAAATATAAGACAAAAATGAAAACGCTAATGATATTGACGATGATTTCACGAGACTTTTTTCGATCGTGTTGTATTTCGTCCTTTTGCCAGCTTGTAGAAATGTATGCTTTCGTTACCAAAGCTGTCAAAAAGACGAAGGACGAAACGACCGAAAAAACGAGTGTTGTAATCAGCGTCATTATACCTTTAATAAGTGTACTGTTCACAATCACATTGGACTGCTCCTCCGACCTTATTTGACGTTTCTGTACTTAATCTTACTCCCAATTCATTGCGAGAAAGAGAGAAAGGCAGAATTTTTAATTGTTTTTAAAAATGTGTTGATTTTGTTTGACGTTTTATTTTGTGACATCTGTTTCCTCCTTCTGCACTTTTTCTTCGGCACTTTAATACTACACAAAACTATATTTTTTTCAATTGGAAAAACACTTTTTTCATAAAATGTTTTCTGATTAAAAGATTTCTTTTTAATCCCTCAAAAGAGCCAAGAATTGTGTTTTTGTCCAATGAAGGAGCGGTTATTATTTAGAAGAAGTATAGACAGAGAAATATAATGCCACAAAACAAAACGTCATTAAAAATTGTCCATCTTATTCTCCTCCATGACATGGTAGTGATATAAAGTCCAGAGACGTCAAAACATTTTTACGGGAAGCAGTTTAGTGTGAACAGGGTCTTACGAGTAAACTAGGTCTGTTCGTTTACATTTTAAAACTGACAATTTCTGTGAATGTTACTCAAATTTTAATTTTGTATATGTTTGAAATGTCCATAATTAATTTTTGTTTCAACAATGAACCTTAATTCCATAGTTTATTGTTAAACTTTAAATAGAATATTTATGAACTTTGTTAACATTTTTTTCATTTGCTTATGAATGTCGAGAATATTTCCAATACTTAATTTTTTTTTATAGGCATCTCACCTGCTCGTAAACAAATAATCTTACGCATATACTGAATACAGTTTATGAAGGAGAACAGAAATAATTTCTTTTACTTTTAAATAAGTATTTTAAATTACTGCTGTTTTATTCTTCTCTTAAATTTTATTGTTTTTGACATTTTTTTTATTGTCGTTTGCCGAATTACCGTCATTGTTTTTTAAGGAAGTCTTAAATAATTTAATATTTAATCAGAGTTGATTGTTTTTGTTTGTTCATTAACTCAATGTTGATGATGATTATCTATATACAAAAGTAAATAAAAGCTACGCAGATAGACATGGAGGTAGTATGAAGATGAACATTGCATCATTTGTGTGCACAAAAAAAAATATGCAAAGGTTTCCCGCGTCATTAAATTAAAATTTAAGTCAATACAGAGAAAATAAAAAAATATTAAATAACAAACATGACGTATATATAGGTTAGATACCTACTATAAACTACCTTGTGTAGCGTTTAACAATCAAAAACACGTCATAAATAAATAAATTCAATTCGCATACGAAATTAATTGGCAAATTGTCAATTTTAATGTCATTCAATAAAAAAATAAATATAAAACGATGATTCCTACTTAATTTATTGTTTGTATAGTATATTGTTGTATGTACATATACAAAAAGAACTAAAACAATTAACCACTCAATCAAACAGATCAGAGAGCATCAAGCAATCTGTCAATAAAAAAGCCTGTTTTTATATTTTATTATTATCTATTATTAAAGTCGTACACACATTATACTCAACTCATCGTGCGTCGGTCACCGCATTTTATCTGATAAATAATAATCTGTCAATTTGCTGTACGTTGATATTTTTTTAATTGTATAACAAAAATTTGACTGTCAGTAAGGTACATATACAAATATATCTACATATATTATATTTTTTTAATTTGTTTTATTTTTATTTTTTGCACATTAATTAACTTAAATGTCACATTTGAATCGATCTTATAATAATTTGAAAATTAATCCTGTTTTTTTTCATCGATAAAAATATTTAATAATATTTAAATTTTGTTCGAATAGTTTTTTTTTGTTTTGCTATCAAAACATCCACAGCTAGCATGTTTTTGTTATTTGTATAGTTTGGTATTAAAGTTATGACTAATAATTAATTAATGAATTGTAGATAAATACATACAATATAAGAATATAAACTCAATGAATATTTATTTTTATTTATTTTACCATAAATGATAAAGCAAAATGGGAAAATTAAGTGCCACTTGACCTGTGAAACTGGCCGTAAATCTATTAGATATTCTGTAGGTATTTTAAAATTCTGTAAAACCAATTTTAAATACATACTGTAGTTATTTTGTAATTTTGTACAGTTTTAATCAAAATTACAACATGAAATGTTTGACTTGTTGTAAAACAGAAACAGAAAAAAAAATGAAATTTACAGGAGCTTACCAATGCAGGTTCGGTTATTTAACGAGCTGTCAAACTAAAATAGCAAATTTTAGATACAACCGCTTTTTCTTCAAATTAAGAAATCAGCTCATTTCGGCTTCAATGCATGCGTAGTCTAAATAAAATTTTTCTGCATTACAAAATCCTTTTAATGCAAAAAAAAAAAAATATTGACTTATAAGTGATGTACCGTAAAGATTTTTTAACAAGGTTCGGCCTTCGCTTTTTTGACAGATAAAATTGCCAACAAAAATAAATTGTTTGACAGATCTGAATTTCTCCCTTCTCCGCTAAGTAAAAAAATATTCTTAACTCATATTTCCTCAACCAAATATGAAATCAATAATTAGAAAACTTTTGAGCAGCCATTTTCTTAGCTGTAGAATCCATTTTGGTAAATAAAAATAAGAATGTATATATATCATTCCATCAAATTAAGAATGCTCCAGTTTGTTGCTGTTATTGTATATAGTTTTATCAGTGCAAGGATATGTACTTGGCGTTGACAAAAAAACCCATTCACACAGTCTTTCTTTCTCTCAATTCCTGAACTTTCTCATAACAACAAAAAACGAATTTCAACCGCCATCTATTATGTAACTATGATAATTTTGCCAACAACAAATAAACTAACGTTCCACATTCGGGAAACGGGCACAAAAATATAGATATAGCAGGTACCTACATAAATATCCAACAATATTTTGGCTGAGGATTTTTTTGTTTTTAATAAAAACAAAAAAAGCTTTATCTTTCTTGTATTATTGTTACAATCATTTTAAGGACAGCAGAGATTGGGATCCTGAGGGTTGGGAGTGTGAGGGCTGGGGAATGGTTTAGAATCTAGCGATGGTTTGTAATTATTTTGCTATGTCAATGTGTATAATTTGTCATGTGTTTGCCACAAACACACATGTTCTCGAGTCTCGACTTATACTCTACTCCTGCCAGGATGATTAATGATTGAAAATAGCTTTTGATGAAAATATCCTATACCTGTCTAATGGATCGATTCCTACGACTATAAAAAATTAGTTTTAGATATGTCATTCACATTCACCTCAAAACAGTTTCACCACCACCCCCAAACATTATAATCTACGTCGTATACCTACATATATATATACAGTTCTGTATTTTCACTCTTCTCTACTTCACTCCACGTTGCGCCGCCTCTTCCTTCCACCGATAGAAGTTCACTCCTAGCTGATGTAATTGAGTTTACCTCGTCACCATCCAATTGCATATATGTATAAACATATTATACAGAGGTGGGTAGGTGAGTTTTTGGGGTGGGTTTATGGAGGTGAATAGGTTTGTTCAAGAGAAAAGTCCTTGTCATCCTTTCCCCAAAGGCGAGGTGATATACTGTATCGTTCATTTACCATGCACAAAGTTTAGCTTGGTAAATGTATTCGGAGGGTGGAAATGGGAGTCGTTGTCGTCCTCGTCGGTCTTATAGTAGGTATAGTTGGCCAACTTGGGACGGGTTCGTTCACTCGTATTTATCTGGCATGTTAAATATGTCTACCTGTGTAATTAATTTCATCATCTATAGGGAGTGAAGAGCTAAGGGGGGAGGAGGGGGCTTAGAGTAAAATTTGCTTGGAATATTGTGGCTGCAATGGTAGCGACACCAGAGAGAATTGCCAAGAATTATTGGATTAGAATTTAGATCAAAGTATGTTTGTATAGAACTTTCTATAAACATACATGTAGGTATGTGTAAAGTAAATATCATTGCTTGTGTATACCAGTTTTGCTGAATAATTAATTAAAATGTTAATTACTTGAAATTGAGTATTGGTAAAACGTCATCATAAGCAGCCATAGCATTAGCAATTTCGGCCGGATAATGTTAAGGTATAGTATACATCATCATCACTGTTATAAAGTATAAGCATTTAGGAAGGTTACTGGTTGTTGTTGGTTTTTGTTTGAATAATATTTACTTTGTGTGTGCAATGCACATTTGGAAAGAGTATTTACGTTTTAGATTTCAAGTGGAATTTATTTACGTTCAATAGGAAGGCGTTTGCATGATTTAATTTAATGAAATCCGGCTCGAGGAACCAAATTTGAGTTGAAGATTCATCATAACTTAATTTAACAAAAGTTAATCAGATTATGATTAAGAAATGGCGCCCAACGTTGAGTGTCACTATGTCGAAAAAAAAGAAGAGCTCAGATTATGATTACAAAATGGTGCCCAAGGTTGAGTTTCACTTTTTCGCAAAAAAAAGAAGAGCTGAGATTATGATTACAAAACGGCGCCCAAGGTTTAGTGTCACTTTTTCGCCAAAAAAAAAATAGCTGAGATAATGATTACAAAATGGCGCCCAACGTTGAGTGTCACTTTTTCGCAAAAAAAAGAAGAGCTGAGATTATGTTTACAAAATGGTGCCCAAAGTTGAGTGTCACTTTTGCGAAAAAAAAAGAAGAACTGAGATTATGATTACAAAATGGCGCCCAACGTTGAGTGTCACTTTTTCGCAAAAAAAGATGAGCTCAGATTATGATTACAAAATGACGCCCAACGGTGAGTGTCACATTTTCGCAAAAAAAAGAATCTATTCATTTAAAAGTAAACAATTTTAACGAACAGTAATAGCTAGTACATCTTGTTGGGAAATCAAAACTTACATTTCTCGTTTGCCTTTTTTTGTCTCCGATCTTCCAAACAAGCTTCATGATTTATAAATATATATATTGAGTGTGACATCAGACCCTAAAGAAACATAAACAACTACAAAAAAAAAAAAACATTGCTGCATGAGGACGCAACACCTTTGTTTTACTCGCCCATAACACCACCAAAAAGGACTCACATATAGTAGTCCTATATAGTCTGACTTCGTGTTAAGCATCAATCCAAATTTCAAACACTGACATCTCGAACCATAGAATTAAAGTGGAAAGCAAAATACTTCTCCTGGATACTTTGCCTGCCTGTCCAATCTGCATAATTAATGAATAGCAGAGTCCACTGTATCTTCATCAGTGCTCATAAAATATACCAACTGAATGTTTTGTAAGGAAGGACAGTGGAAGTGTATAGGGAGGGGGCAGAGGAATTAAAGAGGATGACTTCCACTTTAGTAACTCTTTTATGTATATGCATCAGCCATGCACTACAACACACACATACATACCACTTCTATATAGAAACAAAATTGAGTCTTGTCGGATCGAGCTGGGATATTACTTCCAGAGTTGGACTTTTCTACACTTACATATAAATAATAATATAGTTATAGCACTGTGTGTGCCGCTCCTGAAGGCTGTTCCTGGCTCGCAGATACAGTTGGAAGGGAAAGAAACAGGGAAAGGGGTCTCAAAAGTACATTAAAACTTGTGCTTGGTGCTTGAAATGTCTACCGAGAGAAGGCACTTGTGATGTATTCCTTCGTTTGTCATATCCAAATGGAAGCAGAAAACCAACTTTTTTTTATTTTTTTTTTCATTTGTAAATAATTTTGCTTCTTTTCGTTTGACTTCTTCTCTCTTGTCTAGGCATTTCTAGTTTTGCTCGTTTCTTTTTAAATTGACTGTTATTGCTAGCTATACACTCTGTCTCGTTAAGTTTGGTCTTGCATTGAAGTAAGTACCTATGCATAACCTGAAGCCCGAACGAAGAAGAAATTAAAAAAAAAGTTGCCTCAATTCAAAAAGGACTGCCTTTGGATTTCCACAGATGTTCACTCTGCACTTAAGGTATCTGAGTGTGTACCACTGTTTAGAATTTACTTACGATAAAGTTCTTGTGAGGATTCAGAAGACGGCAGTGTAGCGGCGCGGTGGCAAAGATGTCCATGCATAGAAATAAACCATGCATTACGTTAACTCTCTTTGTCTCTCTCTCTCTCATCTCCCCTCCCAAATACTTCGCAACCAGAAACTTAATCAAAGGAAACATCAAAGTCAAAACCACACTCTGGAAATATTTTGCTGCTGAGGGTTTTTGAGATTTGTTTTGCATCCACACTTTAGAGGGAAGATATATTTTTCATTTTTTTTTTTTTTGGTTGGGCGAGGTTGATGAGTATAGTAAGAAGATAAATTCGTTTTTTTCATCGTATGTTTAATTGTCAAGTCAAGAAAAGTTTTTGTTCAGTTTATTTTGTATTTTATTTATAAAAAAAGGAATTAACTTTAGATTTTAAAATATGTGCAGAACTTTTAAGGGAGATTTGTTTGTTTTTCAATAGGGAGTTTACATGGATCAGCATGTTTGATAATATGGGTTAATGCAATTGGAACCATACAACATGGTTGTCAAGCGGTTGTTTCTTGCGTTTAAATGATCAAACATGAATTATGGTTCTCAAAAATGCTGATCCATGTAAACCCTCGTAATGTGAAAGGAAGGTTTTGTTTATTAGACAAATATAAATAGCTATGCTGCACATCTGGCAATACTGAGAATAAAAACTAAAAGCAACAAACTGCCTTACCGACAAAAAACAAATTCAGTGCTTGAAAAAATCGACAACGGGGATTAGCGACGCCATCACAGAAACAAAATGGAGTTTTCACACAAACTATCGATAACAAGTATATGTAATTCAAGCCTAATATAGTTTTTCAGCGAGCTTAAGATGTTAAGTCCGAGAATTCGCTGGGTTTAGGTAAGCCGGCAGAAGATTACTTGTTGTTGCATTTAACATATAAATTGTTTAGCACCGACGTCGTTTGTTTCATCCCACTACCCACGGGCTTGCAACTAGTCGCTTCTTTAAAATAGTGTTTGTTTTCCCTCTAACAAGCGATGTCAAACTATTGTTTTCTTTTTAAGCAGAATGTTTGATAGAACCTACAGTTTTTTTTTAATCAAATAATTTTCATTAAAATATCAAACAAAAAAATGAGTAAGAGGTTTTGAAGCAATAATTATGACTTATTTTTGACGTTATCCACCTATATAATCTTTGGCCGTCTAGCGAAGTAGAACTTTTTCGTTATCATCATTTATAGGTACTTATAATCGCAAAATTGAAGTACAAATCTTACAATTTATAATGTTTTAATTTAGATCGTTTGATAATAATATTTTGTATAACCAATAAATAGACTTTTAAAATTTGTGTCGAATCGGTTAATCTTTTAATGAAAATTCATTGTAAATACATTTTAAATTGATATATTTATATTATCATCAAATTTAGGTAAATGCATATTTTTCTTACTCAAGTTTTTATTCGGTTATCGTATGTTTGTTGTTTAAAATTTGTAATTAAATTTCGATGTCATTTTAACTGAATACTATAGATTCCTATATAGATATCTACGTCTAACCTTAATAATTCTGAAACAAATGTTTTTAAGTACATTCTGGATCTTATGGACGAACCTTTATTTAATGTAGTTGAACGTTTAGAGATTTAAGGAAAAAATTGATTAGTTTAGTTGTCATATTTATGAACCCATTCCAAAGAGTATGTCTAACTTTAGACAGCTGTTTAACACAAAATCTCTGTTTATTAATATTTTTCATCAATTGTCTAACAAATTTGTTTGTCTAAACCTTTTCTTAAGTGGAAGCGTTCAATGAACAAGTTGCAGAAAATTTTTTGACGTTTTCTTTTAATTTCCAAGATGCACCAATCGTAGGCCGTTAGTTCCCCATACTTGGTGCTCTTCTCACCTTAAAACTGAAAGTTGCTGGTAACTCAGTTTCCTCGTGTGAAAAGGAAATTTTTAGATCTGTTTGGTAACGTGAAATTGCACAAATTTTCACAATTTGCAAATAATTGTGCTTCTTTTCGTTTGACTTCTTATCTCTTGTCTAGACATCTAGTTTTGCTCGTTTCTTTTTAAATTGAAGAAACTCAGTTATGTAAAATTTGTTGAAAAAAAGTTACCAAACAGGCATTATGTGAGAATTCTCCGCATTTGTAATACCACAAAGGGACTTTCTGTTATTAAAGTTATATAATAAGCTTGCTACGATATTTCATTTCATTAAATCGAGAATCTGTCAAAAAATCTAAATAAAATTTTATGACAGGTTGCCAATTAGTAGCTTCGCAAAGGTTAGATAACACTGTATAAATGAATATTATAGTTATATTGAACGATGCCAATGCAAAAAGCTAATTTAAATTAATTCATATGAAACAAATAAATAAATTAATTATAATTCAATAGACACTATTTATAGATAAAAGAGCAAAACAATGATGTGCTTACATTTATTATCTCTAATTATATTTCACAAAATCATGCCAATTTTATATTTCAATATAAATTTTTCACTCTTTCTCTCTCTCTATAATTTAGATGGCGCAGCGGGCGGTAGGTGAAGCAATAAAGCACCAATTGATTTTCAACAATTAATTGGAACAACATTTGTTATCTATATCTACAATAATAATTATTTTCCGCAATCAATTCTATTTAATTTGTTTTTTTTTTATTTTTGTTTTTCATTCATAAATAAATTATTTCATATAGAACGATGATAATAATAAATTTGTCGATGATGGGATTATGTGGTCAATATTTAATTTTAGATCATTAAATATATAAAATAAATTTTATTTGATCATAGCTACACAATAATTTTGTAGATGCGGTTATTTTATTTTTCAATGTCACCGCACAATCTGTATTATATTTTTGCGGTTTCAATATATGTAGTTCTATTTATTTATTGGAGCAAATGAAATGAAATCTATATATATTCTATTCAAATGGAATATAATAAAGGTAGGTGTAGGTGAATACGACATATTTTACCACAAGGGATTATTTAAAAAAATGTTTTCTTTTCAATAAAAAAATCTACTTTAATTACATATAAGCATCGTCAAAAAAGAACAATCAATGAGAATAGTGATAGAAGGTTGAGTTCCAAAACGCATCAAATGTGTATTTGATTCAAAGTCATGAGTTCCGAAAGTCAAAAGAGGAAATGGTGACAAAGTCATGAGTTTCTAAACGCATCCCAAATGTCAGCGATGCGATCATTTCACAATTTGACGTTTGAACTGAAAGTGAAACAAAAATATGGAGTCTCGAACGAAGTAAGTTAATGTTTCTATTTTTCAATTTTTCTATCGTTTTATTGTTTTTTTTTCGTAAATTATGATTTGTTCACTTTTATGACGGTTGTCGTTTTACTGAAACACCAGCTAACCGCTATTTCATAAAATGCTGAAATGTCAAACTGACACAAGATAAAATGTATGGAAAGCAACCGGGGTGCGTTTAAGAAGCGCTGTCGCATTAAAACTTTTTGTTCGTTTCGGAACACAGCCTAGGTATGGCGCAAGTAAAAATCAAACAAAGAATCAATTTTGGCTTTTGTACACTACCTCCCTAAAAGTGTTATAAGGGGGAGTATATACCTACGTATATTAATAAACTAATTTATTGCATCGTCAATGCTTAGCCATTGTAACATAGCCTTGATCCAAAAGAGCAAGCTCATGCAATCCAGTCATGTATTTTACATATATTTTGTTTTACATATCGAGTGGGTTATTTTGCAAAGGCTAAAACATGCTGCGAATTTATTTATTCAGTCGTATTTATATTTTTCTGTTTGTTAATTTTACGGAGCTATATGCATATTTGATTATTTACCACCAACATTTAAAAATTCCAAATTCACCATAATACATAATAACTCAATCAAGCTGGAAATAAAAAAAAAAAAACAAAAATAAACATGTAATTTAAACACTCAATGCCATCGCATGGCATCCTCTCATCGTCATCATCGTCGTCGTGGTTGTTCAAAATAAAACAATCACATGAAAAATAAATTAAATTCCATGAAACCATAACAAATCCTCGAACTTTGCTTGCCACACCATTCAAAGCTCTTTTGTAAACAAAATCCGAGAGCCAAGGATGATGGAACGCAAAGACATTTTTTTTTTGAAAATTCGACTGGCTAGGGAAGTTAATGAAAAAATTAAGGAAATCAATGAAAGATTATTGATTTTATTGTACAATTTTGATCAATTATTGTGTGTGCATTTGATATGATTACGTGTAAATAAAACTTACTTAAATATTTACAATAATAAATGGGAGCATCTCAATATCTGAAAATGCGTTATAACACATATCTACACTCATACTATCAACCAATCCCAAAACTTTTTTTTGTTTATTTGATGTTTTCAATCCTGGGACGAAGCATATACACAAAAACAAGGGATAGCAATTTACGTGACAAAAACCACTTTGAATTAAGTTTTTATGTTTGGTTCGTTCAATTTGCCAACCACTATAATAATAAAAACAAAAACATAATGAAAACCTCCTGGCTCTTTGTCTATTGTGTCCTTGTCTATCTCTCTATCGATCTATCCCACTCACTCTTTACACTCTTATGGCATCGTTTTATCCTTTATAAATACCAACAACCTACACAGAAAATCCAAACGACCACCGTCACAAGCAATCCTACCCATTTGCGGAGAGAATCCTGAATCCCAAATTATAAATAAATCCACCTCTTCCACCCCATCAACAGAATAAGCTCCAAAATGAATATTTCGTATTCGTATATGTACATCCTTTTTGTGTCCTGTTTTTACACAACAATATACATATACAAGTTTACATATTCCAATGCATGGCTTCATCGTGTGTATCATGGATATATCATTTCCAAAAAAACCCATAAAGTAGTTTAACACTTTTCTCTATACAAATGAAAACCTAAGTTGAATATATGAGAAGGTAGTGTGGAAAATTTGAATTTAAATTCGCTTACCAACTTCCGGTTCGGTTGTTTCAAGAGTTTAATTTTTTAATAAAATTGTTTTATACTTTTAAAACAGAAACTTCAGATTGAAAAATAAATCCGACGAGGAAGAAATAAAATTTTAATTTCAGACATAATGTGGTTTTAATTTTTATTATTTCATCTTGTGAAAATTGTGGAACCAAAAATTCCTATACATTTTTGTTAAAAAAAAACCTGCGAATTACGATTGGTCGCGAATTTCGACATTTAATTCATGAGTACTCAATGACAACCGAATTTGTCATAAACATAAATATATATTAGATTGTGACTTTTCACTACGCCATCCATGAAGATAGTTTTGTGGGTGAAATCGGTGAAGGGAACAGAGCTCCTCACCGCTCTCAACCACCGAATCATTGTCACTCACCCACCGAATCATCGTCATGCTGTAGTGAAATGTCACAATCTAAACAGGCTCATAGACACGCAACAATCTTGAGATAAAATTTGTGAAATACATTCTGATGTTTTGGATTGCTAATTTTTACGTTTGACAGTTCGCAGAAAATAAGTTGTTAGTAACGTTGGTATCACTTAGTCAAATAGTGAAAACCAAAAATGTTGAAATTTTTCTCTAGAAATTGCTTTTAAAGATTTATTAGCATATTCAAAGGTCGCAGCTCATATGCATAGTTTACCGATGAAAGTAAGATTCTTTATTGGATTAAATAATTTAATTTAAATAATAAAACAAACACTGACACCGCACATTGTAAACATAATGCATTTGCGCAGTGTAAACGTCACACATGCGCATGTGTGAACCAATTCGTTCATTGTGAATGCAACCTTATACAAACCTGAAGAAATATTTCGTTTGACCCTGTTTAGATTGTGATCACTATGCCCGCGTCTAAACAGGTTGAAGCAAATTTTTGCTCACAGTTTCGATAGTTCTGTTTGTTTACTTATTCCGGGAACCACAAAGACAAGAAGTTGCGAATTAGTGATACTATTTGATTCTGTTTGAAATGGAATGAACTAAATCTTCCTTGTGGTATTTATAATGTAAAATGTTTTATTCCGACAACATATTTCAATATAAAAAAACAAATTTTAATTTACATCAAAAATACTCTGTGCTGGAAAGAGCGAATAACCTAAAAGTCTAAAAAACCCACAAAATTATCTCTATCCTGTGTTTTCAACAAAAAAACTTCTATATAATTACATAATTTTGTTTTCGTTTTGATCAGAGGATAGATAAATAATGTTGATGAGATAGATTCGTCACATAATCACCATGAAAGATGCTTGCTCATTTAAAAAAAAAAGAAGAAAAACCCCCTCCATAACAACTTTTTCATTCTTCAAAGACTGCTCTAAAATCTGTGTCCCATAAAATTTAAAAAAAAATTTTCAGTCTTTGTTCCGTCGTTTTCGTTGAGATGAAAATAAAAAAAAAATAATCAAATTTCCCATTAGGTCATTCCTTATCTGCGCAACATAAACGTACATTCATATACATAAAATGTACTACGTTTATATAAGTTTTATGAACGAATGGTCGTGTTTTTTTTCGTTTTTAAGAGATTATAAGTACTCCAGTTGTGGTTCTTAATTTCGTCAGTCTCCACCCAAGCGCGTTAGCATTATACTATAAAGCTAGCGCCGCCGCGGCAAAACACAGCCGCCGTTGGCAGTGGATAGGGGTAACACAATTTTCCACAGATACGTTTCACATAATAATAATTGTGGCATACAATTTTAAAATGTAGTGGTAGAGCTGATAGTCATGATCCATCTAACCATGAAAATAATTTCGCTCTGTGTTGCTTTTTCATATATATGCAGCTAAAGCAGCAAATGGCAAAAAATGTAGATTTCAGAAAAAAAAAAAAAAAAAAAAAAAAACAAACCACTCATCTTGTTGTCGGCGCGGCGGCAAGTTTTGTTATTTAAATGATTTTTATTATTTAATTTTGTTTTTTAATTTACTCTGCTTCTTTTCGCAATGTGCTGATTTTGTTTTTTTGTTCATGAAGTTTTTTTTTGCTTTGTATATTATGTGGTTTTCTTTTGTAATCAAATCGCATTTAAGCGCAAATCAGACAAGTCTATGGTTTCTTGTTTTTAATAATTTTTATTTTAAATATTTTTTTATTTTATTTTTTACAAAATAACGAGCGATTTGGTTGAAGTTTGTCGTGTTGTTGTGTATGAAATTAATGTTGCCACTTTGTTAATAACTCTTTTCTAAGAAAATAAAAAATTTCTTAATTTTCCAAGTTTTTAACAAAAAATAAATGTATGTATTATTTTAATACTGATTAAATATTAAATACAAACAAAATGTGCGTTGAAGTCCGCCAAAATCATATACAAGCGACAAAAAATTTAAATATGTACTTCTTGAGCTAAAAATTAAAACTCCTACTATGGCAACCCTAGATGGGGCCAAAAGGGAGCACTAAAAAAATATTTATAATAACTCAGTTGGATGAGAATGATGTTCTTGCTACGGAATGTTTTGAAATGCTTTCATGTACAAACCGACAATAAAGATGATGATACTGGGGCTGGCTGAAGCTGCAATGGTTATGTTGATGGTCGAGTATGTAGGGTCGCAAGGAAGAGAAAATCTGGTTTAGTCAGGGAAATAAATTCAACGACTGAAGGCGAAGTTTGTATCTTTAGAATAAAAAAAAATACAGCATTAACAAAGAATAAAAAATATAAAAAAAAATAAATAAAAGTTCAGAAAAGAGGATGATGATGGTTTTATGTGCTACCAAAGCCTCATAGTATTTTGATCGTATCTTCCAGGTATTTATATGAAACCACTTAGTGAGAATAAAAACAAAAATCTTTTGATATACAAAACAACCAGAACATGAACAGAGAAACAAAAAAAAAATTATAAAAGATACCAAACGAAGTGGGAATGAGGTTGAAAGTTACTTGTATTTTATTTTTATTTTTTTATCTCATCGTTGAGATTCTTTTTCGATTTAATTTGATTTTTTTGTTGTACATTTCATTTATCAAGTTGAAGAAGCATTTCTTGTGTACTCGCTGTATATACTTATACACACCTACCTGTATAAACCTACATATATATGTATTTTCAATAATAAAGTTAACAAGCGACATGTTGTCAGAATAAATTTGAAATTAGCTTAAGATATACCAACATATTTCCACTTGAGATTCGTAAATATGATTATTTAAAAGCTACTGTAAAATTAGTGATGTGTATAAAAGGCGTGTTACGCCTGCCGGGATTTTTTTTTGTAGGCTGGTTTTTCTTTATTTTTTTTTATTTTCTGCTTCTGATGTTTTCATAAATTGCTTGTTGAACAGACTTGTTTATGATAAAATTTTGTTTTGTTCATTAAGATGGTTCATATATACGGTAGGATTAAAAGCAAAATTTTCTGCATGGAAGCCTTGAGCTGTACAAGTATGTGGGGTGGGTTAATTGTTTATGTAAATGGAACCCAACTTCCATGTCTTAAAATGTACCCACGCTGCTATGAAAAAAAAAATCAAAGAAACTTTAGCACAAAGATGTTTATTTTTCAATTCATTTTTTTGTTTTTGATAATGTTGTATTTAATCCAATTAGATGTTGTCAAATATATGCAAATTGCCGTGAAAATGAACAATTTTCACTACATAGCGGAAAGCTGAAAAGATGTTGGTTTGGGCATATATGTAGTTCATTTAAAAGCTTTCATTTATTTTATTGGCTTTCATTTATTTTATTGGCTTTCATTTATTTTATTGGCTTTCATTTATTTTATTGGATTTATTGTTTACAAAAAGTCGAGATGAATTATATGATCACAAGATGTACTGTTGGAGAACTTGTTACTTTCTTCCAACAGGTGCGGTGGAATAGACCAAATTCGAACACAGATATCCAACTTTACCATGAAATTCTCGTACTTTTCATAGTAAATTAACAAACTGAAGCTTTTAAAAACGTTTTTTTTTATTTTATAAATGTCGCCCAACGTTTGGTATTTGATAGTTTTAGTGGTCTGATTTCTATACAGTACAGTAATTAATTTTCATGCAATTATGTCAAAGCATCATTTTTCCAAACCAAGATTATTAATAAGATGGAAAATCTTGGAAATGGCGCCCAACGTTTAGAACTTCAAATTAATTTGGTTTTATATGTTAATTTTTTGTTCACAGATAGGGTAAATTTTCCAACAAGTCCTGACTATGCTTTAAAATTGTATACATTGCTACTCAAAAAAAATTTAAGTTTTTAATTTAACTAGCTTTCAAAATATGTAAATGGCGCCTGACGCTTCATTATTGAAAGCTCTCTTATTTTGGAAGTTCGTAAACAATTATGAAACTAATTTTTTAATATTTTATAACATATTTTTGTAATACAGCTATTCCGGAAATTTTTTTTTAAGTGGCGCCCAACGTTTCACCGCTTAAAGCTCTCCAATATTGGAAGTTCGTATACAAATATGAATTATTAGGCGAAGATAGTGAAACTAATTTTCATTCTATTATAACTTTACTTTTCACCATAACCATTTCTAAAATTTTTTAAATGGCGCCCAACTTTACAAACTTTAAATCTATTCTGACCTGAAAGTCCGTTTAAAAAATTCGGTGGAAAAATTTACTACGTTCATTCGGTTCTAGCATAAAATATCGTCGGTTTGGAAGAAAATCGACACGACTTTACATTGAATTTTGTTTTATATTTAACAAATTTAAAAAAAATGCTCCCAAAAAGAATATCATGACGTGTTTGTATCTACTTTTGATTCATTCTTTTTACAATTTAAGAATTATCGTTTCTTTTTATTAAATTCTGTTTTCTTTTAAAGAACTTCCAAATATTGTCCATATGTTTCCAATATAAAGGTAAACCTCGATTAACAACACCTCCTCATTACCTCGTTGTATACTTTGTAAGATAAAAAAAATTAATTCCACCTTGTGGAATTATATTATATTATATTCAATATTTCATGAAAACAAAAATGAGTGCCAACACCCTCAAAAACGACTTTATATTTTCCCAGACAATACAAATGTCACACCAAAAAAAAAAAAAAAAACAATAATAAAAACTCAAGCCAATCGAATGAATTCCAATTAAATTCGAAATATTTCTACAAATATTTGCATTAAATCGAAAATTTTAATTTATCATCATCAACATCAGTCTACGTTGTCATGTCAATGCAGAAGGTATATACAAATACGAGAGTACGAGTACTGGACTGTTCCTCCTCTCAAGCATTTCATTTTCCTTTGCCATGCAACAGCTACTACTGCTGCTGCTGTTGTTACCGATGATAAACAGCACCATGCCTTCCTTTCTGCACTTATAATTGAATATTTACCTCTGCATGACTGCAGCCTCGCCCAAACTTCATAGTCTCAGAAAAAAAAAGAAGCATGTGTGTATGTGTATGAACCTCCTATGGATCCTAGGTTATGATGCATGTGCAATATTTAGCGGGGATATACAGGAGAAATGCAAATTTACATCCGGATGTAAAATATTTTACCAATATTCAATGATAAATGGGTATTTTGGAAAATTCCTGTTTAAATATCAAAAAATCCATTGGATTGCCTCAATTTATTCATTGTTGTCATTTCGAGAAAATTTCTGTTCAAATATTTAATTCATATGGCAAATATTACTATGAGTAGAAAGCAAAATAATAATTCAAGTAAATATTTATGAGATGGTTGTGTTGTGTGTTAGTTGGGTTAGGCATATGATTGTGTGTTCTCCGGAGTGGTGTTTTGATTTGATTTTCTATAGAATTGGTTCAGTATGTATGTATGTATTTACACAGATTGATTCTAGTGGTTGTATATATATTTTAAGGAATAATACAATGGAATTGTATAAACTCTAAGATAATAAATCAATGGGAAATGAAAAATATTTTATATTTTCAGTAGAAAATATTTTGCAAATTTCTAAAATGGCGCCCAACGATTAAGCATTTTGAATGATTTATTCTTGAAGTTGAACTAGCAATTAACATATATGTAAGTTAGTGTTGGCAAATTAGGATTAAGGGTATGTTCTGTTTGGTTACTTTTTCTTTAAAGAAAATCTTATTAGACTCAAATAGTAACATGAAGTTCTTAAAGGTTAAGAACCAGTTATTGCGTTAATATCATATCAGCCTGCCTCTTATTTCAAAAACTACTTTGTTCTAACAAGAATAAAAATACTAAGAACTGCAGAAGATCAAACCATGTACATTCTATAAAGTGGCGCCCAACGTGAGGAAAAAATATGTTAAATTTTTTTCATTTCGATTTTAATTTTAGGACCACATAAGAGCCAGCTAACGACATCGCTTTAAATTGAACGTTAACTGCAGAAGATCAAACCATGTACATTCTATAAAGTGGCACCCAAGGTGAAAAAAAAATATGTTAAATTTTTTTCATTTCCATTTTAATTTTAGGACCACATCACAGCCAGCTAATGACATCGCTTCAAATTTAACTGTAAATTCTGTAAAGTGGCGCCCAACGAGAGAAAAAAATATGTTCGTTTTATTAAATTTCCATTATGGTTTTAGGACCATATCGCAGCTAGCTAACTAAATCGCTTTAAATCTATTGTGAACTGTAAAAGATAAAACCATGTACATTCTAAATGGCGCCCAACGTGAGAAAAAAATATGTTCGATTTATTTTATTTATACATTTTAGGTATCATAAAATATTTAACTTTTGTTGATGTTTTGAATGAAAAACACATGAAGTGCTCTAAGTATTATACATATATAGTATATTTTACGAACCAATCCAAAAGATGGAAAATATATATAAACATAATTATTATAATATTATGATATCTTTAATTGGCGCCCAACGTAAGGACAATCAACTCAACTATCTTTCATTTTTCGAGTTTCTTTAATTAAAAAAAAAATATCAGCTCTGAATGCAATGCATTCATTAGAAGTAAAAATCGACCCTTATTTTACAAAAGGTAAGCTACGTACAATTAAATCAAATACGTATTATAAAAAAAAGAAAATACCAACATGTATTCAGTAAAAAAAAATGTCGCCTTAATTTAATTACAAAAAAAAAACTCAATTTTTTTGAAAAAAATTGTTCTACTTCCGTGGGTAGAATATTCTACTATGTACTTCAAAGAAATAAAAACAAACATTAAATTAGCTTTTAAAAAGAATTCCAACCTTTGCATATTCGTACATTTCGACCTATACATATAAAAGGTATCCAAAATCCCCAAATTGAAGATAGAAATATCGTCGTGCTGGTTGTTCGTTGTCAACGTGTAAATTTGAATTCAACTAAACCAAGGGAATAATTAATTTCGTATGACGCTTTCATCTATTCCGGGCACGTACTAAAAATATTTATATAATTCCATGCATTCCCTATAGCACTGTCGTTTGCCTTTCATCGTTCGTCGTCCGTTGTCGATGTCGATGTTGTGTCAACGAAAAGGACTATATTTTTAAATAAGGTGTATCTATCTTCAACTACAATTCATGAATGTTTTTTTTTTTATTTGCTTTCGAAAAGGAAAAGAAAATCGTACGTTTTTTTTTGTATAGTAGTTTCCTTTGCTTACTTTTTTAAGCAAGTGTGTATATGCAAAAGATTTTTTTTTTCATCATTCATTCATTCATGATGATTCCAGGAAGATAGTCAAAGAGATGGAGGATTTCATTTTCAACATTTGCATTTTGCCCTCAAGGAACACGTTTCTAATGTAGCATTGATAGAATTTTTAGAAACTGAATAATAATGAAGACAAAAAAACTAAAGATAGACAGAGAGAGAGAGAGGGAGAGAGAGAGAGGGAGAGAGAGAGAGAGAGAGAGAATAAAACAAATAAGATACCTATAAGGACATGAAAAAGAAAGAAATTCAATGAAAAACAAATAGAAATTGTATATCCTTTGTTGAAAGCAATGGGTGTGGTGCCAAAGACGTCAGAAAGGGGCTGGGATGTATGTATATTGTATACATATCTGTCCCATCGATCGATATGATTTAACTCAATGTGAGAAATTTATTGAAGATAAACTTATTCATCCATATGTATTTGATAAATTTATATACAAATATAAATTGATGAAGCACAACAAAATAGAATTCTTTTGTGAATAAATTTCAATGATGCTCTTATGTATAACTTTACTTATGATTTGATTTACATAAATAAGAGGATTTATTTATATTGTGTATATATACCTGCTATTTTGCGCTTATTCAGAAAAATTTGCTTTAAGATGGATGAATATATACATTTTATTATTTCGTTAAATTTTCGATAAAGTTTACTTAAAAGGTTTTTAGGAGCATCGGAAATAATTGCTTTACTAAAGTTTCCACTATGAAATTCTATCAAAACTAGATATACTTACAGCAGAAGTTTTTACTTATTAGGAAATTAAGTATAGTTTCAAAGCTTCGATAAGTTTTATTATCCTTGTTTAAAAACATTATTTGATTTGACGTAATGATGAAAATTTTCAGAAATACCGAACAAAAGAAATTTTAAATAAATGAACGAAGATTTTGTTGAAGCAAATCGATTGGCGCAGTTTATTTCATTGAGTTTGTATAGTAAAGATAAATATTATCAACTATATACTTTTGTAAATACCTAGCTTATATGGAAGTTTTCGTTAAATTTTCGAAAAGGTTGCTTAATTTAGTCATTAAGAGCGTCGGAAATACTTGTTTCAAAAAAGCTTCTATTATGAAACTCTATTAAAATATTTAAAGAAGACATGCTTATAACTGGAGCTTACACTGGTTATGCAATCATCTAAGATAGCCACAGCTTCGATAAGTTGGGTTATTCTTGTTGATAAAAATTGTTTGATTTGAAGTGATAACGAAGAGTTTCGGAAATGCCGAATAAAAGAAATTGAAGAATGGCGAAAATCTAAAATTTTAAACTTTTTCTTCGACTTAATGAATTTTTTCGTCAGCCAAAAAAATGTCCGAAATTTCGAGCGTATTAATTTACTTAACTTAAATTCTTCTTTTCATAAACAATTACCTTCTCTTTTCATACCGCTGTATAAGGTATAAAGAAATGGCTACCCCTAGTAGCCTAATCGAGTGATCCAATTAGCCCTAAATGTCATTGTTTTAATATAGCTAGTACCAAAGAGCACACAAATATAGCAAGATTTTAGAATAAACATCAATAATTCTCAAATTCTGCTAAGAATTTTAATGCAAAGCTACAATTTTTGAACTGTCGTTCATTAGTTCAGAAAGAATGAAATCTCACAAATTTTTTACTCCGTGCAAATTTTAAGAAGCGAATGCAATTTTTTTTTCCCCTAAAAAATTTACAGCAAAACTGAAAAATTTTGTGGAGAAGTTCTGTTTATATTTCTGAAAACATAAATTTCTGAAATATGAACAGAACTTCTATCTACTTTTATTTATGAATTTTCAGAACGTTAGTCAGGCAACAAATTTTAAATCAGATATGACCTCTTCTCCTTATGTACATTAGCAAACACTCCTTACAAGTACAAAAACATCAAAGTACTCTTCTATAAATAACCACAAAGCCTCCAAGCTTAAATAAAACTTAATTGAAATAAAATAATAAAAAAAAACTATAATATTTCAATTGTCTTTATATAAAATTTTATTTAATTAACCATTTCTGACAAAACAATTATTTTAAATATTCAATCATTATACAAAAAAACCAACCGCATTAATCATTCACAAAAGCTCATATCAGCTCTCCGGCAACCATCATCAATATTGCTCAAAACCCAACTATTATAAATAATTGAAAATAGCAATAATAATATTGCAAAAAAAAAAAATACGACTATCATTTTGCCAGATGAATAATTTAATGTTTATCGCGCACATATTGTTCGGAATGAGATTTTGAATGTGAATGTGAGTGGGTGGGAAATTTTAACCCCAACTTCCCCCCAAACAACGAGATAAACAAAATATTTTTAAAATTCAAAACACATCGAAATTGTATATGTTATGTATATCTATTGAAATATTTTCATTTTAAAATTCATAGGCTAAAGTGGAAATATATAAAAAACATACACACAAAATAAATAATAAAATTCCGACAAATTAATATTTATGTTTTATTTATTTGCTCGCCTTTTTGTGTTTTTTCATTGCATTTTATAATTTTTAACATATTGATACAAATTAATAATTCAAAAAGTGAAATACACAATAAAAACAACAACATATAATTTGTAAAATAAACAAAACCCCATAATGCTACTTTATGGGTTAACCAATTCTACCCTCTCCTCTGGGACTCACTCTCTATACGGATGACTTGCTCAACAGGGGGGCTTTTAAAATTCAATTTAAAATTATATCCTTCTCTCATATTTAAAAAAAAAAACGAGCAGACGACGACGACGCGAACGGACGGACGGTAAAAAAAAATAAAGGGCAAACAAACTTAGAAACACAAGCGTATCAGTGGTAACTTTGTTTAGGCGAAAAGTGTAAGGTGGCCGCAAAAGTCAAGCGATTAAATTTAGTTCTGAACCATATTTAACGTCACTATTCTCGGTATTTTGAATCCTTACTGTAGTGTATGGGAAGCAACATCCCCAGCAATGAATTTGAACTAGCAGCAAGTCTAAAAACTGGGGTTAAACGTTCATCTTTAGTTTTATTTAACAACAAGTCAGATCTGATAAATTTAATAATTTAACCGCAAGATTTTACCTTAGACACTTTTCACTTTGGACTGCCTCCTCCGACTTTGACTTTGACGTCTCTGTACTTTATCTCACTCACACTTTATGGTGAAAAAAAGATGCCTTTATTGGCCACTTCTTTTTCATCATGAAGTGGGAGTGAGATAAGTATATACAGAAACGTCAAAAAAAGTCGTATGAAAAAGTCCAATGTGAACTTGAAAAGCGTCTAACTCCCCTTTCACACGAGGAAACTGGAGTGTTCAGCGGCTTTTCAGTTTTTAGGTGACAGGGGCACCAAGTAAGAGAATTGAACAATTGGTGCATTGAAAATTAAAAGAAAACGTCAAAAAATCTCCAGCAACTTGTTTCCTCGTGTAAAAGGGGAGTAAAGTAAACAAAAAACTGACAGTTAATTTGCTCACCAGTTCGTAAGCTTTGTTTGTTAATTTTATCTTCAAAATGGTATGGAAAATTGTTTAATTTAGGAAGATATTTTTTAGTTGGACAAGAAGACAAGGTTTTTTTCCATATAACATTAGTTGCAGCTCGGGGAGAACCGAGGCCTAATGACTTACACACTCAAAAATTCATGTATGTGTATTATAAGTCTGAAGGAATTGAAGGATCTACAATTTTCCGCCGAATACGGATTTACACGAGTGACATGTTGTCCCACAACTTCCACTTTCTACCCATTTTAGCAAAAAATTCTGTCAAAGTCCATAAAAAAATAAAATTGGACTAGAATTGGTCAAAATTTGCAGTTTTGGGAAGTAAAAAAGCAGATCTTATTTATATCAATTCCGTACCATTTATTACTTTATCGTGTAAATTGTCAAAATCTGTCAGTATTTTCGTCATAAAAAAAACTGACGTTTAATTTTGACATTATTATTGGCATCGTGTAAATATTGTTCTGATACAGGTCGAAAAGCGCCCCTATTGGCATTTTTAAAGTCATTTCAGGTCCGTTCCTAAATTCATAAATCCACCCTTGCTTAAAAGAAAATAAACGAGGGGCTGGGTGAAGCAATGTGATGATAAAAAAAATATCATGACTTTAAAAATAAAATCATATTTCTTTCCCATCGTTCGTGTCCGGGTCCGTCCAACCAACCATCCATCCATCCATCTATCCATCTATCCATCTATCCATCTATCCATCCTGACCTGAATGAAGATTAATAACATCAAAGCGTTTGCCCCAATTAAAATGAAATTCATTGTAGCGAAAGAGAGAGGAGAAAAAAAGAAGAAGAAAATTGGGGGTGACTGTATGCGGGGATATAGAATGATGACAGTGGGGATGAATTGAATAGTGTATAGCACGAAAAGCTATATGAAATGATACTAGTTATGATGGGGGAGTGGGGTTTTAAATGCTGACAGAGCAGTACTATAGTACCTAGTTTTATTGTAGCCTTCTCTGAGTCAAGGATATGTATTTACATATATACCGATGCACAATTTCTATAAAATAAACCATTAAAGCCACACAGTCTTTCAAAAAAAAAAAAAAAAAAAAAAACTAGGTAAAGTTTTCTTTTCATTTTACTTTGTATATTAAAATTACAAAAATGAAAAATAACCAACCAAAACAAATTAAATTGATTTTATTTTTAATTTTCAATGAAAATTTATTTAGAAAGCAAAAATGAACATCACTTTATTTTAAATTAATTGAAATAAAATTATCGCACGCTCGTGAAAAAAAAGAAAATATTTATTTTTATTTTATTTTCAAAAGGATTCCGGTGGATAGCACCAGAGTGGTGGTTAATGTGAAAGAAAAAGGGGAGGCAAAATGATGATGTTGAAAACTAATAGGAATTAATTTAGGTATATAAATGGGAATTAGAATTTAATTAAAAAATTGTGTGTCGGTCTGAATTAAAGGCAATTGCTTTATAGCGCAGCAAAATTGTGATTTTGATTTCTTTTTTTTTTTGAATAGATAGATGGCAAACTATTTTGTTTGATTGGCGCGGTTGAATCGAAGCGGAATTATTTGATTTAATTTTAATTCAGCTGTTGAAAGTTTTTATTTTCAAAATAAGATTGATCTGTCGATATTTTAAAATAAATTAAATTTATGAATTTCTTACCAGATAATTTTGTTTTCAATTTTTTATGGGGAGCTTACCTGAAAATAGAGAACAATATATTTTATTAGTTTTGTGTTTGATGTTAAAGGATTTTATTTGATTTTTTTAAAATATATTGTGACAGAATAAAGGGTAAAATAATTAAAAATGCTGATGAGTCCAAGTGAGATCGCCGAGACGAAACGCCAATTTTTGTAGGACTTAAAGGCCGTTAAAAGCTATTTTAAAAATGCTTTTTTTGATTAAATTGAAGAAAATTAAACTTTTTTATTAAATAAATTTTTCTAAATTCAATAAATGTTTTTTTTTATTCAGTGAAAGTTTTTTTTTTTTTTAATTGATAATAAAATATTTTGAAGGTTTTATGTGTGAAAAAATTAATTTTAAATCCTTTAAAACGAAAAGAAAGGAGAAAATACCAAAAATTAGTTACATGGCAGGTACTGTTATGAGACTGTTATGAAACTTTAGTTTTTATGTCAATTGAAATATTTTAGTGTTCCCAAGTTCTCAATTTCAATATTTTGGGAAATCACAAAAATCGTCTGATGGTCTATTCTTCACCGGGGAAGGGGATATGACAGATGGGTATTTTATACATTTGTCACAAAAATTCAAAATCCGATTTGTTACAAATTTGTTGCAACAAAAATTAGGTTTTGAAGATACAAAAAGGTAAAAAAAACATTTTTTCAAAAAACTAGAAGCAGCCTAGGAAATGTAGACTTTCATTTCGAGAAATTTTCGATAAAGCTGAATCTCGGTCGAGAACTTTATTTGGTTGACATTTTCCTTAAAAGTACTCTAAATTTTGTCCAGGGCTTTTGATTTAGTTTTTTGTGTTGCTCAATAATTATTATAAATTAATTTGGAAGATGTGACAAAAATTATTGCTCATAAAATTCTAAAAAAAATTAATTAATATTTAGCGATAGATTTTGAGAAAAACGTGCTAAAAACACACCGAAAATCACACAGTCAAGTCTATAACTCTTTTAAAAAAAATATTGACACAAGGGTAAATTGCAGAATTTTAAAAAGTTACAAATTTCTCTTTAACATAAAAAAACCCAATATAATTCTCGAAATAATTACAAACAAAATTTACCTTTTTCACCCCTCAAAATCAAAAGCAGAGGTTAAAATTGTATGGTAATTTTAAGGATGTGCTTGAAATGGAAAACTCTCCACTCATTTTTTACCCCGGTGCGGTGACGCGGCGCGGCGCGGCGGGCGTGGCGTGGCGGGGGTCTGGAAAATTGTACAGTTAAACACAAAAAAACCCGAGATTGTTAGGTTTGCCTATATTTTTTACTCGAAATCTATAACACCTATACGAAAAAAAATGTTACAATCTTTTGCGTGTAGAGTCGCAGCTACAGTTTTTATTAAAACACTTCTTAAAAAAAAATGATATTTTTCAAGATATTTACATAGCTAAAATTTTCAGCTCATATCCAAATTTAGGGTCGACATTCAGCTTTTTATGAATTCTTTCGAAGTTTGGTCTATTTTTGTCAAATTTGCGTGGAATTTAGTTTTCAAAATTTTTCAATTTTTGGTGCTACGTAATTTTAATAAAAAAAAACTTTTGTAGAGCCGACATATTAAAGAGATTTGGTCTCTTTTTTTGTTATTTATCAATTTATCATGTTTATCTTTGCTGGAAAAAATGAGCAATTTAGTAAAAAAATTAAAAAAATGTTTTTGGTTTTGTAAATATTTTCTGCATAGAATTTTGTAAAATTTTTGAAAGCAATGTATTTCGATAGAAAATTTAATTTTCTACAAAAAGTTTTTTAAGTAAAATTATCAAATTCGGCTTAGTTTGCGAGTTATATCAGAAATATTGTAATGTAACCAGTGTGACCATTCTCTCAAAAAACTTAAGGGTGAATTTATGTATTAGCGCTTTGTGGTTTTAGTATGATACGGTCCCTCGCTAACATTACGAGCCAGTTTGTTTACAGCTGATCATCTTTAACCAAGAATTATTGCAACCTGGTTAACATCGAATGTGCATGGTAATCAACATTTTTTTTTTCAAGTATTAAATAACCACCATTTAACAAGCAGCTGTGAAAGCCATGGTTCAGATTTAACCCACTGTGAACAAACTAGCCCTTAAAATAGTAATAAAATTCCTTAAAACACAATATTGTTCCTTTTTTCCCCTTATATACATATTTTCCGCTCTATAAATTATTTTTAGTGTTTAAAAATGTCTTGATATACAAAAACAGTTTTAATTTTCGTAAATTTATTTTTAGCTCATTTATTTTAAAAGATTTGCTTTCTGTTGTTCTTCTTAGAATTATATTCAAGACACAAAAAAAAAATAGGACCACATAGTTTTTTCCAATTTGTATAGTGTATTCTGGCAATGGACCAAGAATATTTTAACATTCAGCTACTACACATTTTTTTTTTTTTTTTTTTGTTGCTGATGATGATGATAGATGTTGAGGGCATTAGGTGAGATGGAACATAATATAAAATGAAATATTTTGTTTTCTACATTCTGTCAAAATAATTTAGTTAATAAATAATTTTGTCTGTGTTCTAGTTCATTAGACAAGATGACATTTTGAGCTTCATAAAAAATCATAAAAAAAAAATTGAAATCTAAATATAATTTGAAAATTTGTGTGAATGTTTTTACAAATTGAAATAATTTCGAAAGAAAAAAAAAAAGAATCAAATATTTTAATTTATTCATCATCACTTGATGTTTTTGTTTTGTTTTATTTGTTTTTGGCCGGAACAACATTATTATTTATATTACAATCCAAATTGTGGAAAAATAAATCGCATGTGGGAGTTTCTGTGTGGTCGGCCTTTGTGTTAGGGATTTTTTTTTATTTGTAATTTAAATTAATTTATTTTTGTTTTAATGATTGATGAGGTTTTCAATTTTCGATGTAGGTATATGTTTATAGTTTATCAATAACTTATTAAAAATGAAAATGAATTGTTGTATATAATATTTTGTGGTTTTGATAAAACGAAAGTTATGTTGAAAATTAACTGAATCATTTTTGGGTTTTTGTTTTATTATTTTTTTTTATTTAATAAATATATAATTCAAAAATATAGATTTAATTGAATGTTATGCTCTTCTCTGACAATTAAAATAATTGATATATCATTGTTATTAAAAGTATTTAATTGCGATGTGAAAATAGCTATCAATTCCAAAAATTTAACAAAAGTCCACATAATTATAACAAATGAAATATTTTTATATGGTTGATATCATTAATAAATTTAACCTCCTTTAGTTTATCTCATTATAGGTATATGACTTGGTGTTTTCGCAATTTCCATGGAAGCAAAATGGAAAATTTCTGTTGAAACTTTATTTAATTCAAGGGTGGTTTTTCCTTTATTATTTTGATACCATTTAATACCAAATAAATATTCTAAGTATATTTCCAAAATGAAAAAAGAAAAATTAAATCAAATATTTTTACTAACTTGTCAGGGTGATTTTAAATGAAAGCACTAAAATGAAAAAAAAAATCACCTACACAAAATGTAAATAATGATATTTGTTACCATTTATTGTATAAAAAAAGATTTTAGGTAGGTACAGATTCTGATTTCTTTGGAATTCAAATTTTCAACCAATTTATCGAGCAAGACTGGGCCACAGTGCACAAATCTAAGGTAATATACCTACTGTGCAGGTTGTCAAAGTTGAAAGTGTCAAAAATTGAAAATGCCTGTTCGAGTGACATCGTAACCATCTTCCAATGAATTTTGACACTTAATAGTTCTGTATATGTGAGATGAATTATATTATTTAATGTATGTGTATTGTATATAGAATATTAAATTCGAAATGTCAGCAGATTGCAGTCTAATTTGAATTTTCTTAAGTGAAAAATAATCCAACAATCCAATGGACATCGCAGTCATCTGCCAATGAAATTTGACACTACGTCGTTTGACAGATACGGGACAAATTATATTTTGACGCATTATAAGAATATTTAACTCGATCTGTCAGCGAAAAGAACTAAAATCGGGGGTTTTCCTGCAACGAAAAATATCACGTTTTCGTCATACACATTTGAGTCATCATAAAATGGAATTTGACACTTTGACAGATAGGACTACAGGAGCCAAACTATATTTTGACGCCTATGTCAGTTGAACTGATAGCGTAATGAACTGAAACCGGGGTTTTACTGAATGAAAATAAGACCATTTTTAATCCATTGGCATCTAACTAATCCTCCAATTAAAATTTGACATTTTGTGGTTTGCCAGAGTCGAGCTTTAGGTCCCACAGTACCTACACATATTAAAGGTAATACCAATAGCATTTTCATTTTTGTTCAGTTCTGCGCATCTGTCAAATTCGAGGTATTATATAGTGGTAAAATGGTGGATCCAGTGCCCCTTTCCTTGTCTAATTTCAATATTTTGTTGTTGTTTCTAATGATGCGCGTTGAGTTCCTGTGGGCACTCGAACAGCCATTTTTAATTTTTTGACATTTTTAACTTTGACAACCTGCGCAATATATTACCTTAGATTTGTGTACTGTGTTAGGTCCGATCCTAAAACTGTCAAATTTTGAAGATCAGAGAAGAAATTCTCTCAAAAATATTAAAACTATCCAAAAGTACGGAAACGCAAATTCACACATATTCACTGCATTCCGTATACCATTTTATGTGAATGACACACACGATATGGAGTTTTGCTTTCGCTTCTTTACCTACTCATTTACATACTCAAATACTGACATTTTGATGTAAATTTTGAATTTCTGTTAAAATAAATTTTTTGGACAGAAAATAACAGGTAGGGGAAATGTTTTATTTTGTCGAGAGCGTTCTCTTTTGTGAAAAAAAGTGCAAACTTTTTGAGTACGGGAACGAGATTGGACAGAAATACCTATTCACACAAATGAGATCTCAGAGATTTTGTTCACTCAAAAAGTGAGCAAACGAATTCAATATTTTTGTCCTCAGAATTTTGACAAAAAAACTGAGAAATTCTGTTCATGTAACTGAGATTGCTGAGATCTCCGAGATCTTATTTTCCTGAACATGCCTAATCAGTGTTTTAAAGTAAAGGAACGCACCTTTTATTTTGGCGTTTAAAGAATATTTAATTTGAATTGTCAGCGGATGAATTGACATCGGGGATTTCTTGAGTTAAAAATCAAACATTTTTCAAAAGTTTTTTTTTTTTTAAATAAATTTGACATCAAAGGCATCTTTTAATGGAATTCAATTGAAATTTCAGATTAATTTTGGAACATCGATATGACTTTCTATTGAAATTGTATATTCATTTTCTTTCAACGAAAGATGCCTGTTAAAACAATAAAACAAACTGCTTCGTGGGACTAAATGTTTGCTAAAACTATAATTACTCTATTGGACATTAAGTACATTCACGTGCACTGACAATTATTCTACATAAATGTAATGTAATTACGATAATTAAAGGTATACCATGTTTTTTTTTTTTAAACATGTTTAGCTATGTACATGCAAAGTCTCATCACAAAAATGTTCTTGTTCATATAATCTATAAGTATGTAGGTACACTACACCTATCGATAACCTGATAATGTTGTTTGTTTTGCAAAAAAAAAAAACAGAATCTTGTTTTAATAACTCATTTAATAAATTTAAATTGATCAATTACCATCGTTAGAGCACAATTACTTAAACAGGTCTATGAATTATTTTTCTATTTAAATGAGCTTATCAGAAGTCCATGTTAATTGTCAACTTCATTTATAATTGAAATAATATCTTTTTATTTTTGTTTGTTTTGCTTTAAGAAATGCAAATATGTATAGTAATAAATATACATTTAATGACTGAGCATTTAAAAAAATATAATATGTTATTTGTAATCAAATAATATATAATTTTTTCTGTTTTGCGACAAGGGCTGTTGAGTTTCTATAATTAACAAGTTGTAAAGTGTATAGACTTGAACTAGTTAAATAACAGGCATACACAAAGTTAAGAGTAATTAAAAAAAAAATGTTTACTTAGAAACTTAAGTTACACACCCATTTTATAAAACAAAATTCACAACTGTACAGAGTACGTATATATGAAATATGAAGTTTGGACTTTGGGGGTTCCATATCTTTTGGCTCAAGGTAACCTTATTGCAGAATTTTTAATGAACAAATAAAAAATCTAGTACAATTAGAGGACATAGATAAGCTTACATATTAAAACACAAAATATAATAAATCAGCCTCATCGACTTCTTATGTGAAGTTGTTCATTTTTTGTTTCAAAACACATTCTGCACTTGTGGAAATTGCCTAAGATTAACTCTAATTTCTCATGACGTCATTAATTGTTCCTTTAAGTTAAGTGAAACTTAACAATATTTACCTTCTTTCGATTTAGTGCGATCTGAAAAAATATGACGCCACTCGATCAATGCTGTCCCAAAATACTTTTACACTTTAATGTCAATGCTTTGACATCACGTAAAACTATGGCGATAAATTTCAGCCTTGACACGGGAATGACAGAAAAAATCAATAATTTTTCACAAACTAAAAACTGTCAAATTGCATTGATATCAGTGAATCTGAATTTTTTATATTTTTTTATGGAAAAAATCGTTTTTAGGGATAATCGATGACATTTAGATCAAAGTACTCGATAAACGTCAGAATATAGTTTGTTACCCATCTGCTATAAACTGTGAAATTTCTTTGTAGGATGGTTTCGATATCGGTGGGATTAAAAAAAAAACTCTACAAAATAAGAAATGTTTCAGATTTGATTTTTTGATCGTGAAAATAGCAATTTAAGGGACTTTTGTTGACATTTGGATCAAAATATAGTTTGTTGCTTATGTGTCAAGCTATAAACTGTCAAATTCCATTGGAGGATGTTAACTTGAACAAAATAGGAAATGTTTGAGATTCTAGTTTTTGCTCCGAAAAAGAGCAATTTTAAGGATTTTTAATTACATTTGGAAATAGATATTCTATGTACACCATCTGCCCATCTGTCATGCTATATTAATTGTCAAATTCCATTGAAGGTTGACAGCGATGTCAATGGATTAAAAAACCTCCCAAAAATCAGACATTTTTGGGATAGGGCCCTGTCTTTGGCCACATTTTCACATGCTGCATAATTAAGGCTCTCTTAAACCAGCGCGAAACATTCGGAACGAGTGAAAAACTTTCGACTGTCAAAATATATTTACAGGGCGATAAATGGACGGACTGTCAATCGGTAAGGCCATTAAGCAATTTGTTTGTAAAATTTTTTGTTCCAAAATGACATTTGATGTTTTAATCATAAATCCTGACGCGTGTTTATTGACAGCTGTCTAATTTAATTTACTCGAATTAGATCACTCTTTAAATTTTTAGCAAAAAAGAAAAAAACTCTAGCTGTCAAAAATTTAAAATTAAACACATCATTTCTTGTTCTTCGTACAAAAAAAGATATACATACGTACTTCAGGTAATTGCGAAACTTAAATGAAATGTTCAGCAAAAAACCTCACCTTTAACTCGTATATACAAAAGAAATTTAGTAGAGTTCTAATACAATAGATGTATGAACATAGCTACAACAAAAATTCAGTCAGATGCAACAACACTATAAATGTGACATAGTGTCATTTGTTTTATTTTTTCCATCTAACGTTACATTACAACAAAAGTGTTGCAGTTTTAAACATTTTCGCCCTCTATATGACAAAGCAAGAAGAAAACAAAAACAACAACTAAAATTTAAAGTGTATAACACAAGACAAAAGCAACAAAATTCCTAGACAACACAATATGTATAAATATAGCAAACCGAAAACAGTCTCTTAATACTAAAATTAGCATAATATTTACATGCTAAGTTGAGCACTGCTGCATGTAGCAGCCCCCTATGAACGTATAAATGCAGTGCAGTACAATATAGCAATTTTGTGTCGTCGCCTCCTTCGCTCCTCCAGATTGTATACACTCTCGTATATTGCACTTGTAACACCTATTGCCTGCAAGGTACTGCCGCTTGTTGTTGTTGTTGTAGCAATAATAGCCCCGAAATAACAACAAAAACCATTTGCATTTACCATCATCATCGTTGCCGTTGCTGTAGTCGTTGTTGTTGTTGTTGTCGTTGTAGTCGTCACCAAGTTAGAGGACATGAATCTGGGAACTGAGGGAACGTATCCTAAAGTGGGGTCGGTCGGACGGTTTGGTATGGGAATTTACGGGCACTGTATTGTCGATGTGCCTACTGAAAATTGAACAACAAAAAAAAAAAAAAAAAACGACAACTCTTTAATTTTTTTTTTTTGCTGAATTAAGGCCAATTTGCATTGTGATCCTTGGCGCGCACACACAATTGCTAATGCAATTTACTTTGTCGTCGGCTTTTTGAGCTACTCGTATATCGTATATAAGAGATAGGTATGAGAGTGCACATACATATATGTACATACATATGTAGCGGTATGTAGTGCATTAAAAATTAATGTAGCAGAGTGGCACTACTGATTAAAATGTGTGCATCTTATACACTTTTGTTGAAAAATACCCGCAAAGGGGCCGGCGCGGTGGTGGCAGCGGCGGAGCGCAACCAACGGGCATGTGGAATGTGAAGCAGATATATTATGTAGATATAGACAGGAGAGCAGCTGTGAGATGAATTCATTTGGCTTCATGCCTTGTTGATTGATTGATTAGGTGGTGGTGGGTAATGTGGTTTTGTGAAATTTTTGAAATAGTTTTTAAGAAACGAAAATCATTTAGTTAGGTTTTATTGACAATTATTTGTAGGACCATCAGACTAAGGGAAAACTTCAAAGAATTTTTCTTAGTGAAAGCAAATATATTATATATTTGACTATACCACTTAGCATGTGGAGTATACGAGATGTCTAGCACAGCATGTGTTCAATTAAATACATTTCTCATCAAATATCAAACAATTAAAGAATGCAAATGTTTTCAAGGTGCAGTAGAAACTAATTGTCGTGATGGAGAGCCCTCGGTCCGAATTGTGGTAGAGTTGAACGGGTTCATTGGAAGTGTTTGACGTCTATGGGAGTTCATTATCGTTTGAAATAGGTTTTGAGTACATTTTTGGTTTGAATATTTTTTTTAAATACATTATTAAAATCATTAATTTCAACAAGGAACATAATAGGTGCGTTTCTTTTCTTTGAAACTCTGTGATTTTCTTTCCATTTTATTTTATTTTTATATATGAAATTTGACAGACTTGATAAAAATTCGCAATTTTTAACAATACGGGAACAGACGTAATATAAAATAAGAAAGTTCTGTTAAAAGAAAACAATTTTAATGTTCAAAATTCTATCGATAACAAAAAAAAAATATTTATCATTTAGAAAATATTGAAAAACGAGTTAACTCTTAAAATCAAGATGGCGAAATACTTGCTCAAAAAACTAAGTATTGAAGGCAAAAAAAACCAAATGTTTTGAGTCTAGTATAAATAGTGTTTTTAACAGGGGTTTGATGTTTCAGTTGGCTGCCAGCTTATTGGCGGTATACAGTCCTAGTTAATCTTTAAGACTGTGTTAACATTGGACTACCTCATATAACTATTTTTTTACGTGAATCTAACTTCTTTTGTTCAGACACAAACTAATGTGAACACCAGCGACTCGTTAAAACAAAAAAAAAATCTGGGCTCGTTGAAATTACATAGAAATCTTTTAGTCACAAAATTAATATTTTATTAAAACAGTATGTTTCCAAAAAAATAGTTTCTGTATTATTTAAGTGCCAAATAAAAAGTACAGACAGATGAAACAGATGTCAAAAAATATACACGAATAAAAAAAAAAAAAATTAAAAATTCCTTCCTTTTTGAGCCATCTCTTTCTCGTCTTGAAGAGGGAGTGAGATAAAGTACAGAGACGTCAAAAATGCGTTTTGATATTTCGATTGGCAGCAATGTCATTGAATTTGACAGCTGACAGATGATAAGTTGTATAAAGTCTTAGTTTCTTTTTAAAGTAATCCAATTTTCAACTACTTTATCGAACAGCTGGCGCTTTGTATCGACAGTTTCCTGTCAGCTGTCAATTTAATGTCAATAGAAATAAAGTTGCCAATTTGAAAACCAAACCTCTTTAAAAACACTTTACTTAGTAGAGTTAAGACTACGGAAAAAATACATTTTTTTTTTTAAATTTCAAAACCAGACCTCGTACGTCTAACCCCCAAGAATTATTCTTGTGAGCGTGATCAAATTTAGTAGGCAGAAATGAAGGCAACCTGCAATTTTCTATCAAATCCAAAAGGATAACGATCAGTGGCACTTTATTATGGCAAAAGGTCCTAATCCTTCTCTTAGAGGATTTTGTAATTCTTTTGCAAGATACCCCAAGTTGCCCCGGCAAAATAGTCAAATACACCACGATAAATCAATTATTGTGGTGCTAAAAATTCCCATCACTCTTGATTTAACCACAGTTTCAACAAAAAATTATATTAATATGTTCAAATTCCAATTATTATTCAATGTTTATAGAAAAAGTGGGTAACTCGGGCGTATACGTACTATTTTCGAATTCATTAATTTTTTTGTTATCATTTTAATTTTAAATAAATATAGCTAAAACGCACGGAGTCAAAGAATGAGCCTCATTGCTGGTCACAATTTTTCAATAAAACAACGAATCTAATGCGGTTGACTTTGGGCAAATTCATCGAAATTTCGAAACAATTTCGAAAATTTAGTAGCGTTTTTGAAACGTACAATAGGCATGTTCAGGAAAATCAGATCTTGGAGATCTCAGCAATCTCAGTTACATGAACAGGATTCCTCAGCATATTTTCTCAGCTTTGGTGTCAAAATGCTGAAAAAAAAAAAATCTTGAATTCGCTTGCTCACTTTTTGAGTGAGAAAAATTTCTGAGATCTCATTTTTCTGAACGGGCCAAATGTATCCACAATAAAAATATCCACAACTATTAAATTTAAATGACATTGCAGCTTGCAGTAAGTTAACAATTAATTTGACTGATAGAACTTTCAGAAGTTAGAACTGGGTTAAAAAAAAAAAACGAAAAAAACTGTTAACATTGAAGCTTGTCTGGTTATTTTACACTACATTAGGTCTGTTTCTTTACTTCCCAAAACTGCCACATTCTATCTATTTTAGCCCAAAGTTCTGCCGAAGTCGATACATACATACAAAAAATAAAATTGGACTAGAATTGGTCATAATTTTCAGTTTTGTGAAGTAAAACAGATCTATTATTGTAGTTTTGAGATTACAAAAATGTCCAAAATCGTTATGGACTTTACATTTATTTCATATTTTTAAGAAAAAAAATCCAACAAATTAAACTGTACCCAACAACGTTCGACATATTTGCCTTCTAAATCTTTAAATCCAAAGATATATAGTAAAATTTGAAAAATTTACCAAGCTACTGTTTCAAACAACAATCCAATTAGCACCTATGCAGTAAATATGCACTGCACCTGCATTTTTATTTTTACACAATTCTACAATCGAATCAACTTATTTGTCCAAATATTTATCTATACCTAACTATAAAATCTCTGAACAATTAATATAGACTCTCTCGTTGTAGGTATGTATATAGATATTTGAAAACCCATTGAAGTATATTATTTTGATAAATATTTATCCTATACCTTCTCTGTGAAAAAAAATCAAAAAAATCTAACAACCAACTGCGTGTGCTGCAATCTCTTGTCTAAACAATATAGTCATATAGGCAGTTGTACATTTATAGTTGTCGTCATTTTTCATTGCACAAATATAGAAACAAACACATTTTTTATAGTAACAAAACTAGACAGACACAAGCCCCCGACTATATATTGCAAGTGAGTAAACCTTCTACCTACCGTATCGACGTAGACACGACGCGACGTATACGACGAATCGTTTGCGATGCAATCACAATACAATTTTTCATTACATCATTGTTTATTGAGTTTGAGCTTGCAGCGTTGTTGTTGCAACAACAAAAAAAATAAAAAAAAACAACAACATCACCACCAAAACCGCATATAGTGTGGTTTGATTGGGACTCCGGCTAAGCAAACAGCTACTGTTTATGAAGGTATATACATTGTAAAGCTGATATGATTGGGTATAGCTGCATAGCTTTAGCCATGCCAGCACCTGACATAATATTGCCTTATTTTGAATGTAAGAGAACAATAATTTGGATTTTAATTTTTTGACATTAATTTATTCATTTATGAGGGTCTTAAAAGCCTAGAAGGTATAATGTATGTAGGATTATACGGTATTGTATTGTGTTCATCTTCTACATGAACAGTTGTTTGTTGATACCAAAGTGGGTAGATAAAGATGTTGACTGGCATCACAGAAGCAGAAATTTTCAGTAAGGCCTTGAGATCTGCAGAATTCTACAGTTATTGGTCTTGGTTTGGTTCTGTTTTTTTACTTGTAAGCTAAAAATCAGCTGATGAATTTCGAAACGTAAAAATTTTTAAGCCGGAACCTAGTCGTGCATTTTATTTTTAATTCAAAACAAAGGAGATTACGATCATATATTATGTATTAAGCGTAAAATATGAATATAATAGGTCTGTTCGCGTACTTGTCCGAAATTGACAGATTCTACCAGTTTTATTTTTTATATGAAGTTTGACAGTCTTTCGGGCTAATAATGGTAGAAATGGGTAGGTTTGGGAAGTAAACTAACAATTTTAATATGAGATAATTTTTTAGTTCTGCACATCTGTGAAAATCGAAGAAAATAGTAGATCCAGGGCCGCTTCACTTGTCAAATTTCAAAAACTCAAAGATCCAAATGTTGCAACTGCAATATTTTTTTGTTGTTTCTATATGATGCGGTGAATGTTTGTGAGCACTCAAAAATTTCGAACTGTGCAATAAATCTGCTTTAATCTCGGTTGGATAAGTTATTTCTGGGAACTTAGTATTACTTTTTTTTTTGTGTCAACTAAAATGTCTTCTGTTCTAAAAGAAACAAAAAAACAAAGCATACAGCTAGAAATCTCCAAAATTTGTTTTTTTTTTTTAAATGTTTTTCTTGCAACAGAACATTGCTACCGTTATACATAATTTTTTCTTTCACTATATTCAATAAAATTATATTTACACACATGTTTGAGTTTTTTTTTTCTTGTTTATTACCATGACAAGCAAATAATCTGATTGAAATGTTTTCATTATATAACCTTGTGTTAGCTTAAGCACATAGTATACATAGCAACTATAAATGTATGTATATGTATGTAGATATATATCAACATGCTTTAGGTTTATGTATACTCAATTGGTAAATGTTAATTTAACAAGATTTTGTTTATAAGACAACAAGTATAATAAAATATATGTATGTACATATGTAGAATGGAAATTTTAAGATCTAATTTAAAGATTTGCATAATCAAATTTAAACAAACTTAGGTATATTTGAGTTTGAACAAATTTGTAATATGCACACAATTTGAATTGTGAATATAAATAAAATACACTACCGAATATACTTAAGTTCGACATTTGTATATATAGTTTAAAGATATGTAAAAGTTTTTTTGTTGAGGAGAAAAACATTAAATTGGCAACATTTTTTTTGTGACAGATGATTTGATAACTTTGAGATAAGTTATATTTGATAATTCACCATGGACGGTGTTAATATTGGACTGCCTCTTCCGACTTTTTTTTGACGTCTCTGTACTTAATCTCCTTCCTTTTAATGGCGAGATAGAAATGGCCAAGAAAGGCAGGATTTTTAATTTGTTTTTTAAATCGTGGATATTTTTGGACGTTTTCTTTTGTGACATATGCTTTCTCTGTCTGTACTTTTTCTTTGGCACTTGATTACTACAGAAATTATTATTTTTTAATTTCGAAACTTCTTTTTTAATAAAATTTTAATTTTGTTATTGGGGGCGTTCACATTCAACGACATGTTCATCAACACGAGTCGTGTCGTTAGATTTTTGTAATGTGAACACCAGTCGAACGACTGTCGATCAAACAAGCTCTGTAGTTCAAATTTTTTGATAATTTGCTCTGTCGAACGACCGGTGTAGTAAATGTGAACTACAGTCAGACGACCGAAAATTTAATTTTATATCTTATTTCTATTTTTTTCGTAAGATAAAAAGAGAATAGATTGAAATGAAAGTAAAATAATAAAACAAAAGTAGAAACAAATAAAATTAATGCGCTAGTATTGGTGAAAATAATGAAATTCTCGCCATGTTCGGTGATGTCGGTACGGAAGTCGTTAAATGTGAACGCTAGCGAAACGACTCGGGTCGAACGACACGTCGTTGAATGTGAACCCCCCTAATGTGAACACCAGTCGAACGACTGTCGATCAAGCAAGCTCAGTAGTTCAGATTTTTTGATAATTTCCCCTGTCGAACGACCGGTGTAGTAAATGTAAACTCCAGTGGGACGACCAAAATTTAATTTTATATCCTATTTCTATTTTTTTTTCGTAAGATAATAAGAGAATAGGTTGAAATGAAAGTAAAATAATAAAACAAAAGTAGAAACAAAAAAAATTAATGCACTAATATTGGTGTGAATAATGAAATTCTCGCCATGTTTGCTCTTTGAAAAATTAAAATCGTTAAATGTGAACGCTAGCAAAACGACTCGCGTTGGACGACACGTCGTTGAATGTGAACCCCCCTATTAAAAGATTTCTATTTAATCCTTCAACGATCTCAGATTGGTGTTTTGTTTTAACGAATGCTGAACGTCAGAGTGACAGTCGCTGGCAGGGTTGTTATGTTTGAAAAAGCGGAATCGCCAAACGTAAAATTTAAATATCCAAATTTCAAAATTTTCCATACATCACCAAATTCAAAAATGAAATAAAATTTCGCAACTTGTAGTTTTTACATCAAAAAACCTTTCATAAAAAAAAAACAAAAAAATTCAAAAACTTAAAAATTTAAGAAAACAACACATTTTTGTTAACCTAGTCTTCTTCAATTAATCGTATCAATTGTTGGCAATTGGATCTTTTTTCATATCAAAATTAAAATCGCAAAAAACTAAAAATATCTTTTGTGGTATTACGCTAAACCGATTTTCGTGTCACCAAATGAAATTTTAAAATGCTTGTTTGACGATACATCGCACAATCTGGTCGGATTCACATAAAAAAAAACTCGGAAAAGGCAGTGTAATGTAAACAGCGCCGCATGAATTGAATTACGCAGCGGATACATCGGCTTAGGAAATTAATTGATGTCTCATTGCCATTGAGCAATTATTGATTTCCATCACCACAGCAATACATTTTGACATTTCTTTTTTTTTAAACAGTTTCTTCGCGATATTGAACGACTTTTGCTTTGTTTTGAAATTTAAGAATTGAAAATATGAGAAATTTAGTGAACTTATAGAGCGAAAAAACGTTTGACGGTCGGCAACATTTCAATACTGACATTTGACAACTGAAATTTGACGTGTTTAGATTTCGAAGATCTCCGCAATCTCAGTTACTTGAAGAGGATTCCTCAGCGAAATTTCTCAGCTTTGCTGTCAAATTTTTTACTCAATTCCAGTCTTTTTATTCGGTCGTTTCTTCTTTCGTTTTGTTGACAGCTTGTAGAAATATATGCTTTCATTACATCATTCCCCCTACATTTCTACATCCCTCACCTAAACTGTCAAAAATACGATAGACGAAACGACCGATAAAAGACTCGTGTAATCACTGTCTTTTTGAGTGAGAAAAATCTCTGAGATATCATTTTTCTAAAGAATAACAGCCAAATTAATAAAAAACGCTTAATCCACCTTTATTCCAAGACTTAACTAAACCAGGGGATAAGAGTTAAGCTATGGGTTAAAAATTTCTATGAATAAAACCAAAATGTTCGTGGAATAGTAAGTTGACGTCTACCAGAAATCCCTTAAGAAAATTTACTACAATAAATAAGATGCCTGTTTGGTAACTTGAAATTTTCCTCAAGTTGGGTATTTTTCGTATGGGTTCTGACAGCAAATTGTGATAATTTGTGAAAAAAAAGCTCAAGTTACCAAACAAACCTAAGAATTCTCTTGTTAATATGTTTCTGTAAAAATTGTTATCATTTTTGTGTTGTGTTGTGTCTGTTGTCGGTTTTGTTTTGAAATATTAAAATGGAAAATATAAACAAAAACCGACAGGAATGTGTCCACCTCTTGGGTCCCCATTTAAGTCATCTTCAACAATTGCAATGAGTTTCTTCATATTTTCTTTGCAAAATCTATATCTTCCTAAAATTCTACTCTTTTAGCACTTCCATTGGATCATACCTATTTTAATATATTTTTCTTTTTCTGGTCGTTGATGGCCGGTTGTCCAATAATTGGAAATGGGTTAAAAATTCGTTAAATCTAGCAGACATTATTATTTTTATTCAAAATTAAATTGGCAATCTTCACTTAGGTATTTTTTTTATTTCAGAATAAATTTGACACATCTGGTTCTTATTCCTTCGCTAAACCACCTTCTTCGGTGGTTTAACTTAGTCCACGTCACTTTTTAGAAATTTTCTTTCTTTTCTTTCTTTTATTCATAACATTTTGCACTTAGTCCACGGAATAAGACCTAACCTTTCGCTATTCCATGTTTATTAATTTGGCTATAAGTGTCTAATCTCTACAGTATAGATGGATTCATGTGAAAATAAGTCGCCAGAGCAATTCCAATGTAAACCTAAACATCATGTCAAAATAAATTAAAAAAATAAAGTAATCTGTCAAACTATGTATGTATATGTATATTCGCAACATATTTTAACATTTTAAGCTATACACACAATTCAAACAACTTGTTGTCATTAACTTGATGACGTCTATGCTAAGTCATTACCTATTTTAATCATATTGCCTCTAGCAAGATTGACAACATGGTTAAGCTGACTTTAAACATAAAATATAAAAAATAAAACAAACTTAATAAAGCTTAAATAAATAAAAAGACACGATAAAGAAAGATTAAACTAAACTCCCGCGGGCTAATTCAAACGTTATCTATTCAACTCAACTATAAATGAGTTAAAACCAAAAAAAAAAAAAACGGGCTATTATAGGAACTTGTTTACATGAAGCGTGTTAAGAGTCAATTTTCCACTTTTATTATTATGTTTTATTTTTTTTTTCTTACTGTTATAATAACTTTTATCATAAATCCAATAATTTAAATGAAAATAATAAAAGAAAAAAAAAAAATCAAATAAAATTATCACTTTTACTATTAGCTCACGTTATACCCATTTTATGTATGAATTAAGTCGTCTAATTTCAACTAGGTATATACTACATACCAACCAGACTATCTACCTACCTACAAACATATGTATGCAATGTTATAACAAATCAATTTTTCCATTTTCAGTTTTCATGTCTGCATTAAAGTTTTCAGATAGAGAGATGATAATTAGTAATATCCTGTTCGTGCTATCATTTCCTAATTAATTTCACCGACCACGCACATTTTTTTTATTTTTTGTTTTCGTTATTGTTGTAATGAAAACTGGAATGGAAAATATGAAAACATAAAAGGAGACAGAAAAACAAAAAAAAATTATGAAAATAAAGAAAAAGATAAAAAAAAAACAACAGAGGGAGAAACCAGATCAACAACACAGCTTGAAGCTAGCTATAACACCCTGACACTACATATACTCAGCACCATGGCATGATGGTGTCATTCCACACCATTGGTTCACATTTTATTTTAACACATTCCACAGTTCGACAACATCATGAGAGAATTGCATGTGTTCCATGGTCAACGGCCATCGGACATGCTATGCTAAAGCCAAAGCCATTTGCAATCTACATATATACGCCTTGCTGATGGGCCTCCCTCCTGCAGTGTGTGTGCTTGGTGAGCCTTTGCAAGAGTAAGTAATTTCTTTTGTCATACTTATTTTTTTTTTTGGTGTAGTGTTTAGAGTATAATTGGTTTGTTGCTTGGAGTTTAACAAAAAAAGACAAAAAAATATATATTAACTTATTTAGGGTGGCGCTACATAGACAAGTGTCGGTCTCAACTCTCTATAGCTCCATCCAATTTGTCACCCGTTAAGTTTATTGATGTTACCTTCCAATCGCGTGCACCACTTAAGTGCTGGTTTTTCTCACCTTCTGCTACTTACATATGTACATTGTACATTTGGAGTAGATTCAAACTTTTTCGGGCTGGAGCATTGGTGTCTTATAAAACTCGATCGTAAATGATCTCTTGCGACTGCAGCCATCTGACACACGTCAAACATCATCACGCAGTATTTTCGTGATATTCGTCATATCTGCAGTAGCGTTTTGGCTACAATGAGGTTGTGGCTGCGATCAATGTTGTCTTGTGTCGATTGCAATGTTTTGATCTGCTTGACATTTATTAATCAAAAAGAATGTGAAATGCCTAAACCTAATTTAAAAACAATTTTTTGCTCCAACATCCACCGCGTAGCAGTTACAAAATACCTCCCATCACAATTACAAGTTAATATAATTTTGCAACGCAAAAATCTCCCAAAACGAAATTTCGAAAAATAATAAAATCTTCGCAAGTCAAGCTAATTAGTATTTTATTTCAATGCGAAATAATGAATCTATAAGACTTTGCAATAAAAAATTTCGCATGACGAAATTTCACAATAAAGAAATTTTCACAAACTGACTAAATTTAATATTTTACTTCAATGCGAAGTAATAAATCTACAAGTATTTGCAATACAAAAATTTGACATACAAAAAAAATTCGCAATATATTAAAATCTTCGCAACCCAAGCTAATTAATATTTTATTTCAATGCGAAGTAATGAATCTATAAGATTTTGCAATATAAAAATTTCGCAATAATAAAATCTTCGCCAGCGAACCTAATTATTATTTTATTTCATAGCAATGCTTAGTAGATAATGCATATATAAGACTTTGCAATACAAAAAATTCCCATAATCAAATTTTGCAATATAATAAAATCTTTGCAAACCAAGCAAATTAATATTTTATTTAAATTCATAGCAATGAATCTATATAATACTTTCCAATAACAAAAATCGCATAACGAAATTTCGCAATCTTCGCAAGCCAAGCTAATTAATATTTTATTTCAATGCGAAGTAATGAATCTATAAGACTTTGTAAAACTAAATTTCGAAATAATAAAATATTCGTAACTGAAGCTAATTAACAATTTATTTCAATGCTTAGTACTGGATCTATAAGACTTTGCAATAAAAAATGTTCGCATTTATATATTAAAACATTCGCAAGCGTAGCTAATAAATATTTTGTTTCAATTTAAAGTAATGAATCTATAAGACTTCGCAGTAAAAAAATTTCAAATAGCAAAATTTTCGCAAGTTGAATAAATAAATATTTTATTTTAATGCTAAGTAATAAATCTATTATTGCATAATTATCTATATTGTTACTTTAATTTAGTGTTTTGTGCAATTTAAAATAGAGCACCGATGAACCTAATATTAAAATTTTATAATAGGTGAATTTTTTTGAATTTGCGAGATTTCTTATTGAACATGCGAAATTTTCAAATATGTATGTGATTTATAAAATGTTTGCTATTTGTGATATTTATTTAAAATGAAAGCCTAGTGTGATGCTGATGCGAAACGAAATTTTCTGTGGCCTCCGAAAAGACAATGAAATGTCGAAAACACCGAAAAAAATATATTCATGGAAACTGTCACCAATTTCAAACAGAAATACTTGCTGTAATGCAATGAAAACAACAGAAACAGATACGAATATAACTCAAATTTCTTTTTCTGCAAAAATGTTAGGCAGTTTGAGCATTTCATTCCGTGCAAAATCAAAAATAGTGGATACTTTTCTAAATATCCTCCTTAATTTCGCACATTGAATAGTGTATCGCAGAGTGAAAAATAGGCAAATATTTTTCGTTTAAGATTTCATTCTGTCATTTTTGTATTGGATTTTTCATTTCGCATCAACAGCGTACCAAAAATAAATCAAACATTTTGGTTTGCGCCAATCAAAATAAAATTTGAAAAATCTTTTAATCGTTTGGTTTGGGAGATTTTGTATAAAAAGATCAATTAACAAACAAAAATATAACAGTGATATAATGCCCACACCTACTCTTAATGGGCGTTTTTGACGTTGAAGATTGATTGAAAAAAATATATATAGGGTATCATTATAACTGTCCTCATTCAATCTTAAGTTTTTCTTACTTGTTGTTTTTTTATATACCTACCTACATATGTATATATTATTTTCGTTGTTCCTGTTTGGGGTGATAAAAGTGTAATTTCACTTGTACGTACATCATTATATGTGCAGTGCAGTGAGTGTTTCATGATGAGTGTTTCTTGCCTCTATACATTATAAGCTGCTGTTGCTACTTTCGGCTTTTATGTTCACCTGAAATTTTTCACTTTAGGAAATTATACACATTACACCGGACCCATAATTACCCTCGCATGCACAGGTAGGTAGATATATTTTATAGGTATATACCCTTTGGGGTGTCCTTCAGCTCACACTTACCTTCAATGTGCTGTGCTTTGAATGTAAATGAACGCCCTCGTTTGAGGAAACGACGACGACGACGACGATGGTGATGATGATGATGAAGAAGAAGACGAAGAGTGAATTAAATATTATGTTGCTCCGCACCCTATTTAGCTTCGCTTTGGCTCTTCGCTCGCTCTAAAGGGTGCGCACACCTTTTGGTTGGAGCCATAGATGTTTTTTTTTTTTATGGGTATGTATGTTTATATTCCCTGTGTTCAGTCATCATCATCATCATTAACATAACATATAGCAGCAACCTTCGTATATATGTACTTACATACATTCGTTCACGTTTAATGGTAATGCCTTCCTTTTTCGGTTAAGGCTCGTCGAGCAAGTCTATAGAGTTATACGACAACACTGAAGGAATATCCATAAATTAATTTAGTTTTTTTTGTTTGTTGTATTTTATACTCTCCTTGTTCCTGTGTGTATCATCAGTTTTGCGGACGGAAAAGGCCCCTTGGGCATATATGCGAATGATGGCAAATACGATTGGGAACAAGAAAATGACCATCCGTATACAACAGCGCGAGTCCGCAGAGGGACCGACCGGAACCTAGGCGAAAATAAAATTCAAAATGGCATGTTGCTGTTGCTGCTGCTTCCTTTCGGGTTATGTCGCGATGTTTTGTCGTCCACCGTTCTGTCGTTGTCATCGTCGTCGTTGTCGTCGTGGGTCGTTCCTATAATATTGTGTTGTCGTCCTTTTTCAGGTCGCGTGGTTAGTAGCCATAAATCGAAACGATGCAATGGCATCCAATGGAGTTTCAGTTCTGTGTGTGTGTTTTTTTTTTGTGTCGTCTTTTAGATTGCACAACAAATTCAGTGAAAGGATAGACGGACGATGGTGCCACGGTAGCATTACTGAGGCTATGGAAATGCATTCAGCAGGGAGTCGGCTTTGGGTTTGTTGTTTTTTTTTTTTGTATGATTTTCTTTTTATTACAATCGCAAACAAATTAAGTACTTAAGTTCTGGGCTTGTTAGTGAAGATTGGAACAAGGACAACAACAGAAAAAAAATATCCTAACCCCTGACAATCAGAATGTTGCCAGTAGTTTAATTTACTTGTGTATAACTAAAGCAATAAGGTAAGGTAATTTCTTATTTAATTGTTCTTGTAAAACAATGAGTTTGGGTTTTATTCAATTAAGAAGCTTTTACTTAATAGTTTTTGGCTTGTAAAGTTAGAGGCAATATTAAGCAAAACAGTTTTATTTTATTTTTTTTTTTCGTTTTACAAGCCGTTGGGGGTTTAATTGGTATAAAACAAGTGAAAGAAAGTCAATTTTTTCAATGCTCTTATTTTTAAATAGGAACTCAACGAACTAAAATGTTTTAGTAGAAAGACATTTAACTTTCATTTTGAAAAGATCTTAGCTTAAATGGTAGCAAATCTCAAATTTTATCTCGCTTTAAAAATTGAAATAAAGCCAAATTGGCTCTATATTTTTTTCATTTCCAAAGCACAAGGTAGCCAAATTTCATTTGGAAATAAAACTTGATATTTTGGACAAGAATTAACATTGGTATCAGCAACTCTTATATACCGTAAACAGTTTAAGATTGCGGGTTCAAAGCATTTTAACTCCATTTTTAAAATAAAATAAGCCGAAGATTTATTTAGCTTGGCCTTAGTTCTCTCTCAATTCGAAATGTCAAAATGAAAAATAAGTCAAAATCTGACAGCTACACAATTTTTACAATAAAACCTATCAAATTATAATTCATTATTATTTTACCTGTCAATATTTAATCAACCTGTCAAGACTTGTATTGACCTCATATGATTTTTTTATGAAATAAGGGTCGATTCACAAGGAATCGTTTGCATTTGTTTAATTTTACAAGGTTTTGAGAAGTAAACGAACATAAGTACTTAATATTAGGTCTGTTCGTGTACTTGCCCGAAACTGCCAGATTCTACCAGTTTTATATTTTTTTTTTTATATGAACTTTGACAGTCTTTCGGACTAAAAATGGTAGAAATGAGTAGATTTGGGAAGTAAACGAACAAGGTTAGTAACACCACAAGGTTAGTCAACACGCTTAGCATAATTTGCTCAAGTTTTGCTTTTAGGAATTTGGCCATTGTTTTTTGTCACGTCCTTGTGTCTTATTACATTGCTTGAAAATGGTTTTTAAGAAAAGACAACTATGAAGATAATTCGTAAAGCTTTTTTCTAGTCCCATTACATTGTAAATCAAGCTTGAGCTCCGTGTTAAAAAATCCCACCATGGCGTGGCGCGTTAAACAGCGGCAACTGTTTGGCTGAGCCTATACTGCCTAAACAAAAGAAACAGAACTGCAACTTGAACTAAGCCCGGAATATCTGTCACAATATTGAATAAACACAAATTCAATATTACGTTATCATTCTCACCACAATGAGCAAAATTTATTAACTATATGTACAGACTATAGAGGCTATAGAACGTTATGATAACTTACTATTTCTGTGTCAAATTATTTTCATTTATCAATCCTGATTGCTTACCTAGAAAGAAAAAAAAAAAATAATATTAATGCGGGATTCCATTTGAATTTTATGAAAAAAAAATTATTTGCAGATATGATCTTGATGCAAACAAAAATTTATCGCTTTAATTAAACAAATGTTTTTTTCATTTCATTTATTTATACTGTTAAGCCTTGAGATTCAATCTCATTTATGGCTTAAAAAATTATTTACATTTAAAAATTACGACACAAGTAAATTAGATTTAGAGAAAATGTTCAAGATTTTAACTCACCGATTTGGGCGGATTAACTAACGTTAAACGCTGGTTCAAGTGTGTAATTGGTTATCATCACATACTTGTAACGTAAACCACTGTTGAGTCTCAATTAATCCGCCGAAATCGGTGTGTGAAAACTGCTGAACCACGGTTTAAATATTTGTACAACTGACCCTTAGATACTTAGGTACTACAAGACTAGACATTTACTAAAGTTCAACTCTCTCATGTATCTTTCCTATAAAAAATACATTTTAAGAGGTCCAATTGTCAATAATAAATTGATAATTAATTGATAAATACATACATCTAAAACAAAATTAATATTTTTAGTTAAATTCATTTATAAAAACTTTGTAAATTTGTGAATTGAGAGAAAATTGGCAATTATGTCAATGCATTGATACAATGTGGCGTGTTCAGAAAAATGAGATCTCAGAGATTTTTCTCACTCAAAAAGTAAGCAAGCGAATCCAACATATTTTTTCCTCAGAGTTTTGACAGCAAAGCTGAGAAATTTGGATGAGGAATCCTATTCATGAAACTGAGATTGCTGAGATCTCCTGCATGGATCTCATTATCATCGTTAGTTGAAAAATTCAAAAAAAATATTATTAATGCAAAAAAAAAACAGAAGAATCAAAGCCACCTTATCGAAATTTCAGCGTACCAATGTTGTTATGAACATTTTACAAAAAAACGCAGAATTCAAAACCTCGTACTATAATAGAGAACATATAAAAATTTGGCAGTTTTTTTTTTATTTCTGGAAAACATATAAAAACAACTTACGAAGTCTAATTTCATAGGGTTACAAATAATGATGGCTGCCAACAGTTTTATTTCCATAACTTTTTGCACATTTTGTGGTTTGTCAAAATTAAATGAACAAAAAAGTACAAATTTTTATAAGAATTTTTGTTAAATATCTTTGTGATTTTAAAATCTAAGAACTCTCTTTTTCTTTTACGAGTACACATTGAGACAACTTCGCCTCATCACGTAGATAGGTATAATATATAAAGTCCCTTTTAATTGGAAAAGTTTAACAAAAATAATAATAATAAAAAAAAAAGAAAATATAAAAACGATTCACATTTCCAAGTGCGGAAGGATTCTCTCAAAACAAATTAATTATGACTTCTCTCATTACATTTTTCCTTGGAAACATTTTTCTCATTATTTAATCTCTTTCTTTTTCTCGATTTTCATTTCCTCATTCCTTTTTTCTTGTTTTATTATTCTTGTTATTGCCTTCCTGTACTGGGTATACCTAGGTATATACGAGTATTTTGGGTCGTTTATTTTTCTTTGCAATTATTTTAAGGTTCACCTGCTGCTGTTTAACCTTCTTTTATTTTTTATTTATATATCTAAATAAAGAGAGAGAGAGGGAAGTCGTATAACTTCTAGAAAATCCTATTCAGTTTTGTGAGGATGTTACCTTAAAGAATTCAACCTTTTATCCTTTTGTCTATTAAAAAAAAAGAAGAAAAATCATTTAAAATAAAAAAAGGTAGGTAGGTAGCATCTGTTGTATGTTCGTTTAATTTCAATTCCTTTGCTATGCTAATGAAAAAAGGTAGGTATGTAAAAGAAATGCTTATTTCTTTTTTGCCAAAATGACAAAAAATAAGATTTTTTTTGTATCTATGTATATACATACATTTTCCTTGGAATCCTTGGAAACATAATATTACCCTCCTTAACTCTTTGACAATCACAAAAAAAAAAAAAAAACGTCGACCCAACTGAACTGACTATGCATAAATTTTATTTTATTATATGGAACAATATAATATCTACCTACATAAATATTTTCACAAAACGGTACTATATATAATAGATATACAATTAAGGATCCTCTTGTGTGTGTTTTTGTCTGTCTTTATATATAAGGGTCCTTTAGCGTTGTAAAATGAAACCGCCCCATTAAACTAATGACAATGTTAGCGCAAACATTAATTTGAATGATTTCGATGGTATAATGAAGAAGGGATGAAAAGGACGACGATGACGACGCACGTCGTCAGTCGAGTATGTTACACACAAAAATTAAAAAAAAAAAAAAATGAATGAATGACATTTTACGGTTCAAAGACCAAAGGAATAATAAAGTGAAGAAAGAATCTATACTCGCGCTGCTAGGTATACCTACATCTAACTCACACTGTGCACATCTAACCGACCTTCTTAAAATTAATTTTGATGAGGGTTGAATTTGCTGAGTTGACTTAACTGGTGGAGTATATGTTTTTCTCGTCCCCTCACCCACAATAAGCACAACCACCATCTTTATCACCCTTTGAAAATGTTCATAGTTTCAAGCAATCACTTAAGCATAACCTTCTTCTTTTTTATATTCTTTACCCCTTAACCTACCATCAACAACCTCTTTGTTCTGATAAACCAAAAAAAAAAAAAAAACGATCTTAATTTTCCACAAGAGGAAAGGGTTTTCCATGAGAATGAAATTCATTGCTTTTAACGACATTTTTTAACGTCGTTCAAGGGCTGTTTCTTTCTTTTTCTTTTCTTCTATTTTGTTTTTTATTTTATTTTTATACACTTTGCATAAGGATCTGTGCTGTTCTGTGCTTTGCATGCATATAAAGGACACTCTGCCACAAAGAGTACACATTCTTGTTTTTAAGTGTACCTACTTCACTAGCTTTGCTATATACATTACACAGTATATATGTATGATGATGGTTGTTTGTTTGCCTGTGCGTGTTAACTTACTTCCATTTTATTTCTATTGATGTGCTTAAAATGGCGCGGGCCGCGGGGTTGAGACAGGAAGTTTATTCTTTTGCGCGCTTACCACCCACAACAAAACAATGTAAATGAAGGAGTTTCTGTTTTTTTTTTTTATTTTAAATTTTTCATTGTCCCACTTTGTGTGTGTATTAATTCTTTATTCTATATCGTCAACTCAACACACAAGAAGGAATATTGATGAATTTTAATTAGGCAACTAGGCATATAGGAACAGGAAGTGGTTTAACGCCCATGTGTTCAAGAATTTGTGCGGTTAATTTTAAATGAAAAAAACGAAGAAATTTTGCGTTGGTTAAATTACTCTTCCGTTCTTCTGTTTCAATTTAATTTAATTTAATTACCCGGTTGGTGATTGTTTGCGTAATTTTCTGAATATAAAACTGAGTTTTCGAGTTTTTTGTACATAGTGATACCAGACTCTGGGAAAAAGGTTTTCCCCACACTGATACCCAAAAATTCCCTTTTTTCTCATGACTTTTTGATAATATCCCACAATTCTTCCACAAATAAAATAAATTTTGAAAAAAATATATATTTAATTGTAAAATAATAAAAACGTTGAACGTATGTATGCAGTTTAACTATTTGCAAAAAAAAGACAAAAATAAATACCAAATTTATAGAAAAGAATGTCCAAAATGTTGCGCTTTATTCCTAATGGATTATAACTAATTAAGTAATATTTTTGTATTAAAAATGTCAAATCAAATTTTATAGTAATTTGACAATTTTGACAAAGAATGATTTGGTACAAAAATTCAAAATTCGAAGTTATGAAATTTAGTCAAATCAATGTTTGCGCTTAAATGCGTGCACTTTTACATGAAATTCATTTCAATGCAGATAAGTATGTACCAAATTTAGAAAAGAAAGTTCAAAATAAAGCTCTATGTTCCCAACGATCTATACCAAATAATTTTTGTGATATTTTTGTAATAAAAATGATTTTTAAACCAAATCTTATTAAATTTGAAAATTTTGACGGTTTGACATGTTTGAAAACCAAAGTTTAGGACATCTACTCAAAAACTAGAAATAATCTTAATTTTTAAAATATTGTTTATTTTTCTGGTTGGTGTATTTGAATCTGACGTCAGAATAATAATTCTGACAGTTTACAGTTGTATAAAATAACCGTTAAATTATCATTATTAAGGTAAATAAAAATATGTACGGACAAATGTCCTGAGGATGCTCGAAAATTGATCCATTTAATTTTCAAATTTAAACCAATGAACTTAATTTGGCTCACCTTTAATTTGGTTCCTATTAAACTGTTTTGAAATTGCTGTGCATACTTCCATTTTTTAAACTTTTAAGTGGAGCGACTGAATATAATTTAATAATATAAAAGTCCATCACTAATGTGCTTTCTTACCCTTCTAAGAAGCAAATTATGGTCGATGCTTACCGACTCATTCTAATAAGGTTAAATAATTATGGTACTCAATAATTTTTGTAATCAAAAAGCTGATCTCATAAAATAGACATTAAAACAGAGTAGGTAGATAAAAATAATTTTATTTATTTTTTAATTAAAACTTTTTTAAACGCCAAAAAACTCTAAAATAAAGTACATTAAACATCCGTAATAGCAAAAGGGCAGACGGTCACCTCAAATGTGCTTTTTTTTAAATTCCTCTTTATATACAGTTCATTGCGTTGTTAGGTTAACAACTAAAATGAGTAAAAATATTTTAATGGGAAACTATTATGGGAAAAAACATTCAAGTTTATAATATTTTTGTTTTTATTATTATTATTTTTTTGTGTGTGGCTTAAGGTTTTTTTTTGCTGTAGTTGAAAATATATACATATATAGTACAGACTACAGATTGTTTTGGAGTTGTTTTTAATGGATGAATATTTAGTGAATGCTATGGTTATGGTATAGAAAATAAATTGGGGGAGAATAATATGATAATAATTTAATTTATGTGCGGAGATAATAAAGTTCATTTTGTTAATTTGTTTTTGTTTTTTTTTTTTGTAAAAATAAAAATAATAATGATGGACGAAGTTTTTTCTGTTCTTTTTTTGTTTGAGTAGGTGTGGATATTTAACGTATTTTAAGGTAGGTATAGAAGCACTCCAGGACTCCAACTAAGGAATATAACGGCCATTCACTCAATTCGTTCAGATTAAAACTTAAATCTGGAAATTAGATGTTTTAATGTATAAATATATATATGTATATGTAATATATTTATATACATGTAATATGGTGATAAGTATACGTTTTAAACATTCAAACATAGATTTAGAGGTTTTAAAAAAAAAATTGTTTAAATTAAATAAAACCAATTTTATTAAATACAAAAATAAACTGACTCGAATAAAACTAGGGCCTAGTGACTTACAACTCTCAACCATCCATGTGTGCGTGTTATTTGCAGGAATGGAGGGGACCTACAATTTTTTTGCCAAATCCGAATGGCTTTAGTGATATATTTAGCTTTATTTCGTTTGATTTTATTTAACGTTACCACATTATGGCAAAATAGGAACTTGTATAGAATAAAAATCCCAAAGATATGAATTGCCGTCAGCGATTATAAATTGTGAGACTAAACTCTTATAGCACGGAGCATAACGAAATGTTAAATTGCCAAAATTAAATACAATAAAATCAGCAACTTAAAAAAAACAAGCTGAAAAACCACTCATCTGAATTAAGAGACAACATACATAGGTCTATAGAAAAGTCACGTTCGGGAAAAATTATAAGATAGAAGTAGAACTTTATTTTTTTCACACCCTCTTAATGTAGAACGTATAGGTTAGGTATATCGAGTTTTGTTTTTGTTTTTCTTACATCTCGTACCTATTCAATGTTCTCACAATAATATCTGTATGTTCGTGATGTATTAGGTAGTGGCTCTGTGTATATAGGTATTTGAAAGCCGTTTCTAAAGTCTTGTTATACTTTCCATTTTTACAGACTTTTCTATTTCTCTTGACAATCCCACCAGAAGTATGGTTGCCAATCGATATAGTAAAATCTTTTAAACTTTCTGAAACCATTTTTTTTAAAATCGGAAAAAACTAAATCTAGGGAAATTAAAATTGGGAAATTTAATTAAAAATTAACAAGTACTGTAACAATCTTGAGAAGCTTATAAATCTTATTAAGTAAAAGGTTTTAAGCTTTTGAACTTTTCGTTCTATTTTTAAAATTGTTTTACCAAACTTTTGTCCATCTAGAAAATCGCATCAACATTTTAACTTCCAAAATAATTTCATTACATTTTACTTACTTTTATACTTTAAAATTCAAAAAGGTTTAAATTTTGAGGAAAATCAATAAAACTTTTCATCAAATAATAAAAAAAATGTTTTTCTCTTTTGAATCTTAAACAAATCTCCATAAAATCCCCAAAAAACTTTAAAAAAAAAAAATTACAAAGTGGCAACCCTGAACGAAAGCTAAAATACTAAACTCACTTAAAAGAAGAAGGTAATTCGTGTGTATATAAATGTATGTTGTGCTACATTGAAACAGGAAAACTAAATCTTAACACCAAACTATGTATAACACACAACGACCGACGGTGACGATGACGCCGGCCGACCGACCAACCGAAGCGACGACAGGATGGGAATTCTTGAAACGTGACATGTAGTTAAAATGTAACAAATTTTCCTCAAACATACAACTGATATACAAAACTTTTATGCATATACCTACAACCAAACTTAGAAGGTTGAAAAAAAACTATACTAGGAGTTCAGAAGTGGGATAGCAAAGCAAAAAAATAGAAAAAAAAATAAGAAAGAAAACAAGGAGTTTTCTGTGGAAAAATACTGTGAAAAGACGTTACATAAAAAGCAAATCTCGCTCCTTGACGCCATTTTTCTTTTTAACATAAACGCAGTATGGAAAAAAAAGATACGAATATAAAGAAACAGAAAAAAAACGAGCGAGAAGAAATAAAAAAAAAAACAAACAGGAAAAATAAAGGACGACGAGCAATTTTTAATGTATTCCCTTCTTCTGGCAGCTATTTTGCCGCTTCACTGTAGCTTTTTCTATTATTTCTGTTGTTTTAACTCCGGGTGATGCTGCGATGCCAAACAGAGGGGAGAGAGATAAGAGCGGAGTGGTTTTGGCAAGGCATCCAGGATGGTATGGAATTTTCTCTATACAAGCGAAAAATGCTTAGAAAACTTTGTTTGCACGAGATAAATCTACACAGAGGTGGTGGTGCTATGAAGATAAAGGGGGGTGATGGAGAGTGAATGCGAGGAGAGACAAAAATAAACTTCCAGATGGTTTTTGTGAAAAGACCAAAAAGGGCTTTAAGTGCGAGATGACGACGGTGGCGGATGGCGAGGACGACGAGAAAAGGGAGAGAAAAAGCAAATCAAAAGAAGAAAGTCTCTTATTGTCTTTTTTTGGTTTTTTTTTTTTTGCAGTTTATTTTGCCTTTGTATGGTTTTTTCCACTTTTCCATTTCACTGGGGTGTTTTGTAAACCCCACCAACCATTTCAAATTTATATAAATCCGGATGATGCACATAGCTTTAGGACCCAGGACAGTGAAAACGGGGAGAAGAATTTTCAGCTGTGGGTTTAAAAAGGGTGTTTCTGACAGTCTATGCTTGGGGGACTTGGATATGGACTGTGTAGAACAAGGGAAAGGGTTGGTTGAATAAGGACGAGAAGCAGATTTAAGCTTTAGTTTAACTGGGATTTCTTTATGTAGGTATATATATGGGGATCTACTCTCTATATCCTGCAATGTGTATATACAAACAAAACAATCTCAAACGCATATAGTCAGGCTTTACACACTACACACAGCTTTGTTTGTTATTTTGTTGTTGTTGTTGATATTTTTGCTGTTATACAAAAAAAAAAAAAAAACAAGAAAACGAACCTTTAGCTTAATATTACACACAAATTGGTATAAATGCTTAATGTTGGTTGGTCTTGGTATATATTTACCAGGCAAAGACTATCGTTGGAGATAAAAGTCATTGGAAGGTCAGTCGTGACAGTTGGTTGGGTGGTCCTACATATATACGTATCTACTTGTAAATCGACCAACCTTATAACAAGAGATATTTGAACATTTCTATACCGAAATTCAAAGGACATCAAGTAAAAATCTTTCTCCTTGGCACCAAATATTCTATTTCGTTTATACATGTAATAATGTATACGTAGATGTATATGTAGAAGGTATAAATGTAATTGAAGAGGGTGCAGAATGATGGAATGTTGAGAGAGGAAGAATATTGTTATAATACAAAAGAAGATATTTTATTTAGATTTTATGCTTCAAACACAATGGCAGTGACAGATTTTCCCTTAATTTTAATTAACTTGGCTTTCGTTTTATTATATAGAGAGGGCTTTATTTCTAGCTAAATACATACATACACATATATGTATGTAGGTATAAGCTGTTTGATATTTAAGGGTGATGGGAATTTGAAAGAGGGGTGAGATTTCATTTTGATGAATGGATTAAAATGGAATTGATGAAATCCAATGAATATATTTCTAAAGTTGATAGACACAATAGAGAGGGGAGATTTAATTGCCTTGATATAGCAATAAATTATATAAGTAGGATTAATTTTTCACTTAAAATATTTTTTTGAGGTTTTTTATATTTTTTAAAATGCTAGTGGATTCAATAAATTCTAGTTCGAAATTCAAAACTATAGGTACATTATACAGGGTGATAGGTATAAGGTGCATCAAATAGCTAGAGCGAGTAGTTTGGGTTAAGACAAGAAAAAATCGTATGGGAGGGGGGGACTTCTTCCTACCGTTTAGGCGGGTGGGGCAATTTTCTAAAAATTTTACTTAAAAAAGAAAAAAAAAAAATATTTAAAAACGACGGCAAAACTTACAATGCCATTTCATACCTTTTTGAAAAGAAAGCCAGAAATCTCTGGCTGAGTATGAATAGAAAAGTTATCAGCTTGAGTATTTTGCTAAGAAAGAAAACTTCAATTTTAAAGCTAAAACTTTACTTGAAGTATTAAAATACTTAAGGATATTATTTTATCAAATAAAATACAAAATTCTCTTTCTTAATCAAATTAGTAACCAACGCTAAAGAAATAAGAATATTTTGTAAATTGTCATTGTAATTGTAATTGAAATTGAAATTGTAATTGTAAATATAATTGTAATTGTAATTGAAGTTGTAATTGTATAATACCAGTTGTAGAATTCTTGGGTGGTCCATTGGTTTCACTACTTTTTTATTAAAATAGAATATCAAAATTCGTCTTACTACCGAACGTCATAATTACAATAAAATGGATTTTTCAAGCATTTAATGAACAATTCTTTGTATGTTTGTATAAAAAGGCAATTCTAAACGAAATCTGGAAGGGAAAAACACTCGTAAAACATCACTCTGAACAGCTCAAGTAAATGGAAGTTTTTTAAAGTGTTGCGAGATAGCAAAAGAAGTGTCATTAGTAATTATCTTCATTACCTCAAGCCTCATTCAACTATTTTTACAATACAACTACATAGTTTCCAATCCAATTTAACGGAGTCAAGCATTTATTTTAATAGCGTTTTTTAAAGAGTTTTTTTTTGTTAAATTGGCAACACTTTTTTTGTAAACAGTAAATATGACAGCTGATAGACATACGCCAGAATAAAGTTTGCAAATATGTACATATTTGTAAGTACTGTTATGCAGCTGCTCAATAAAATGGTTTAGACTTCGAGATATATATAGAAACCATTTTGCAACTGTCAGTCCGTATAACTCTTCATCCCAGTGTATTGATAAATCAACAACACTGTTATTTTTCTAATCACTCATTATCCATTTGACTCATGTGCATTTCTCACTAAATTGCACGTGAAAGTTTCCCCAATGATTCTAAATAGTTGGTTCGTATGCTAACAAAATGTCTGACGTACCTATTTGGTTGGAAATTCCCATTAACATATTTTTTTCTTGAACAGATTTAAACGATAAATCTGTTCTGACGAACTCGTGTGGCTTCCGAGTTCCGAAGAATAAAAAGCGCGTGAACACACCTTAATATAAGTTCTGTGACTAAACATGAACGCACCTAAATATAAAATATTTGACACTTGTGTGAACACCCCTGTTGAAGCATCCATTTTGTTTTAAGAAGACTTCAGTGCTTCCTTCAATAGAAGATTTAATAAAGAAATTTTATAGATTTTATTCATAGAAAATCCTAGAATATTTTTATTTTTAACCTATATCTATGTCAGAACAAATGTTTATTGGAATAGCTAATTTTCCATTGTAGCCATTGCTTTCCTTAATCTCTATAGAATGTGAAATACTTGTGGCTAGTTCCGTTTTCAAAATTAGTCCTGAATTTGTAAAACTAATTAAGATACCTTTGTATCTATTTGGCTCTTTGTCCCCATGCTGAAATGCTGATCTATCACTTAAATATTAGGTGTGTTTTATTCATTTCTGCATAGCCAGCGCAGCACAAGTCTGAATAAAACTATTAATCACTCTAATGAATGTAACGTTCATTTCAATAATTCAAAGTTCTATCGCCAGCACAGCCATCTTGTTTTTTACTGACTTCTTTTTCGCCAGCAATCAAATTGTTTTTATTTGCCAAGGGAAATTTTGCTGCGCTGGCTATGCAGCAATGAATAAAACACAGCTATTATTATCTCTCTTTGTTTTAGTTGAGTTGAATTTGCACATCGAATATGAAATTCATTAAATTTGAAATGTTTTTAATAAAAACATTATTTTCCCAATTTTACAAAAAATAAACAATAAATTCCAGCAAATTATGAACAATTAGCTATAGTCATAGAAACATATGAATAATTTAAGTCTGTGCTAATTCAGTATTCTAAGAATCCAACTGTAATATGTATCAACTTTTGTCTATAAAAATAAATTCCCCTTAAATTAATTTAAACATTATTTCAAGAACCATCATACAATAAAATTTGAGCACATGGCTCACTTCAATATTCAATTTAGAATCATCATAAAATTCACAGCACGTAAATATACCCGTATAATAATATAATTCCCCGCATATACAATGTATAAGCATGCGGGGGTGCACACATTTCACATTGTAAATATTTGAAAAAAAAAAAAAAATAGTAATAAAAAAAAAGGTGCGAACTTTCAAACACTTCACATTCAGATAGACTCAACCAACAATCTGGTTTCTGTCCGATTACATTGCCAAGTCGAACAACAAATTCATTTTGTTTGCCAAAAAAAAAAAATTAAAATTAAATAAAAACAAAACAACCGATTAGCTTAAATTACCTTGAATTGATTATCGTCACACTCTTTGTAACCGATTGCAAAGATTTGTCGACTTGGCTAAGTATATTTATAGAAAACCACAATTTGCGGTTACCATTTTAGCAGCTATGCATGTGAATTAATTTAATTTTATCACCCCCGTCGTCGTCGTCGTCAACCATTGCGCAGTTTTTTTTTTTTAATACTTAATTTTTAGAACAAAATTTGGAGCTTTAATAAAGATATTTGATACTTTTCGCTTTTTCAGATCGAAAGGTTGCGGTGGCGTTCAGTATTTTTCATATGAAATATTAGTTTTAAACTTGTCTACAATTAATTAAAATTTTTTCTTTTAATAAAATTTTAAAAGTGATTTTATTTGTATATAAAATAAAATTTACGACCAGTTTCAGAAACATATTTGCTAAACACGCATATAATATTTTTTTTTTATTTTTTCTATGACTTATACCCAAAATAAAACTTTTTAAATATTTTAAACTATTTAATAGCCTTAACGACGACCGATAAGGCGACGCACGGCAACGACTACTTTGTCATTCCGACGATGACTTAGTTGGTTTTTTTTTTTTTGGTTTAATCTTTGTATTTTGTAGGTGCTTCGCCTTGGCCGTTAAAGGGGATTTCTTTTGACAAATTACGACATTTTAACGATAACAAATGTGTTTTATTAATGCGTGGCTTCAGAATATTAAAACTCGATGCGCTATGGCTATATAATGTGGACACAGATTTTTGTTCGTCTTAAATTTGAATCTTGAAAACGGATTACCTTTTTCGCCATTAAGATGGATTTGCATTTTTTATATTTTTTTTTTTTTAGGAAATGTATATCTACTTTTATAACAAACATATGTATGACGTATACGAATGTGTGAATATAATATGTATAGGTTTTTTGAGAATTCGTTGTTTATAGCAAAACAAGTTGACAAAGTGTGAAAATGTTTGGGCATTATTTGGGATTTCGATTGATTTATATGGGAAAAAGTATTTATTATATCTTTTTTTTCATTCGAAATAACACAGGAAGTATATATTAATTTTGTTTGACAGTAAGAAAAAATATTTGTACCTTTATACAGAAAAACGTTGTCAGTAAATATATTAAAACAATTTATGGCTTTTTTAAATTTGTTTGTAGATTAAGTTAGTAAAATTAATTTCAGAAGCAACAATATTAATTTTTGACAGTTAGCCGCGATGATGAATCAGAAGAACAGAAATAATATAAATACAGATAGAAAATAACCAGCCCGGGAAAAAAAAAACTAATCTTGGAAATAAAAAATAAGTAGAGAGAGAAAGAGGACGTAACAAGTATTAAAGTTCTTCCAATTTATCAAAAATCATGGCGCAGTAAACACTACACCACGCTGCATATACTATAAGATCGGAAAGAGAAATCTGACCTAAAGACATTCTGGATCGATAGAAGGTGGGCTTCACTGATTTTATAAACGAAACCTTCAAGAATAAAACGGATGACTATAAAGAGTCCCGTTAAAGTCGTGAAAGAAAACTTGGGCAAGGTTGTGAGTACTTTAGTGGAAGACATCCAAAACTGTTATTTGTTATTTCCACTCTAATATTTGACTCGGGGTCCAACAAGATAATTTAGATACTGCTTACTAGTAATGATTAGCGGGTTTTCCAATTTCTTAAATGCTTTCGGTAAGGAAATTTTCCTGTGAATTGTTTTTCCCGTTTATGTAAATGTATAAGGAAGGGCAGTTTTGAAATCTTTTCAACCAAGAACTTTACGCGATCTAACTCAAAGCATTATATTTAATAACATATCGACAAAAATAAAGTTCGCTTTGGTATTTGATAGCATGACAGAAGACATAAGGTTTATTTGATGGAAGCCCTGGGGCACACTGGGTCGCTCTGAACTCGCTCTGAGGTGTTTTATGTAGCACTTTTTTCTCTCTAGGTTATTTGCACTGTGTTTATTCGATGTGTGTTCGGGGTGAGCTCTGAATGACTTTCACGAGACACAGGTTTTTTCTTGGGGCAAGAATTCAGAGCTGCTAAAATTCAAGTCAGCTGTTGGCATTCAGGCAAAAACAAGTGTTGACGATAAATTTCTTGGTAAATGTGAAATATTTGGTTGATAATTTTTGTTGTTTATTTGTTTTCACGTAATTATAGACGAAATGCCAAAATATACAACAGTAAATGAAACAGTGAAATGGACGAAAAAATCAGATGATGGAATTGAAACACTAGGCGTTCGAGTTAAAATAAAAACCCGAGCAGCCCTAAGTTTTTTGACAATTGACTGACATTCCCCAGGTCGTCCTAGGCCAGAGAAATCAAACAAACCTAATGCTTCGGTCGGAATTATAACGTATACCAAGAAGCTTTGGAGTGCTCGCAGTCAAAATAAGTCGAGGGATTTGTCTTATTGAATGATTCATGGTCTAGACTAGGGTTTCCAGAACATCTCTTTTATAGAGCACATGTTCTCTTATTTAGAGGAAAGATTAAAAGGGACAGATATTTTTTTAAAATTTATTATAGGGTAAAATGGGTTAAAACAAAAATATTAGTTTTAAGTTTTGAGACATAATCAGTGATTATTTTCATGTCTAAATAAAGCTGTTTCAAAAATTTACAGTTAACTGGCGCCCAACACTATTTATTTTGTGCAAATACATACCTATCACCAATAAAAAGTTCTTAATTGAGTTTTTTTTAAATTCGGAGGGGGGGGGGGGGGTAGTGTTGTACTATTGGAAATGTTCCCTTTTTTTTCATTTGCATTATGGACACCCTAGTCTAAACCAGATTCTGGTATCTGCGTGATTTAGAGTTTTTGAAGGTTATCACGAATTGAATTTCCCTGGAAATAATCCCTTCCTTCGAATATATTGGGAACATGAAATTTCCCCGAAAATTATTGATTTCGGAAATAGATTTTCCGGGAAAATAAAATTACTGAGATTCCCGATGGTTCCCAATTTTTTTGTTGATGATGAGTATGACCAAATATAAAATTTTAAGAATTGTGGTTTTTGTTTCGGTTCTTAAGTGAAACTAACCAGCTACTGAACTACATCGCTAAAACAGCCCTCAAATGAAATTGAAATTGCATTGCATTCTTCCCCTGAAACAATTCAGTCGTAAGATTCATTTGACCATGAACACTAATCAATTTAAACTTCAAATGCCGTGTTTAAAATAAGGGATTTTTTATTTAGTTTTGCTGCTCTCGTCATAATGAATGTAAAATTCCAAAAATCTTAAGTTTGCACCTTACTTATACCACTTCCCAAACAAACCCTCATTGAATTCCCCCAATCAACTTGAAACTAATCAAAGTTCATTTAGAAAAAAAAAAAAAAAAAACATACCAAGTCAATTGTTGCTACGTCGTCGATATCTCTTAAAACTCTTGAGTATTATCATTTAAACTTGTCAAGAAGCTGATGAAGTATCAAACAAACAAATAAAAAAAACACGATTACAAAAGCAGTAAAAAAAAAAACAAATTGAATTCCAAGAAAAAGCAAAAAAAAAATTATAAATTAAAAAAAAAAAACAATGTACAAAAAAAATATCAAGAAACAAAAATATCAGACAAAAAAAAAAATAAAACAAGAAGAAAGCTCCATACTGTGCGACTTGAGCACTTGTCAAAACAAAAGAAATCTGTCCAACGCACGCAGGGGAGGAACTCAATTAATGAGGGGCGTTTCAAAAAAAAAAAAAAAACTGAATAATAAAACTATCAATCTTATAAAAGCGTTCGTTTATTTTCTACCATAAGACTAAGACTACAAAAAAAAAAAAACAAATAAATTCAATGACTGCTCCGCAATGACCACTCGACCCAAATGAAGGAAGAAACCCCCTGCTGGTTAAGGCTGTCAACCACTTATCTTCTAAGTAGCTGGAACGACAACGAAGAGCAAACCATATCTAACGAAATACCGGCACCGCACTCTGACTTCAAGTTTGAGACTCCGACACTCCCTGGCGGCAGTCAATAACTTTTTGTGTTTTTTTTTATCTTTTCGAAGTGAATACAGCAGTTAAACGAACAACAACCAAATAACACACTCGACATGAGTTGAGTATCATAAAAGTAGATATCTAGATATTGTATCTTTCATATAGCTTTGAGCTCGTATCTACATATATATACTATATATATGTGTAGTATAAGATAGACAATCGTAGATACGATAGACACTCGTTTTCAATTTGGAAGCACTTGATGAACATTTTTTTAATTTTTTTCATTTTTATTATTTTTTTTTTTTTTTTTTGTTATTGTTGGCTTTTATTATTAAATTAGTTCGTGTGTTGCGTCTAAGTATCTGTTTCTTTAGAGAATTATAAATAAAATAAAATAAAATGACTTGGTCATGACAACCTCAATTTTCAATCTCCAAAGAGCCTTTTAACATTGAAATTGAATAAAATTAAACAGAATTTATAATACGTATAATCAAACACTGATTTTGTTGGTATACAAGTATCTTTATAGTATACCTACAATTTTCACTTCTACAACTCGTAACAGCTATACACAACTAATTGGCTATCTATCATTGTCATCTTTGTGTGTCGCGCACGAGCAGTAGGTAGGTAGATAGATATACAGGTTCACAAAAAAAAACAAAAATAAAGATACATGTAATCCATAGAATGTTTAGATAGATAGATAGATATGTATCTTAATGTTATTGTGTAGTACAAATAAAGAATATTTAGCGATTTACTAGATAGATATAGACACATTATGATGATGGTGATGATAATTTTTTTTATCTTATAACGATGCGCGATGAGAGAAGAGCCAATCTCATAGAGCTTAAAAGTTAATTCAATATTTAAAAACGGTCTTGAAACGGTCTGTGATGTCTTGGTGCGCTTAGATGAAGTGTAATGTTTTTTTTTTATTCACACAGAAGGTGCCCAACTGTGCGCGCAGTAAAATTTATGGTGTTGCACATTTTGATTTATTACTTTTGAAAGACATTAGCTAGATGACTGCGAAACAGACACAGTTTATAGATATACACACAGAAGTTGTGATAGTTGTTTTTAGTAATTGTAAAATGTTTTGATTACCATTTAGAGAAAGAGACAGAGAGAGTGTGATCGGGAGTTGGTTCGGTTTGGGGACGGGTTTGTTTTATTATTGTATATGAGAGGCCGTCAGGTATAATAAGACAAGGCTTTTTATGGCTGATAATGCTTATAGTAGCTGCCAAGCTTAATTGTAAGAGACTTTAATTGATGTTGAAGGGGTCTATAAAAGTGCACTTTGTAAGGTTAATGTTTTTTTTTTTTTTTCAAGCTGTAGAAGTTAAGTGGAGATGACTAAATTAGAAGTCAAGAAATGTTTATTTGACTCTATCAACAGTACCTAATACGAGTATAACTTTGACAACTATTTTTCTTTTTAAATTTTCGATACATATTCTATAGAGGCTTAATATTGATCCATACTCAAAATCAAAGTGCAACGGGAGAAAAGAAGAGTTATAGATAAAATTACTGTAGATTTCTGTGGGCTACGATTGCCTACTGGCTAAGAATAATCAATGATATGAGTAAAGCGGTTTATGTTGTAAATTCTTGAATAAATGAATTGAACATACTAAAGAAAGTATAGAGCCTTTTTGGAAAGAATATGTAGTGTTCACAGGGTGAGACTTGAGAGTGTTAATAATGTTGGTTCATTATTTTTTGTCTCGTAATATACTTGAAGCAATAATTCATATCTCAAGTACAGAGGCTGATTTTTCTTATATTTGAGTTTTTTTTATGGCATGTTTAACCTGAATTGGTGTTTCCTATTTCTTTTGTTTAGTTATATGTTAAGATACTAAATTTATTTATAGATTTAAACTGCAAGGAATGTTTGGTGCACACTCTTACCCATATGCCTGAACACTCTGACCCAAGCTACCGTAGAAGATTACTCAAACTAATTAGATTTAGTTTTTGTAATAAAATGGCAGACAAAAAGGAGTTTTAGTTTTGTAATTGCTTGAATATTTTCCGAATAATAATCCAAAAGTAAAACGAACACTCTTACCCAAAACGCTTCTAATTAAGAGAGTCAAATTCAACCTTATAATTTTCTTTGACTTTATTACATTTTCAGATTTAAAAAAAAAAGGAATATTAATTACATAATAATTCAAATATTTGTACATATAATTCATTCATTCATTATCACGAAACCTCATAATAATCTCAACTTACTTACCATCTGACGAAAGAATAAAAAAAGTAAATAATAATAAAAAAAAAACTTATTCCAAAAGTCAAAAGAGTACGTATACAACAAAAACAAACAAAATATTATTATGTGCCCGAGAAATATACTTTTTACGACAATGATTTATTATACTGACATACAAAATCTAAGCCACAACTGTTAATATTTTTGCTGTGTAATCACATAAAAACGCGTACAAAATTTTTAATATACCTTATACCTAGCATAGCCCAGAGGGTAGGTATAAATTGAAGAATGAGGAGAAAAATAACGACAAAAAAAAAATAAAATAAAAATAATACACAAAATCGTAAAAGTAATCGTTTTCCTTTTGAGTTTGGTGTTCTCATAATTCGTGACATGATTGCAAATTACTAGCTATTAACGTAGTGGAGCAGACGACGAAATCGCAGAGCGTATAGTTTATATGTACTTGGTTATCGTTATATAGTCTTGACAACAAAAATCGGGTACATTAATTAAAGCTGTTAATTTACAATATTTTTAGTTATTGATTTTTTTTTTTTTTTTAATAAATGAATATAATTTTTTCTATATAGATGAGGAAATATACACAAACTTGCTGCTACTTAAGAAGGTGGTTTATAGATAGATATAGAGAGGGAAGGAGAGGCAGAGAATGGTGATAGAAGGTGGTTGTATGAAGTTTATTCGTGTTTTCACGCTTGTTGAGTCAATTTATTATTGTCAGCCAATATTCAATTTAAGAAGAGGTACATTTTTTTTCTAGACTAGGAAATTAATTGAAGTTCAAATTAATCCAGTAAAATCTTTGAGGATTTAGAGGATTATTTGGGAATAAATAAATGTTCTTTTTTGAGTAAAAAGTGGTTCTTCAGAGAAATCATTTCTCTTAAAGTGGCGTATTTATTTATCTTGAGAATATTTGATTCAGTAACGATCTGAAATATTTTTCAAAATAATGGCGCCCAACATGCAGAAATATGAAATTTATTAATGTTTTTAATTGCTGTTAATGACAATTACTAGTCAGTCAAGAATTTAGATTTCAGTTCCTCGAATTAGACTTAAACTCCACGAAAACCATATACATAGAATAAATGGCGCCCAACTCAAAAAAATAATTTGTTTTTCTGATCTTTCCCAATTCTTAAAGCCATATTGTGCTGAAGGGTTTTCAAATTTATTCCTTTTTCCTTTGCAAATTGGTGTAACTTTTACATTTTACAATTTTACACAATAAAGTTTTGTTTGAAAAGTGGCGCCCAACATAATTAGTAAAAGTATTTTTTCTTATAGGCGGACTGCAATATATCTATCTCAAGATCTGATCGATCTGAATGGTGTCAGTTGTTCATGATTGTCTGTTATTGTCTGTTCTCAAATGAATGAAGAAATCTTACCAATTTTTTTTGAATTACTATTATTTGTATTCTGTAACAAGAAAAGATTAATTTTCAAAGTATTTCTTCAACAAAAAGTTTCAATAAAAAAATAAAAGTGGCGCCTAATAAAACATTTTCATGACAATAATCTCATTCACTTACCCATTTAATAGAATTTAACAAGTTATTTCATTAAAGTTAGAAACAATTAAAAATTTCTACAGGTTCCGATATTAACTTTTTTGTATTGAATTGCATGAATGTATTAAATCATTGATAATAAAATTAATAAAATATCTTCTAATCCAAAACCATTCTGTTCCATTGTATAACCTCATGTTTCGATCTATTCACAAATATTGATATTTATAGAAATTGAAAATGTTCTTCGTATAGTTAAGTTACATATTTGAAACCACTAAAATAATTTAAATTTCAATTATTTCGTTTACAATGCACATAGAATTCTTATTGTGCGTTTGGCATTGTTGTTTGAATAAACAGAGAAAACATAGACCACAGAGATACAGTGAGCTAGAACCAGCTTAATTCTATATCCGTTTGCCCTCTGTTAAATCACACACAGAGGGTGGTTCATACAATATCATGAGTTCATTTAAAATTGAAATATTTTGTCAGTGAGAATATGAATATTGAATTGAAAATTTAAATGAATTTTGATTATTTTCTGGAGAAAAACATTCAAAGTTTTTGTATTTGTTTCTTCTTAATAAAAGACAAAAATAACATTTTTAAAAATCAATTTATTTAGGAGATATCAAAAGTATAAACATACTTAAGCCTTTTAAACCCATTAAAGCATTTTTCTACACCACGTTGGGCGCCACTTAAAAAAAAAAAACCCATTTTTTAAATAGTAAAAACAAATAACAAAATTAAAATGAATTTTTGTATAGACTTACTACCTTATACATTATAAAACTTCGTAAATTAAAATCATTACATATTCCTATTTCATATAACACACCTATTTTAATTATTTTAAAGAGAAAGAAAAGGAAGAAAATAACATTTACAAATACCAATTATTTCAAGAGACACAAGAAATCGGAAAGAAAATAAAGTATTCTAAACCATTAAGGCATTTTTCAACTCCTTAAATTTTAAAACTTAAGTGGATTTTTAAACACAATAGAATTTTTTAAATGATATGACCTGCACCTGGTGATACAATCTCGTAACATTTAAAAAAAAAATAGTAAAAGGACCAAAATAAAAATTAGCAAATTACAATTTATTCAAGAGATACAAGAAAGTAGGAATAAATTAACGTATAGGTAGATATTCTAGCCCGTTTAAGCATTTTTTCTTCTCCACGTTGGGCGCCATTTTGAAAAAAAAATCGCATATTTTAAATAGTAAATAAAATTACAAAACTATAAAATGATTTTTTGAACAGACATTAACCGCCACTCACTCGATACATCAAGATTAAAACTTAAATCCAGATGTAAATCATACAAACTCAATGTAAATACATCCAGATTTAAATTTTAGTCTGGATGTATGGAGTGAATAATATGGACGTAAGTCAAATACAAAATAAAACCTCTTAAATGACTTGGGGAATATAAAATTCGTATTGCCTTTAATTATTATTATTTGATTCACCCTGCACAGCCAACTCTCTAATATTTCCAAAACTCCAAAACTATGCAAATATTTATATCTACAAGTTTCTTGAACATATGTATATCTCATGCATGCTGCTTTTGAACAAAAAAAAATAATCATAAATAAGCGGTTATCAAATGGAAAGGCAATTTCCAATTCCATCCTAACAAGACCAGAAACAATTTTCCAAGTGGGCAATAAATTTCCTTTAATGACTTCTCTCACTCTTTTTAGCAAAAAAAAAAACCTTCTTGCCAAAGTAAAGCCCACAACATTTTCCGTTTCTATCCAGCACAGTAGGTATATCCTACAACTGTGTGTATGTTGTATAAATAAAAGGCACAATCAGATGATGTATATCTTTATATAGATACAAAACATAACGCTGAACTGTGTACCTATATACAAATATTCTTGTAAGCTTAACGGTTTATGCATAAATAATAACTTGGATGGTCCTTTTCCTAAAGCTACATATATACATATATATATATATACAGATCCATTATTATTAGAATTACAACAAAAACTTAGTATTTATTCGTATAAGCGAAATGGCAGGAGGCCAAAGCTTTGTATAATGAGACGAAACTCATAAACATTTCGCTTTTAAATATAAATTACTACATTTTAGCACGCTAAAGCTTTATGACCCCATAATGCGCGGATACATATATGTATGGTATGTATGTACTATTATAAGCACCACGAAGGGTGAGAAATTATATTTGATAATAGTGCAGTTGCATATAGGGATGGGACTTTTGGGTGGGTTTTCTTTTAATGTGTGTTGGCACTCAAAACTCATTCACCACATATACAGTCATTAAAGTCACTTTGTGACAGCTACAGTGCGGGACAAAGAGGGGTTATTTATTCTCTGTTAAAGGAGATGACCCCATTTCGGAGTCATTCAATTTAATTGAATAATTCATTTGCACATGCAATATATATGTAGCTGCTGTAGGTAGATATAGTTTGCTTTATGCTGTTGTCGGCTGCCATCATCATTGTAGGAAAAATGATGATTTATACATTAGTCTATTCCATCTACTGACAGGTGTCAAGAATTCCACCACACACACACACACATTCACCTATTGCTATAGGTATAATAATTGTGTATAAAATTATGAACGACTGACTACCAGATATTTTTCTGTGTACATACATATTACTATTTTATGTAAGTATTTTATTTGAATTGACATCTTAAGTGTCATCGATTGCGGTTTTTAATTAAAGTGTCATTAGGCAAATGTCAAATGGTTGAGTATAGAGAAATTACATATACTGTATATTATATGAATGTATGTATGGCAGTAAAAAAAAACAATCTCCTACGCTGATGAGCATTCTCTGTCAATTCACTTATACTTCACTACATACATACATAATATCGTCAGTAATATATGAGTAAATGTAACATTTGTGTGTCAATTGATGGGAAAATATTTATTTTTCTGATTTAATTTGTGAGAGAGTGGTTTAATTTGTAATGCAAATATTTATTTTTTTGTACACTTAGGTATACATACATATGATGGAATTCTCTTGAGAATGCGCGATATAGACAAAGTGTATTTTAAATTGGAATTCATTGAATGGTTAACATACCTTTGTAGTCAATTTATCTTCAAGAGCACATTATTTATACACTTATAAGTTTAACACTTAAATGTTTGTTTTTCACTGTTTTTTTTGCTCACCTTAAATGAAAGAAAAAAATTGAAAAAAATATTATAAAGGGAATTACAAATAGTTTTGCATTAATTGTTAAAAATAAATATAATTATGGAAGAATTTTTTGACGTCAAATCCAAACTTTTGCGAACAGAAACAAAGTACAAGACGGTTGTAAAAAACAGAAAATTTTAGAAATAGTTTATATGAGTTTTTTTATACCAACAACAGAAATTAAAATTTTCTTCTAACAAAATGAATATGTTAGCTCAAATAACCAATTTACATACATGCGCGCCAAACTAAAGGTGGCTCAAGAAGCCTTTGTATTTTCATACGTTTTTTTCAAATATTTATTTAACCTGTTTCCAAAGTGTAAATCTAAAGTAGTCCAGTCCATCCAACTCACACGAATGCAATTATTTCATATTTCTTGTGTCGCTGTTGTGCCAAAAGCAATGCCTCGCCCTACCTTTGAAGTTGCAGAAAGGTGTAATGAATATAAAGATTTATAGCATTTGACGCGTTTTTTGTTCATTTGAGTTAATTCCACGTTTAATTAAGTAGGGAAAAATATAGCTCAATCGTTCAGCTTGAATGGGAATAAATTTCTACCTACCTTTTTGTTCAGGTTTATTTTTCTTTCTTTTTTTGAAAATTATTGATACTAATGATGAGAAGAACGACGAAACTATACAAAGTGCATAATATGACTTTCTATATTAAAGGGTGTGTACACACTGATGTACAGTGCATAATGCACAACTTAATAGCATTTAAATGAGCTTAGATTTATCTTGACCGGTTTTGTATATGTATTTACTTTCTCATAAAATGTACAAAAAAATTATCTAAAAAGAATAAAAAATCTATCGTGAGTATTTTATGACCAATTATACTTGGGACAAAATGCATAATAAAGTAGCAATATGTAGATCGGTTGATGATTATTATTTATAATAAATGCTACTGCAGCTTGATTTGAACGGGTATATATATGCATATGTGTAGCTAGTTGGTAATTAAATTAAATTAATTGTCGAAGTAATGGTGATTCGAGTTTAATAAGTTGAAGAAAATTACGATTTATTATATGTAGATGTAGAGCATAGATTTAGACCATATAGCTTTTTTTTTTTTTTTTGTATTTATAAAGGTGATTGAGTAGATAAATAATTTATGCGTCTGGTTGAACTTTTGTGTTCAATTACAATATTTTTGTATATATATTTTCCTTAGCCATGAATTTATTGAAAAATATGACAGTTAAGAATCATATTTTTGATTTTATCTAAATAATTATTAAATGGCGCCCAACGTTTGTATGGTACAAACAAATGAATGTCAGTTTGTTTGAGGCTTATAGACTGCAAAACTACTGAACAAATTTTCCTGAAATTTAGAAAGATTGTTTATATTAACATTTAGAAGAAAGATTGTTTATATTAACATTTAGATGGTTTAGAAAGTTTAAGTAAAATCCCCTCACTGCCACGCCCACTTTTATCATATTTTAGTTTTATCCTAGTTGAATGCCCTTAAAATGTTAAAATATTTTTTAATTATGCTCTTTTGAACTTAAAACACGATATGTGTTATTTTTCCGCCCACTACCACGCCCATTTTTTCATTAGAACTTCATCTTCAGATAACGTCGCGTCGTAAGAACGTTGAAAATTTATAACTTAACTCTTTTGAGCCATAACCATGATGTGTAGTTTTTTTTTGTTAGAAATCTGCCTACTACCACGCCCACTTTTCTTATATCTGAGATTCTTGCTTACTTTACATCCGTAGAAGGTTAAAATTTTGTAATTAAAATCCGTTAAACCAAAAGCATGTATAATTTTTTTTAAGTCCGCCTACTGCCACACCCACTTCTCTTATATTTGAGTTTTTTCCTTATACATGAACACAAGAATGGTCGTTATTTTAGGCGTTTTCAACATTTTGAGTTTGAAAATAATTTTTGCAAAAATCATCGAAATAACTTAATTAAAAAAAACAAGTATGTACCTATTTGAATGGATTTTTGGCTTTTGAAAACGCTTGAACTTATTGTTGTAAGTTTTTTTCATTTAAGTAATGTTTTTCATACAAAGTTTAATTTTTTTTCACTTATAGCGCCAGCAGCGCATAAAAATAAAAATCTGAAAAAATTTGGGAATTATTTAGACCCATCCAAGATTTAAGTTTAACTTAATGAATTTTCTTTGAAAGTTGATATTTTGTAGTGGCGCTGTGAAGATTGGCAGAATTAATAAAGTTCTACTTTTCTAAAAGCTTAAAGAAGGATTTTTGGAAGGTTGTCCTTGCATGACTCTGGAAAGGCTAGACGGATTCTAATGAAATTTTTCGAATATGTCGTGTTATAGTTGTATGAGTACTTATTTTTGTAAGGAAGATTAAAAGCTGGTAGGTATATCATAAATGGCAAAATATAACTAAGAAAAACAGTCATTGATAATCTTTGTATACGTTCTGTCCAATGTCTATGAAAATAGGTATATATAACCTAAAAAGTATTCTCTAGTTTATAATATATAACAAAGAAGCTAATAATTCTTCATTGAAATAGCTATTCAAATAAATTTCATATCAATGCTTCCTATAATATAGTTTAAGCAAAGATATACAAACATTAAAAAAAAATATATTAACCTAGAAATGAACCCAGCACAATATTTATTTCTTTGCTCATCGCTGCCACCACCACCAACGTTGTCTCATCGTCGCGTCGTCGTTATTCACGTACAGCTTTTGCCTGCTCGAGATAAAACACAAGACAAAAATTTATCTTCCCATTATTTGTATTTTAATTATTCACATTAATCTTAAATTCAAATACTTTTCATTCAATCAACACATCTTTTGAGGAATCATTAGCAAGTTTTCGTTTATTATATGTGAAAATGTACCTCTTTTAAAAATAAAATTCACATAAAAGACAGAAAGTTAGATAGAGAAAGATACAAAAAAAAAACTGACTGACGCATGCGGTCGAGTTTAAAATACAAAAATACCCTATAGCCCGACACCGTTTTCCTAGATGATGCTATGATGCTAATTGGTTTTGTTTGTTTTAAATTAATAAATAATTTAATTCGTATATTATTCTTTTTTCGTATATTTATTCTTCATTTTTGTTTTTGTTTTTTTTTTTTTTTTTTTTCTATTAAATTTTATTTCATATGTATATGCATGTATTTTGACTTCATTATTATATGCATAATAAAATACCTATAGAAGATTTAAGAAAGAAATTCAAATATATTTTTTTTCTTTGACGCATAAGTAGCAAATAAAAAACGGTGTTAACATTTTTTAATACGGATACTGATGATGAAGATGATGATATAGGGGTCAAGTATTTCGAAGTAGATATCAACGGGTGGGATCAAACATTATAATATTGATTAAATTTTTTTTTTTTTATTTTTTTTCTCCATTTATGTATATCTTAGTTTTAAATGAGTAGGTTAGGTAGTAATGTATATAATTTGATAAAGAAATTGAATGCATAATTTAAGTGCAGAAAATAAATTAAGATTTTATTAAAAGATTATTGAAAAAAAAAGAGACAAGCAGTCGATTAGATTATGTTGTTGGCTTGTATTTTAATTGCTTAATTATCTGGGATTTCAATTTGTTGTGTGTGCTGAATCGTTGAAGATATATAGATAGATCTTTTCAAATTATTTTTATCAATGACAAAGATAAACTTACATATAAGTTTTCTCTTTTTAGTTTTTAAATTAAATATTTTAAATAATAAAATCAAGAACTTCTAGTAATAACCGAAAGTAAAGATACAGGGTGGCGCACGAATCGTGCTACAAAAATAAAACGTAATAACTTTTTTTCTGTGTGAGTAATCGGCTTATTTTTTTTTTTATTTTGTAGGTTACTATTTAGATTTATAAAAATGGATGCTTGGGATACGGAGAAAAGAATTTGGATAGTGCAACGGTACCATGCTTTGCAGTCCGTCATTTCCGTCCAAAGGGAATTTAGGCGGGAGTTTGGCGGTAATCCCCCGAGTAGATGGACCATTATGAGGTTTGTAAACATGTTTGCCGAATCTGGAAGCATCGCACGAAGGCCGTACCATGATCGAGATGCCAATGTTCGGGTTCAGGATACAATCGCAGCAGTAGCATCTGCAATACAGGCCAATCCGAACGTTTCGACCCGAAACTTATCGGGGCAAATTGGAATTAGTAGACGGTCATTACAACGGATACTTCATGACAATTTAAACTTGTTTCCGTACAAAGTCCAAATTACTAGCAAGTTAAACCCTCAGGATTTGCCTGTTCGCCTGGAATTTTGCCAAAAAATGATATCAATGGCCGAAGAAGACAACACATTGATCAATTGTTTGTTCATGTCTGATGAGGCCCATTTTGATCTTAACGGCAAATTAAACAAGCAAAATTGCCGTATATGGAATGAGTCTAATCCAGAAATGCTCCATGAGACGGAACTGCACCCAGAACGAGTCACTGTGTGGTGCGCAGTTTCATCAAGGTGTATTGTCGGGCCGTACTTCTTTGAAGAAAACGGTGTAACTGTTACTGTCAATGGGGACCGTTATTTAAAGATGTTGAAGGAGTTTTTTTACCCAGAACTGCGCCGAAGACGTATACCATTCAACAGCGTTTGGTTTCAGCAAGATGGAGCAACTGCACATATAGCCAGACCAGTTATGGCGGAGCTAAACAAAAAATTCGCAAACAAATTAATTTCTAGGAACTCCACTCTTCGCTGGCCCCCAAGGTCACCTGACCTGACTGCACCAGACTTCTTTTTATGGGGTTATGTCAAGCAAGAGGTGTATAAAACGAAGCCCAGGAATTTAACTGAATTAAAGCAGTCCATAACGACAATAATTGAGGCGATCCCAACTTCAACTCTTCAGGCCGCAATGAATAATTTTTTGACCAGGTGCCGCATATGCGTGGGACAGCGTGGAGGTCATTTGCGGTCTATAATCTTTAAAAACAACTAACTATTTAAAATAAAATTTAATAACCAATAAAAAAAAAAAAAATGAAATACATCGATTAAAAAAAAAGTTATTTGAATTTCTTATTGTAGCACAATTGGTGCGCCACCCTGTATATAAGGTTTACCTCTTTGCAGGCAATTTATTTGTAAAATATAAAATATAACAATTAACTACTTATTTTTTTACGAAAACGAATTTATTGCTCTTTCGGAATGCTAACTTCACGTCAACTTAAATAAAAAAAAACTACGGTCAATACAATAGTTTTTCTTACTGCTTTTAATCTTTTTGTGACTTAAAAGCCATTTACCCCAAAAAGAAAATAAACTACGGCCAACAGTCATTTTTACCAACTGATTGGAGTTTCTGTTTCTAGTTTTTTTGTCACTTAAAAGTCATCAAACTTTCGAACAACAGAACAAATTTTCGAAAAAAAACTACGGTCTGTAATAATTTTCAATATTCTGATTTGACAGTGATTTTTGACTGTTTCCAATCATTTAGTGACTTAAAAGTCATCTGACACAAAAATAAAACCTACGGTCAGTAGTCATTTTCAACATTGTAACTTTTCATCCAACTGATTGCAGTAATTTTTGGTTGTTTCCAGTCTCTTCTTAAAATTCATCAATCTTTCGGATTGCAACAAAATGAATGTTTCTCTAACTCAACTGAGCAGAAAACTTCTCAAAAATAAATACAAAACTACAGTCTGCAGTCATTTTCAGTTTTCAATATTTTGATTTGACAGCAAACTGACTACAGTAATTTTTGACTGTTTCTAAATGACTTACAAATCACCTACATAACTCAAAAATGAAAGAAACTATATCGGTCGGCAACCATTTTGAACATTTTCGCTTGGCAGTCAACTGTCTGCAGTAATTTGTCTGATTCCAGCCTATTATCTCTTAAAATAATTCATCATTATTTCGGATTGCAAAAAAAAATGTGTGTCCTTCTAACTCGACTTCAACTTACATAGTAGGACAACATCTCAAAAATAAAGAAAACTACAGTCAGCAGTTATTTTCAATATTCTAACTTGGCAGCCAACAAACTGCAGGACAGCTTCTGACTATTTCCAGTCTTTTATTGACTTAAAAGTCATCGATAAATGTTTGTAAATATTCGCAGTCAAAAATCTTTGTGTGCAGTGTTTTAAATGTAAATTATTTGACTGTTTTCATGCAATTTGAATCTAACAATATAAATGTTTAGGTATGGAAATTATGAGGTTAAATATATAGATGACTTTTAAGTCACTAAATGACTATGGAAATAGTAAAAATTATACTGCAGTCAATTATAACTATTTTAATTGACTGCAAAGTCTCAGTATCGCTAAAATAAAAAAAAAATCAGTATCAATTCGGTATCAGTCAAGCTCTTCTATAACTAAATTTCATCTCGATTTCGCTGAACACAATGCCCTTCTGCAACTGGAATCGGAGCTGCAGCTGCAACTGCTTTAAAAAAATATCGTACATCGTTTTTTTTATCTGCCCACAATGAGCTGTACAGGTTTTTATATATTTTAAAGGAAAAAAAAACAACCACGAGTTTATTATTCACTTTTTTATTTCCAATATTTTACTTTTAATTAATATTTTTTTCGCGATACAAATGAGCACTAAAAACTTCAATATTTTTTTCCGACTCTTTTTTTCTTCATATAAATTGAAACGTCAGAAGTGCTGCACGTGAAAAAGTTAAAAGTTGGTGAACCTTTGCAGCACCGTCTGCAGCACCGACTGCAGTTGCGTTGCGTTGTGTTCGTAACATTGAATTTATGTGTATTCAATATTTTGACAGCTATTCAGTTGCAGCTTCCTGTTGCAGCTCCGTATCCATTGTGTTCAGCCAGTTAGATGTTTTTACTGTAAACACTAAACCTATGTTCTTCATGACGAATACTTATACCTTTTTAATTATACTTTTAGTATATATATAACTTTAGTTTTTTTTTGTGAATTATTCAATGTAAATCCGCACCCCTCATAGAAAATAAATCGCCTAAAAAAATACTGCACAGAATATAAAACGAACAAAATTTACATAAAAATATGTATATGTACGTCATCCAACGTCAATCTAATTTATTATCAGCGACTGAAATTACGTTTATCCGCCAAAATCCATATGAGCTATGTGCAATTGAAAAAATGTCTAATGCACAAAAACTCATATGTTTACGCACATATACCTCTCCACAAACATATTCAAATCACTATAGAACTGACCACCAAAAAATTATATATACCTATGTTTAACGTTCACAATATGATGCGGGAGATGGATGACGTTATTTCGAATTTCTCGTCCAATATTCATATACCTATCTAACTATCAGCTACAGAGAAAAAAAAAGATACATTTTCATTTGGTGCGGATTGCGCTTTCGAATTTTTGCGTCGTCTCGTCTGGACAAAGCTTTTGTGTGACTAGCATGCAAAATCAGCAGCAGCAGCAGCCGCTTTAATTGAATGTGTGTGCCAATTTTTTCAACTCGCGTCCAATATCCCATTTTAGATAGGTACCTATACATATATACGAACTCAGATAAATAGGTACCTACAGATATCATAATATACGAAAAAAGTATAAAATTGAGAGAGGCAGAAAACCAATCCCCCAGGATATATGCCGACGACCAACCGACGCTGCTGTCGATATATACATATGCAGCAGACACCATTCGCTATACCTATACTATTATTATGGTGATTGGCTTGATTCGGGGGCACTTTGACAAATTATCGATCCGTCAGAGTCACTCGCTCGAATGAGCGAGCAGCGTTAGCGCGGGAGATAGACGCGCTATAGATATACAAACGGACGACGTCTGGCGTGCGTATTTGACTATACCTATCTTACATTATACCGTTATAGATAGATTATGGTATATATGGTACCTATTCGTCTATCATTGTTGTATATCTATTCATGTTTGCTTTGGTCTCTGACAATTGCACAAATTAATCGAATGCATTGTTGTGTATATATACAGTCGTACAGTTGCAGTTATAATATAGGTACACATATAAATATACATGCAACGTCAAGTCTATATAGCATCAGTAGCTCGAAGCGGAGCTATTCACTATTTTACGACTTATGCAACGCTTTTATGGCATGTCGACATGGCGCATTGTCAATATATAAAGTTTTTTTTTTTTTCTTTTCAATGGAGTTATACTTTTTTGTTTGCAGTTTTTTTTATATGTCCATTTTGTTCGTAGTCACCGCTGCTGCCACCGCCGCCACCGCTGCCGACACGACGCTGTGCATCGGTTTGCCGGTCTTTTAGTTGTTTGGATCTTTTTTTTGTTTTTGCTTTTGCCAAATTGGTAAATGGTGAATTCTACACAGAAAAAGAGTGACAATTTGCATTAAATTGAATGTTCTATGTCAAATGGATGGACAAAAAAAAAAAAACATGTCTATAGATATGTATAATGTGGTATACGAGTACATTGAGGTCTGTGATTGAAATTGTTCATGAATTTGTATATTTTTGGTTTGTCAGTTTTTGACAGTTTTTATATAAACTGATGATAAAATGTATACCTACATATGTGAGGGAAGGTATGGCTAGAGGCACTGAAATAGCAAAAGGGATATTAAATGAACTCAATTTAAATAATTAAATTGTCGCTAAAACCTATCTAATTTTTATTTAACTACCTACGGCAATGAAAAAAAAGTCTTGTTTGTTTAAATTTCTTTTAAAGGTGTAGCTATTGGCCAATCTTTGGGTTCAATGTATATATAAACATTGGCGAAGATAATTACATTCCTTTTAACTGTGTTTTTCAGAATGAAACAAAATAAACAATTGAATTACTTCAACTTTCTTTAGTTTTTTTTTTTTTTAATTAAGCAAAATAGGAGTGTTGTTAATTCTACAATTTGTTTCTAACTCTACACAACTTCAGTTGCTTTAAGTTGCAGATTAGTATAAAAGTTACCTTTCTATACATGGAATTTTAAGTCCGAAATTGTGTTTCGAACTTTCCAAAGTATTGAGTGACAGTATTTGGGTTGAAAGTAAGTAGATATCGAAACATATTATATGCAACGAGACGCTAGATAAATTTGGTATAGGTCAGTTATATTTACGTATATTTGACGGAAGTAAAAGAAGCTTTTCAAACTTATAACCGCAGTTAAAACCGAAATTGTAGAGGTTTTGTTAAACTACTTTTACTTTTCATTTCACAAAATTGAAAGGCAGCTGGGCGCTTGCAAGCATCAACCATGTAAACCATGTATGCGGGACGCAGGTGGTAGAAAGTTTTCTCCATATGTCCCATCAATTAAAAAAATTACCTTAAAAGAACTATTAAGGAATATCCTAATTAAATGTCTGATACAAGATCTTATCGAATGTACTATTGTATGAACTTTTTAAGCCATTTAAAAACACTTTAATCGACAATTAGTATCAGTGAGGCCAAATTATCACACTAAAGAAAATTCTGGAAAAGACCAAAGAATTTTAAGTTGAGTCAAACCATTTTTTCTTCAATTACAAATCGGACATATGATAGTACATATACATTTTCATCGCCAGGAGCTCTTTATGGTGAACTTGGGATATTGGGAAAAATGATCTATAGTTGAAATGGAGCATTAGAAAATTCACACAGCAATGTGCTTAGATAGTTAACAGCTCTTTCCAACTAGGCACAAAATTTCGGAGATGTGCTCAGCTCTACCATGTGACTTCTGGAAAAGATTGTTCTTTGAGCATGTGTTAATACGGAAGGCCCTATCTGCTGCAAACAATTCATCTAACAGCTGTAGTCTGTGAACAATACCAATATGATCAGTTGCTCCTAACGTCGGCGATTGAACAACATATAGATTTTGGAATGAAAACACAACCAAGTATCCTATCAGCTACTATCAGCTATTAAATACCAACAAGCATTTGTCTACCGTTCATGGCAAAATGTCATTTTTGAAAGCAGCAACTTTAAGGTAGAATTAGTTTATGTACCTTGGAGTAAACACGTCTCCACAAATTAGCAGAAGATAATACAACGAAGAATTACTCTAGAAAACCGCTTCTATTTCGGTTTGGAGAAGCAATATGGGTTCAAAACTCCTTCTAGGCGTAAGACGAAGTGTAAAAATATATAAATTGGGTGGCACGAACACTTGTGTAGAATCAGGACCTTGTGACTTACAACAACTCGTGATATTAGCAGGAATTTTCTGCCGAATCCAAACGGTTAAGGTGAGTAGCACTTTTTCATGACAAGAGATATTCTTGGAGAATCGGACCCATGACCTTCGGCGTAACAGTCCTATACGCACTAACCATTGCACGCTGTAAAAAAAAACCTTATAGGTACTGCTAGTCGTGATTAAAGGCGGCGCCAAGTCAAAGCTGATACCAAGTTCTTTCCTAGTGATGTGGGAACTCTGTAAGCTGTGGATGTAGACTAAAAAGTCAAGATACTTTGACTACATTGGCCCGGTAATATTGAGCGAATATCTACAACGTTCCAGTTATGAGGGCCTTCGAATTCCAGCCTCCAAGTTCAAGGCAGCGAAACCAAACCTCCGGCTTAGAGACAAATTGAACCTTTTCAAATATTTTTTAGATTAAATTGGATTTCTTTGCTATTTCGACATTTTTAAACTTGTTATCAAGTTCTCGAAGCACCCTCGTTAATTTCTTGTGATAATTTAGTTTATTCATGCAATGTTTTTTTTTTGTTTCTTAATTCATTTAAATAAGTTTACAAAGCGCCTACTCAAGCACCTACTAATTTAAGCGACTAGAAATTGGAAAATTATTTAGAAATAAACATTTCAATAAACTTTTTCGATTGCTTTGTCAACTTGATAAAAAAAATAATTAAATCAGCAAACAAGAAAATAAACATACATAGAAAATATTCAAATATCGTAGCCCTGATTGTGTTTGACGAAAAAGTTCTTTTCGATTCTTTCAAAAATTATATTTTAATTTAGTTACATGATAGTAGAGAATGCAGTACCTTTCTGCAAAAACTTTTTGGCATCAAAGATATATTGGTGAGTTTTTTACATATACCATTCGGAGCAATCTGTGTTCTTCATATCGTCAACTTGCTTGAGAATTGAACAAGTTTGACTGAAAACCCAATTTACTTGATTTTTTATAGCTCGTGGTTCTATGGAGCCAACTTTATTCTTCGTTAGACCTTTCTTCCAGCTTTAATGATTAGGAATTCTAATCTTGTTGGGTATAATTCACACTAAATATTCGTCATGAAATCTATGTAAAATGAACTGAACTTAAAAAAAAATTGCGTATTGCATCACAAGTCAACTGATGAGTCGAAGTGAGATCGCCGCGCCGGGACCAAAGGCCAAATTTTGTGGACTAAATGTCGTTAGAAGCTATGTTGAACTTTAAACTTTTTTTCATCAAACCAAGTGGTCCAGAGCACCCAAATTCTTGGACCTAGGTTTAAGAGTACCACTATGGTAAGAATGTAGGTCTTATACTTCTGAATAAGAAACTTATGAATTATGGTTAGATTTCTGGATTTAAAGGTAGTTGCTCCTGGTGTAATGTTTGGTTAATAGGACTATCACACCGAAGGTCTTGGGTTCGATTTCCAACCTATGCCACATAAAAAAAGATAATTGCATTTTTTCGGCTCCTGATCTTGAGAGCAATTGACAAATCTTTCTCTTGTCATAAAAAAAAGTACCTCTCACCTTAGCCATTCGGAAGAAAATTGTAAGTCTTTCAAAATTTCAATAACACATCCACAGGAATGGTTGAGAGTTGTTAGGCTATCTTATACTGGAGCTGTGAGCAGAGCGGCAATGCGAGAGGTGAGCAGAGCGTTAAAAACAAACACATGATTTCTTATGAGAACTGATACCTCGTTGCTAGAGGCCTCAGTATGAGAGCTCTCACAAGAACTGATTTGTTTGTTTTCGTCGCTTTGCTCACGTCCGCTCTGTTTGCAGCTCCAGTATGAGTTTAGCCTAAAGGTAGAACTATAATAGTCGGATGCCGACGTAAGTGGTCGTACGAAACGAAACGAATACAAAGAATTCATATGACGTGCCCATAATTGAGGTTTGCTTCGTTTCGACCAATTTTCGTTAACTTTTGATTTTGGAAGTGAAGAGCGCTCACCGACCGCTCCATGCGTAAGTGAACTGAGAGAATTTTCTTCCGACATCTTCCGACTATTATAGTTCTGCTTTAAGTCACAAGACCCCGATTCTATACGAGCTTTGGCGCTACTAAACTTTGTTATTTAATTTTTTTTTCTGGGTTTAAATAAACTTGGCTGACGTTAATAGGATCTATTGAATTTTAGAAGCCGACGGAGTGTGTCATCTTTTTTTTTGTTGTTGTTGTCATCGGTTCTTACTATTTTTTTGCAAAGTCATGTTCAACTACCCTGATTCTTTGATAAACTTTGCTTTTCGAACACGACGTAAACAACAGACCATGTACTCAGTTCCAAATTCTTCATTCTTTTTATTAGTATTCTTCCAAAAAGAAATGATAATAACAAATGAATCAATCTTAACATTTTTTTCTATTTTTAAGTTCTTACAAATTTCCTCATAAAAATAACCAATCTTTTCAACAATAAAAGCAAAAAAAAAAAATTATTTATTTAACTCGTAAAATTGTAAACACGTTTTTGTATCCCTCTCCCTTCATTTCCCACACTACCTATGCCTATTTAAATACATATACTTCTATCATATTATTAAAATTATACTAAAACTATTTTTTTAATCTAATTTAAGAACAAAGGTTAATTAACATTTTGTTTTTTTGAATAACTGATAGCACTTATAGAAATGTGTTTTGTAATAAAAATCAATAGCTTAAAATCATAAAATTAATCTATACGTTATAGAGTAGGTATAGAAGATAATTGAGAACCATGTTGTGTAAAGAATAAAGAAAGCAATTCAATATAATAATATGGAAACTCATGCCTTGAGGTTAAAACAGGTTATCGTTAGATTTTAAACTTATGAATGGCTTTTTGAGTACGCGACTATAATATGGAACTGCTATAAATATTATTCACGAATTTATTCTGTAAGTGATGATACAGAAATTGTATTTTTTTGTTGATGATTTTTCAGATGAGGTCTTGAACGTAGTTGTGTGAAAAAAGATTAAAAATAAGGAAGTAAAAAATTAAACAGAGGAAAAAAATAAATATAAAAATATATGAATGTACTCCCATAAAAATCAATTTAAATAACAATTTATGGATAAATGTATTCATCTCTTTTTGTATATTAATCCTTTTGCCAACAAATTTATGACCAATTTTAATAAAATGTTTAACTATGCTCTTTACAAATGATTTATAACTATTTAAAAATTTAATAGCTCTTCCCCATCTTTTCAATTAAATAAATTGATTTTCCCATTAACTCTGCGCCTGATGGGGATTTTTTTTTTATTTTAATACTTTTGGTTACGACAAAATGTTTAACTCGCCCAGTGAAAGCTCATTTTATCTTTGATTTATTTTAAGAACCTTTTTTTCTTGAATAAAAAAAAACTGCCACAAATTTTTTATCAGCCTTTGGTACATGTTTCAAATTTAAGTGAGTAAATTGTTAAATTAAATGAAATTTATATAGCCCCTCGTAAAAAAAAATCCAAAGGATATCTTATCTATAGGGTAACGTAATACATTTTACCCTATAAAAATCAAGGCTTAAGAAGAATATACACGTCGTCACTGCCTTGAGTAAGTACGAGTAGGTATCTACATTCTTTATGGCAACCATAATAAAGAAGAAAAAACCCTTTACCTTTTTTTTTTTTTGTACAATTTCAGGAAGCAATTTGGGTAAAAATTAAACGACCCTATAAGAATTGGTGTTGAAAAATCCTAAAAAGTTTGACTTCAACGGCTCTGCGGCCGATGGCGGTGACGAAATTGCAAGAAATAAGGTAGATATTGAATTACGACGTTGGTTGTTGAGGACGATGTTTCTTCCGTCTTTTAAATTAGTCATTCTATCATTGAAAACCTTCGAGCGTAAAATTCCCCTTAAATTATAAATATGTACAAAAAAGAGAAACAATAATAAATGGAATGACATCCCTAAGGGTTATTCTTTAATTCACTGTCCTTTAGCCATATCTTGTGTTTCCAAACCAAAGAGTTCTTTCTACTATAGCTGCGCCAGTGGCATTTTAAAGGGTACTTGGTTTTGAAAACAACATATTTTCCCTTCAAGTTTTACTGCTTACTCATTTCTTTTATACCTATAAAATACCCATCAGGCTGTTTTCATGAAAAGAAAATTCTGTATTTGGTGTGCTGTTGCTGTTGATGATGGTGGGTGAAGAACCAGGAAAGGAAAGTGCGCGTTAGTGCGTGCTAAAAACATCGTAAACAGACAATGGTAGTAGGTATACTACCTTCATGGAAAAACAAGGAAGAAAAATGAAAATTGATGGCGTAACCCATCGCTTTGTCGTTGTTGTCGTCATCGTCGTTCCTTTTTTGCGTTGTAATTTTATGGTGAACATCATAGTTGAGCCTTCTTCTTAATAAGAATCCGGGAAAATGAGAGAAAAGAGTTGTTTATGATTTAAGATGTTGTTGATTTTTTTTTTTACGATCTCAACAGAGGCAGAGAAAAATTATACTTGCTTATATACCATCGAGTCGAGACTATATCGTACGAAGCCACCCAAAAGGTATATCTGTATGTATTTATAACTAGAGGGGTGCATAACAAATTTCAATACGGTTCGTGTTCGGGCATACAGACTGAGTGTGTAACGATGCAGAAATAATAATTTCAGTCAGAATTCTTTCGGTGTAATAAGCACACCATATGTCGGACTAATGTCCCTTTTTTTGGTTAGCTTCCTCCTCTTTTATATATATGTATATTAATTCTTTGAAATTACACCATGCATGCAAGCTATATAGTAATGGTTTAACAGGGTGTTTAGAGATTTCAAAGGTTTTCAATAATTTGTCATTTTGGAATGAATAAGAAACAAACATAAAGCGAAGCTCTAAATCTTTTTAAGCTGTGCCAGTACGTTCTGTAACTCTCGCATCGATAAAATTAGTCGAAAAACGATGAAAATTGAAATAAATCATAAGAGTTTTGTTCCATTTTTCAAAGTTTCTCGACCGTTGTAGGCACGTAGGCACTGGTTACACATCACACGTTGTTCCTGATAGTGGTCGAGAATTTAACCCCAACATCGAAGTATGATAAGTAGGCTCATTTTGATCATCGTGAACAATAATATAAATGGCGCCCAACGTGAGTCCCAAATTAAAATCGTTTATTTATATTATTTTCTCGCAGTGACTTTTATATTAGCAATACCAATGGTAAAAATGGTGCCCATTGTGGGTCCCAAATCAAGCTTATTTACTTCAATATTGGCAATATAAATAATAAAAATGGCGCCCAACTGGGGTCCCAAATCAAAATCGCGTATTAATATTATTCCTCGTAGTGAATTTGATATTAGCAATATCAATAAAATAAATGGCGCCCAATGTGGGTCACAAATCAAGCTCATTACTTCGATATTAGCAATATAAATGGCGACCAACATGGGTCACAAATCAAAATCATTTATTTATATTATTTCATCGCAGTGACTTCGATATCAGCAATATCAATAATATAAATGGCTCCCATTGTGGGTCCAAAATCAAGCTCATTTTCTTCGATATTAGCAATATAAATAATACATATGGCGTGGGTCTCAAATCAAAATTATTTACTTATATTATTTGTTGGCTGATACTTAGATAAATGTAATATCAATAATAAATGGCGCCCAACGTGGGTCCCATATCAATGTTTCTGAATTTATGAGTTTCAAGCTCTATCAATTAAACAAGTCATGCGGAAAATTAATATTAGTTCTTTTCTTAAATGACAGATTATCGCATTTGAAAGGAAAAGTTGAAAAGGAAATCATCTTCTCGGCTTACATAAGTTAGTTTTAAGCATACATTTTGAAATTTAATATTTTTTTTGTATTTACTTAAACGTTTCTGTTGTGTACTAAATTTGAAATACATGTACATATTTAATTCAGTGAAGGCAGAATAAGTTAACTTTTATAATATACATGAAAAATGAATTAAGTTTTTTGATTGGGCGCCATTTAAGTATTTTTGTTTTCTTGTCAAATTATGTGTTTCTTCTGATATATGTACATATTTTCTCAACTTTCTTAGTTTATTTCTATCCAATCAATCGAATCAGTTGTCGTCACTAAAGTTTCAACTGATAAATGGAGAAAACTAAATCAAAACAGCTGTTTCTTAATACTTTCGTTAAATTCCTTGTAAAATACACGAACTCATTTCGAGTTTCGTTGTAATAACTTAAGAACTCGATAAAAGTTATTAAAAAAATAATTTGCACTTAAATCAGATCCGAATTTTCTACTTACACGATGGACAAACTTTTTTAAACGCTTCCTCCTATTCCTGATAGTATTTTTATTACTTCCGAAACACCCTGCACTATCTAAAGATTGATGTATACAATTTCCACCAACCAGGTTTAACAATTCTATTGCCCTTTGGGATGAACATACATGGTGGTAGCATAGCTCGTTCCAATGTTCCCCTCACAACCTTGTTTCCAATTTGTGCCTCGTGTCCATTGTTTAAAAAAAAAAAAAAAAAAAAAAAAAAAACAGCATGACTTCGTATCGTTCGTACGTACATATACCTAGTTCGTGTCCATGTTTGGTTTTCAATTCACGTTCCATGCATTATTTCAGGACCAACGACTGCAACAATGACTTTCATGGTTTCGTTTTCGGGGGTAATTTTGTTGTTTCTATTTTTTTTTCTTGTTATTTTTTTTTTCGTCCTCATTGTTTTGTGTGTTTCTATAGATATGTGTGTCTGTATATACATATTTCTCTCTGATATTTTTGCAACAACAAAATTGTTTCCAACACATTTTGATATTAATTATGAAGAAGATCTGTTTTGTGTGTCAGAGTATGCAGCTGGTTTAATGTCACCTCTCTACATATAAACCCATACATATATCCCACAATTTTTCGTGGTAAAACTTAAAACGGTGAATGGTGTCGAATTAGAAATTAATAATGGAACACGGACCGAAAACAGTCAAAGATAGACCTTTTGTGGTTAGATTTTATGACCGCAAATATTAACGACCAAGTCCATTCAGTTCATACTACAAAATATCGACGAGCACAACAGCGCAACATCATAGCTAGGTAGGTATATATAAAAACACGTAAACGATAAGCACTTAATTTATGAGCCGTATCAATGTGTGGGTTTGGTTTTGGCTATATGGCTTTGGCATCAGACAGATAGAACAGGGCATAAATAAAATTGTATTTTTGGAGTCGAATGGGGGAGGTGGATTATATTTTTGTGTTTTTTTTTTTTTGATATTTGGGTATAGACTACATAGAAGCCATTAGGGACCAAAGGAGTGTTTTATGTTTTTCTATCATTTACTAAATTTAATCGTTTATTTATTTTGATCTACTTATACATATGTATGTATATTTGGAAATGTTATTGGTAGGTTGTTAAATTGAGTCCCTAAAACAAATTGTCAAACAAGGGTAAAACAAAGGTTTTGAGGGAGTTTTGAGTGTTTATATAGAATTAATAGAATATTGAAATTGGTATTTTGAAAGGACTCCACTAGGTTATTAATGATTTAAAAAATAATTTTAATATTGTAGCCTTTAGGCATTATGTGGTTTAGGGTTTTAATTACGGGATTTTGCCCTTTCAGTATGTTCGGATTTCTGGATCTTGGGTTTTCTGGGTTCCTGAATTTTTGGCTATCGAGATCTTGGTTTTCGGTATGTTGGGTTTTCGGGATGTTGGGTTTTCGAGATGTTGGGTTTTCGGGATGTTGGGTTTTCGGGATGTTGGGTTTTCGGGATGCTGGGTTTTCAGGATGTTGGGTTTACGGGATGTTGGGTTTTTTGGATGTTGGGGTGTTGGGTTTTCAGGATTTTTGGTTTTTAGGATTTTGGGTTTTCTGGACGATGTTCATATTGGACTAACTCAACCGACTTTCTTTGACGTGAAACCGATTACTATTGTTCAGATACCAACTAATGTGAACAGCTGAATCTTTAATTTCAAGTGAAAATGGGTTTAGTTTGACAGGTTATAGTCGAATAACTTGTCAACACGCAGTTCAATTGAGTTGAAAGACTTACAAATCAACTTGAATAAATTCAATATCTTTCGATTTTCATCAGCTCAATTGTCAACTTCAATCAACAGGGTTGACAACTGCAACGGTGTGAATTACCCGCTTGGAAATTTTACCCCGAATGGGTCTATCTATAACTACATACCATAAGTGGGGTATGACTTGGTCTGCATTTTTTCGAGATTGGGTTTTTGGGAAAATGTGATTCCAGCAAGACGGTTAAATCACATATACACAGTGTATTACTAAAACCCACTTAAAAGAAACAACAAAATGTCACAGTCTTTCTTTCACTTAAGCAGGTTTTTCACTTAAATGAATCTCGCGGGTTTTTCTCTCAAGCGGGTTTCTCTAAAGTGGGTTTTGTCTGATATAATCGATATTTTGAAGCAAATTTTCCCGACCTAAGTGGTCTCTCTTTTTGGCAATTTGCAGGACTTTATTGTTTCAAACTTATTTTTAGAGATTTATTTATCCATACAAAACAGACAGCCAAGGTCTATAAAAAAAAATATCCAACAAGAAGTGAACGAATTAGGTACCTATACCTATAGTCAGAAGTTAAATGAAAAGTCATGAACATGCTACGAATCTCCCATCAAACATCCAACAAAATAACAAAAAAAAAATCCTCCGTTGTATAAAAAAGAAATTTTCATTGAAAATGGATAAATAAATAGGTTTACATTTCTGAGCCAAACAAAAAAAAAAACACAAGACTTTTATATGAAATTCCCATCATTAACAAAAAAAAAATCCTTGAACATTTACAAATGTCAAAAAAAAACTGTCCCTTGATAAATGTTTTCTGCCATTCCAATTGACAAGTGAACTAACATCAAATTATCTTGGATCAATGCCACCTTCTGTGAAAAAAAAACACAAAAAATAAAAAGAATAAAGAAATAAGAAATAAGAAGCAAAACAAACATGTAAGTATGTATGTATGTAGGCTGTAGATGTAATACAATCCAAATTGATTTATTTGCCAAAAGGTCAATGTAATTTAAATTGCTCACTTCTAAACAGCGCCAATGAACACATACCGATTAATCACTGTGAAAAATCCCACGATCGTGTTAACATAATATGTGTCACCTGTCCGCAAGAACACAACAAAAACCGATTGACTGCAGCAAATTTTCAACATCAGGAGGAGGGAAAAAAATAACATCAACAACTGAACAAATAAATACAAATACAATACATACATAGATATTAAACGTACCCGCGCCATTGCGCACAGCAATTAAAAATAAACAAGATCTCATTAAGACTTACCAACAACACGTGTTATAGTTTCCCAAATGTCAAATTAATTGCTTCATTTATAAAATGAATAACTCAACAGCAAGCCGGAGAAATAATAAAACACAAATAAATTAAAAGAAACTCCTATTATTATACGGGGTGTAGAAAATCGATTTGACTTGACGTTTGGGGTCTCTATATACACTACACTACCAGGGATGGGACTTTTTGAAAAAATGTCCGGAGTAGATTTGGAAAAAAAACGCAGTAGATCCAACTTTTTCGCAGTAGATTTTTATATTTTCAAAATATAAACAAGAAATAACATAAATAAACATAAATAATTTAAAATAATAAAATATATATTCTGCCCTACCGAGGTATCCGTCGGAGCGGAAAACTCTCCGAAACGCATACGACGTCGGAGGTTCAAAGTTCATTAGAGATGTCAAAAATGTCACTTCAAAACACACTTGCTCGCACTTCAACGCAAAACAACATTGCGCATTCCATAATGTCGGAAAAACGTTCCGAACGCTGTTCGGAAGAATAACTCGAAGCAAAAATCCTCCGATTCCGGTCCGACGGATACCTCGCTAGGGCAGATTCTTTTTTAGCTCTGATCGTTCAGAGCTTCAAATTTGTGTTTCTTTTTTAGTTCTGAGCATGTTCAGGCACGCTCTGTGAGCTCAGAATAAAATAGTAGAGTAAATGGAGTAAAATGCTGAACACACACGAGATGACGGGAAATTAAAAAAAAATCGTCGTCAAAACAATAAAAATGGCGGAAGAGGCTGGTTGTTCTAGTGGAGAAGGTAAAATAATAATAATAAATAAATAATTTATAATCATGACAGTTCAGTGCTCAAGTTGTTTCATAATTAAATCAGAGAGCTCTGAACATACGCTGCTCAAAACTTATTCTGTTCGCTCAGACTCTGCTCAGCTCGGAACTAAAAAAGAAAAACGTCTAATGAATGATTTTTTTTGTAAAACCAAAAGTGCAGTAGATTTTATTTAAAGGCAGTAGATTTATTTTTCGAAAAAAATGAAGTAGATCTACTGCAATTGCAGTAAAGTCACAACCCTGTACACTACGCTGACACTCTTTCTCTTTCTATATGGACATTCACAATAGAGCGGCAATAAGGAAAAAGTCAGTTTTAATGACAGTTGTTGTTGTTATTCACAACAACAAAAGACAAAGAGACATGGGAGAGAATAATAACAATGGTGCTGCTGGCTGCTGCTGCTGCTTTTGCTTTACAGAGTAGTTATGTAGTTCAACCTCTTAGAAACACCTATTCCTACCGATTTCGAGCAATGGACGCCACGCCATCCATGCCAGCCTAACCAAGTCACAACTGGCTGGCACAACCGCCCACAAAGTAAACAATAGGAAACCGATTCCCATTTGGCATATTACTCGTTCACAAGTTGTCGCAACAGTCAAAGTGACACAATGACTGAACGTCGACGATAAAGTTTGTTTGGGGCACGGTACGTCAACTTGCTGTCATTATGTGGGTGTTGACACAGCGAGGTTTTTGTTCGCTTTGCTTGTTTTTATTTATTTTTTTTGTGTCTCTTTTGAATTTCCTTTTATTTTTCATTATCTACAAATGTTTTTTTTTTTTCTTGAAAACGCCAACGCTACTGTGACGTGACTGTTCAATAGAGACCGTGTCTGCTGTCCCGTCCCGCGTACCACACACAGTGGCCGAAATGTGCACAATTTAATTCGCATGAGAACGCTGATTGTCTGCGATAATCGCACAACGCTCCAGAGATAATGGAGACGACGACGACGGTAGAGAGAGTGGGCTTGTCCGTCCCATTCGTATATGTTGTCGGCTTATTGTATGTGGCGACGACCGACGACGATGAAACAAACGCGATTTTCAACAATTTCTATTTCCGGTCATTAAAAGCCAATCTCTGAGGTCAGCTACTCGAGAATCGTGTTTAGAGTGCATTTTGAATAGCGGTTATACTCTCCACGGTGCATTGGTGTGGTGAATGGTGATGGTGTAGTTGAAGTATACAGTGACGGCAAACAGACAGAACCATCTGTGAATGACTGATCACCGATATTATTGTGAGCGATGGTAGCAAAAGATGAAGTTGCAGTCACCAGTAACTCAGCGGGAGAACCCAATTGAGAATTATTTACACCACGACTACACCATGAAATAGTTAGAACAAGAAAATAAATCACAAGGGAAAAACTGTAAAGTAGGTACTGTACGTTTGGTTGATTGGTTTGCCAGCTTGAAATTAAGTTCCAATGAAAACCCATGGGAAATTAGGTGATTATATACCTACACTGTGAAAGGGAACAGCGAATGGATAAAGATAAAGAAGAATGGATTTAGATGAACAGAACTGTGCATCGGATAACGTGCTTTGCCAATAAGTATAGGTACGAGTATGTGTGTGTCTTGTTTTTAGAACTTGGGTTCTATACTATAGAAAGAAGTTACAACGGCGACTGCGGACAGCACACTTTTATTTAGAAGACGACTTTATTTTTGTTGTTCTACTTTGGGACCTTTTGACTCGTTAATTGACACTGATTGCTGATTCGTTTTTTGTTTACCTTTTTGTTCCAATTCTAAGTTTATTTTTTATTTCACCACTTTTAATGACACATTTTCAAGGCTTTTCTTAATAGACATGACTAGATTGTGGGTGAAATTTTTGGTTTCTCATGTAAAAACTCATATTTTAAGATATAAATATTAAAATAAGTGGAAACTTAACGAATCAAATGACATAAATGTTTTCCAAAATCACAATGAACTTGAATGAAGTAAAGTTCAACTACACCAATTATAATCAGTTCATGTCAATTTCTCTTAAAGAAGCTGCTACTGAGAGCTCTTTTCAAATACAATAGAAAAATTGAACGAAAACTAGATGAAACACAGCATTCGCTTAGTAAATGTCTTCCGTAAAAATAAGAAATTGATTATAAAAAGAAATATATAAATAATAATTAATATCAAAAGACATGGTCCCAAGTGGTTTCCCTGAGGAATTCCTCATTTCTATTGAGCTCTCACAGAACACATACGAATAATCATGTCGATAATGGAATACGCAATAACGAAGCCGCAGTGATTTTCAGTACAATGTTCTATTTTCTTTTTATGACTGATGGGTACAGAGAAAAAAAGAGAGCACTGCACTGTCAATGAGAGCCGATCCAGTATTGGGAATTCTATAATTGACATGAATAATTAGCATCTTTAGACATCCAATAGTTATTCACAGCAATTTAACAGGCGTGTTTTATTGGAAGGTATTAGAAACTCAATATTATTTTCTCGCAAAACGCAATGAATCGCTTTACGCTTGAACAATGAAAAACGTTGGAAACACGAGAAAGTTACTACAAAAGTCGATTCTGTGTTGTTAAAAAAATGCGAATTTTGAATAGAAATCTCGGTCGAATGAATGCACCAATTGCAACTATACTGCACGCAATTCTGTGAAGGAAGTTCATGAGACTAGTTTGCTTTGCTGATTGATAACCTTACATATCCCGTTTTCGTCATGTGAACTCTATGCAAAATTTCGCAGCTGTTTCCAAAAGTATTCACTAAAATGGACCAATAATGCCGCTATTATTGGTCCATTTTTTCTTCCAAGACGATGGTAGAAATAACGTTACATTCAATGGAAAGTGTCGAGTGCCATCAAGGCATGATTATCGATTATTTATGACCGGAAATTGAGGAATTGAACTTGGGTGAGATATGGTTCCAGCAAGATGAGGCTACGTGCCATGTAAAACTTGGTTGATCAATAAAATGAAATAAGGATTTATACTTACAAATTGATCGATTTTTGTATCTCAAAATTGAATAATTATTTACCTGCAATAGAAAAGAAAAACGTCAATTAGTTTAAAAAAAAATCAATTCAAAATTATATAGAATTAAATTTTCTTAAATAAATTTTTAAAATTGAAACATTCACAGTTATAAAGGAGGCCTATCAAGTTGACACAGTCGTAACGACGGTCCCAAGTCCAGCTTTATCGTAAATGATAAGCTTGCCGAAAATAAAGCTGGAACCACACTTATCTAGTGTGGTGTGTTGTGGAGTGGTGTGTCGCTATCGCTTCAATGTATTTCATAGGCGTAGTCATATTTTTCTCTTGTGATGTGTTATGTCAGAATCAATTTCGGATTGCGTCATACCACGCTGTGTCGGAGAATTTTTCCATGGGTAAGAGAAGACACATGCTCGAGGAAGAAAATAATTAAATAGCTAAACTAAAAAAATTGACAGTTTACAACAGAAAACTCTGATTGTTATGTACAATGTACATAGGTACAGTCGTCTTCACAATGAACCGCTACACAACACACCACACCACACCACACGAGATAGTTGTGCTTCCAACTTAAAGGTAGAACTATAATAGTCGGAAGATGTCGGAAGAAAATTCTCTCAGATCACTTACGCATGGAGCGGTCGGTGAGCGCTCTTCACTTCCGAAAGCAAAAGTTGACGAAAATTGGTCGAAACGAAGCAAACCTCAATTATGGGCACGTCATATGAATTCTTTGTATTCGTTTCGTTTCGTATGACCACTTAAAGCCCTTCCACACTATCCCACTGAGTATTAATACATGTCAAAAAAGTGTGAAACAAATCATGTATAATAGTGTGGAAAGAAAATATGATATTCCCAGCCTACACGATTTGACATGTGTTAATACCTACATGAGAATTTTTAGAAATTGTTCTAATTCTGTCACACATTTCATCACATTTTTATTGAGGTTAAATTAAACTGTTGTGTGTGGTCAAAAAATGAAAAGAAATTTCTCTCTCACAAATTTGGCAGTAGCATGGAATTCTTTTTCACTTTGTATTAATACTCAGTGGCATAGTGTGGAAGGGCTTTTACGTCGGCATCAGACTATTATATTTCTACCTTAAGTCAGTGCGACTTATCACATGTCAGAGATCTGTCAAAAGTCTCCCAGTGAATCAAAAATCTTACCACTTTGTTTCACTGTTGAACAACTTTTAAACAAAAACATTGTATAAAGCTCTAAATACCTGCATACATCCGGTATAGTAAAATTTTATAAGTATAATGACTACATTACTCGTTTATCAATCAAACAAGTCATTATTCATTATCTACATTCTACAATCCATCAAACAAGTTCTAATAATTTTCAACAGCACATTCACTTCGTACAGTAATGCAACACAAACAAAAGCACGCAGAGCCGAGGGATCACAGTTAAGTGCTATTTTCCACTTCTTCCATTCAAACATTCATCATTTAAAAACCCTATCTTTTATAAATCTTCTGTTTATATTACTCTAATGCCATAACAATTGATCAAGTTCCGTCCATAAAGTAAAAGAAGGAAAAAAAAAAAATTTAGTCGTTTCGCATTAATGAAATCCATATGACGCATCAGTTTTCACAATGACCGTGTCCCTAATGACTCTCAAAGAAGGGTCAATTCCATTGTGTGTTGCTGAAGCTATTATTCCATCAATACAATTACTTTTCGTTATTATTGATGAGCTCACTCAGTTCATTCGACGAAAACTACGACGACGACGACGATGACACGACGGACGAAGCAAAAGGAAAAAGGAAGTGAATAGTAGGACAGAGAGTATAGGTACACATCGATTACAGTTGAACAGAGCTAATTTGTCCATTTTTAATAAAATAGTCTTCTGGGATGGATATAATATATACCTATTCGTTACTCGTTGTTTGTTGTTGGTTGTTGGGCCGAGGTGGACTGATGATGATAGCTAACTAGAGAGAGAGATATTCCCAAGCTAACGTTTCACTTAACGAAGTATGAAATTTTCCATTGTTATGCGACATCAACAAAAATGATATAAAATGAAATGAAACGAACCAGCCCGGCATGGCCTGGCTCGACCGGATAGAGACAGAGAACATGGAGGAACGAAGGCATTTCAATCGAAAACTGCTATTTCTGGTTCTACTGGTAATTCGCTTCCTTTTATTCTTTTTTCTTTTTTTTTTGAAAATAAAAGGACTTCTCTTTACCGACAACTGCTGCCAAAGACAGGCACTTTCTTTTTGTATTATTGGATTTTTTTTTTGTTCTGTACCTTTTTGTTATTGGTGTTGTTGTAAAAAATAAGGAAATTATTTCAAAACCTTTATCTTCAATTTTCTTCTGTGTTATATGTATAGGAATGCTCGTAGAGGACTCTTTAGAAGTCCTCCACCATCATCCAATACCGAAGGATCTTTTTATTTTCATTCAAAATATAATTTAAATCGAGTAGCACCAGAAGGCCGAACATTGTGTACATATACCTACATACATAATATTCAGAAACATCTGGTATAGGTTATAAAGGTATGCAATTTATTTATTCTTTTGTTGTTCTCATATATCTAGAGTGAAAATGAAAACACTCCTCTTGTCGTATTATATGTACCTTCTGCGTATTTCGGAGATTGTTTTGCTCAGATAAGTTCATTTTTATTTTGAAAGAAAAAAAGGTTGTTGATACATTTTGGGTAGCAGTTTTTTTATTTACTTGTTTGTTAATTTGGATGGATTAAAAGATATGACATTATACATTATACAGTTCGTTGACGTACCCCTACGACATGAAACCAGTTCGAAGACCTAAGTTGACGTAATTGAGAAAGGTTCATATACCTATAAATATTCGTTTAGTTTAAAGAGGTTAACGAGGCATGAAAGGATTTAAACACATGGTTGATTCTTATGTAAATTATTCCAAATTCAAGATACATATCTTGTAATCTTGATAATTTATATTTTTGTATTAATCATTTGATCTTAAACAGAAGTTTACTAAAACATAAGTTTTGGTTCAGGAACTTAGCAGTCCAGTGGGTACACCTATATATGCATTCATTGGAGTCGAAAGTGAGTTCAAATGTTCCAATAAAAGGATTGGTCAAAGGAAACTACCAAAGGCTAAAGAGTGAACTACAATGTAGGCAAATTATTTTAAGGAATGCTCTTCACAGTCTCAAAAAGCACAAGTTGTCTCTATCCTATGCCTATCTATAGGGAATGTTAGAGAGAACAATCTTCGAAATAACAATCATCGAGCGATCGATTTCAAATATATAGGGTGTCCTTTGAAAGGTCAAATTTACAACTTGGGTTAAAGAAATCGTTTAAGATTTTTATTCTTACGCGAAACGGCTCCTGGATTCGATGTATTCAAGGAATCAACAAGATCATTAATTCGGAAAAAGACAACAAATGCCCAGCAAGAAGAGCAATTAAGGAGAAGTCACGTTGATTGAGGATAAGGTGCGTTTGGAAAATATTTCGAAGAAAATTTAGTGCCAAACCCACCCAGAGATCATGGATTCTTAGAGTAAATTGAGTCAACAATAGAGCAGCAGAGCTGTATCAGACGACTACAGAAATTACCATTTTTAAAAATGGCAATCCATACAGTAAATCTGAGCTGACTAGATGCTCCACCAAACCCGAAGAATTAGCAATCATTTGGCCCCATCCTTCTGAGTTATGAATTCGGGGCAGAAGACGAATTTTTGGATTTTGGGGATTTTGCTATAAAAAAAAGAAATGTTGAATATTTTTTGAACCACAGGTTGGACAGTTGATTTTTTGTGGAAAATCACAAACAGGTGGTAGACAAACGAACCAACTTCGTCTAATCCTCCTTACTTATCAATTAGGGCTGATAGATGAGTTTTTTGATCTGTAAAAGTTGTAAAAATTTGAATTACTTTTGAACTAAAGGCTGGGCTTATTATCCTAAGTTATCAATTGGGTAGGGTAGATGGATTTTTTGTTTTGAAAAAGTTGCTATAAAAAAGAAAAATTTAATATTTTTTGAACCAATGACTGGACAAACGATTTTTTTAGTGGACAGTCATAAACAAGTGGTGTAAAAATGTGCCCCATCCTCTTAAGTTATCAATTCCGGGCGATGTGTAGAGTTTTTTTTTTTTTTCGTTTTTGGGGTAGGTACCTAGTTCCTATAAAAAATAAATAGATTTGTTTGCTTGGACAAACAAAACCAAAACGATGTACAAACGAACTCGATATATGTACCTAGGTACTTCCCCTAAGATTTTGAGTTCGGAGTACTGGCTTCACACAGCTTGTTATACGGCTCATAAGTCATAGGTATGAACTCCAAGTTGAATTTTATAGAGAAAGTCTTTCTATAAAAAAAGATGAAAACAGTTAGCCAGGGGTCTTTGTTGTCACATCACACATTTCACATAAAATCAAAAAAAAAAAAAAAACCCAAAGGCACTCCCCTTTGTTGTCAGTCAAAGAAAACTTCAAAAGAAATTTTATAGGTACCTATATGTATGTTTTTTTTTTTAATTTTTTTCTTTGCTAATTTCATAAAACATCAAAACACCACCAGTTTGGCAAGAGAGCAATAAAAACAACCAAGCACGCACGCAAACAATTTTGCCATTCTGCATGAATAAATTTTTGTGACTTCGCAAATACCCCGAATCCGTATACTCAAATTCCCCCTCTATTATACCTATACCTTATAAAAAGTTATAATAATGCGAACGCACGCAGAGAAGGAGAATAATATTATTGCCATGAGATACATTAATTTATTTTTATATTTTGTTCTGCCGGTATATGTCTCATGCTAAATTACCACCACAAAAAAAAAAAAAAAAAAAAAAAACCCCTCAACTTATAAGCTTGGCGATAGAAGTTGCGTTTATGTAGGGGACTTTTGTGGACACAATAAATGTATCAACGTAAGTATACAACGGCAATAGTTAGGTATGTAGGTATCTCAATTACGCTCGATTGTTGGAATTTGTATTTGATAACTACAAAGAATTTTCCATGAGTTTGTTTTTTTTTTTTTTTTTTTTTTTTTTTTTTTATTAATTTTGTGGCTTCACATTTTTTTATTATGTGGTCGACAGCGCACACCACTTTGAGGAGCATAAATATAGCGGGCATATTATAACAAATTTTCCAAATGCCTAGGCCTGGAATAAAAAAAAAAATATATCGACTTAAAAACTATAAATTACGCACAAGTAGACATTTAGTGGATTTTTAACACAACTCCCTGTGGCGAATGGCGATTCTATGATGGGGGCACTCCAGTCTATATATCTAAATACGGTACGTGCTCGCTATAGCAGGTATGTAACTTCTCGTCCTCATCTTGGGTATCTTTCGTTTATTAAATGTACCTATCTATCTTTTACGAGCATGATATTGAAGTGGTGGCGCATAAGTATTTTGCTCAATTCCTACTCTAAATTTACTTAGAACTTAATTTTTCAGATTATTTGTACAATATTTTTCTTCTTCTTCAGCATGGAACTGGAAAGAACTCAGAGAGATTATTTGAAAATCCTATATGTATCTAGCGACTTATAAGCTTGTATCTATGTGACTATAGAAGGATAAGTAGGAACATGATGAAAAATAGATGAACCATTTCAGAAAAGTCATTCTAACTTCGAAGTTATAAAGATGGGAAATCTAAAACGATGAACACTCTCTACAACAGGACAAAGAAGAAAAAGAAAAAAAAAGTAGTTTCAGCCAGAAAATGGCATAGTGAAACGATACGCTGCTGGCTGCTTTCGTTGGAGCTGAGCTGGTATATCTTTTCCTTTCAAGAACCACTACGATAAAATATATATTAAAGGGAGACTGCAGGATGAAAAAAAAAAAAAAAAAAAAAAAAACAAACCATGATAAATTTACTGAGTTGTCTCTGCGCTTGTTAAAGCCGACTTAACAAAACAGGACGCAGTCGATGAGGGCACAGATATACAGAGAACATGGGAGAACGATAAAAAAAAAAACACGGTGCACAGGAATCTGTGTAAATTCAACGCGGACGCTATTGTGAAGTTGCGAAGGAGCAAGTTTTATGCTTCTTCTTGTTCTTCTTCTTTTTCAAAAAAATTCCTTTAGCTGGTTTTCCTTGATGTTATTTATTTTTTTTTTTTTGTCTTCTTTTTCTGAGTCATGAGCTATCAGAACTCAGAACAGAACAGAAAACAGCACAGTCCTGGGCACATATAAACATACATACCATTACGGATACGTGATCATGTTACGAAAAGTTCACACTCTTTAGTTATTGCTATATAATATGGCATCGGGAGAGCTTGTTCTCCTAAGGGAGAGGTAAGTGGAAGCAGCAGCAGTAAAAGTATAGAATATTTGCTTCGCGTCGCGGTTTCTTTTGTTCGTTCATTGGTTTTAAGTTTTTTTTTTTTTTTTTTTTTTTTTTTTTTTTTATTCAATACCTACTTGCTACTCGGTTTTTATTCATTTTTTATTTTATATTCTCAGGTTAATGTTGGTTGTTTTTTTTTTTGCTTTTGCTTTTTTATTTCGTATATATAGGTATGCTTTTTATTATTCGCAACGTGGTGGTTTGTTTTATTTCTTTTATTTTCTATATATTTTTTTTTTTATTTTTTCATATAAACCTGATCTTTGTAGAAGGGTTTTTTGTTTTGTTGATATGGATTTTTTTTATCGGATAATTTATGTGTGTAACGAACAATGAGTCGAGGTTAATTTTAATCATTTTTTTGTTCCTTCTTTATTTTGCAAACATGGGAACTGGAAACTTAAAAAAAAAATGGATTGATAGATATGAATTAAAAAAAAAAAAAATATCAGAGAGGTTATTTAATTTGGGATTTTTAGCGATTTAGCTAAATTTTCACAGCTTTTGACATGATATTTGTTTTTTAGAGTTTGTTTTATTTAGACACTTTTAAAATTTTGTTTCAAATGAAATTAAATAATTTGAGAAACAATGTAAATAGCTACTCTCAGTGATTTATTTAAAAATGTTTATCTAGAAATAAGTAGTCAATTACCCAATTATATACCTAGTGTTTTTGAATTCGTAGAAGTTTAAATCAATAGAACTACATAAACTGGTTCACTGTTGAACAATTTTCTCATTATCCAATATGTAGGTAGTTTTTGACAATTTTCTCATCAAAAATTATTGTTGTTATAATTTTCACTTAAAACCAACATTGAGCGAGATGACTTCAGTCAAGTAAAAATAAAACTCAAGAGGGCGACAATCTTTCGGGAAATTCGAGGAGGAAAACTAAGCAGGAATATTCTAGTGCTATTCCCTATCTGTCAATTGCAATTTTAATGGAATTTTTGAACTCTGGGGCCTATTTCACCAAACACTTTTCACTTTGCAACTTTGCACTTTTACATTGCAAATTTTATTTCACTAAACGCAAATTTGCAAAGAGGAAATTATTGAATTGAAAAGTTTTCCTCTTTGCAAAGTCTTTGCACTTTGAAAATTTTGTGAAACACATTGGGCCCTACCAATAACCAAATTTAGTGACGACTTAAATATTTCAGTAAAATAGACCATAATAGAATGGGCTCTAGCTAATAAACCATATATAGTATGACCTTAATATTCAAGTGGACTCTTAATAATGAATCATATATGGAATGGACTTCAAAAAATTAAACATTCCATGAATGGTACATTATTTGGGATCACCAGAATTAAGGTTAATTTTACTGAAATATTTAAGTCGTCGCTAAATTTGATTATTAGTAAGGCCCATTGCATTTTTACTTCGGAGGAAATTTTTTTTTGCAAAGTTGCAAAGTGAAAAGTGTTTGGTGAAATAGGCCCCTGATCGAATTTGATTATAGAATAATAGTCTAATGATGATTATTCTTTAAATCATCACATTCTTTTATCTAAAAACTCTCACTTATTTCATTAAAGAACAAAATTTAAGCAAAAAATTTGCATTATTTAAACAAAATTAACACTCATGTTTGTTTAAACAAATTCCCAGACCTATATCTATTATTCTTCACTCAAATAACTATACAGTTTACGATTCCCCATCTTCTCTTTATCAATCACCACCTCTTAAAACCATAAAAACGAACAAATAAATTTGAAAAAATAATTATATACAAATTATTATCTATTTATATGGCAGCCTGGTTTGTATGTGTCTATTATTACACCTTCATATTTTACAATTTTTTTCTTTGAACAAGACTTCATTGTTATTTCAATTTATCGATTGCAACAAAGTACCTACCTAGGTATATATTTGCACAAAAATCAAAATCAACAATCAAATGTTTACACATCAAAGTTGTTTCAACATTCCTTTATACCTACCTACCTAAATCTATACACACACAATAAAGGCTACATAATATTGTAGAAGCATCAACCGCTCTATCAAAAATTATTTATCTAGATTGCATTTTAGACAAACAAAAAAAAATGTCACAAATAGATATCACACACACCTCATCGCTATATAATTATATAACTATACTCGTAGATATCTATTTTAAATAAACAGCAACAAAAATAATAATAAAAAAATATATATATATGTATATAGATAGGTATGCAATCAAATAAAATTCCTAATAATATAATATATGTATACCTACCTATTGTGTGAGAACAATAATCACCTATTAAGCCCTATAAATGTTTGTTTACAAGCTTAAAAGCATTGTGATTCCACCTTCAAAGCACAACAGACAGAATACAAAAAAAAACGAAACGAAACAAATCGCGCGAGAAAATAAAAATATATTATCTGAATGGGTGGTATATATGTATTTTGTATATCTTGATACAATATGGTTTTGCCTGCATTCCCCTCATTCCACTTACAAATAACATTGTATGATTTTCACATCACGCTCTTTTGTGTAAATGCAGTCAATTATCACTCACGCAAGCTTCAGTCACGGGCAGCGAGCGGCAGCGGCGACAAAAAAAAAATGACAAAAAACTCACCAAAGCGTGAACACTGACAACCATCTATAAAGCAACAACAACAAAAACGAATTCAGGTATACAATACACTATAATATTATGGCAATGGCATCGACATCATTATTATAGTTTAATTATTATTCACCTTCATTTTATTTATTAATTATTGTATACAACATCACAGCACAGCAGCAGTGTAGCGCGCAGACAGAGATAAGCAAATAAAATATCACTACCGGCAATCTGTGACAGCAAATTAAAAAAAAAAAAAAAAAAGACCATTCATCAGCGAATTGTGTCATTTGATGCTTCATTGCTGTTCTGTAAAGCCGCATTAAGCCATCGTCAATTGTAAATACATATATATCTACAACGAGTATACCAATGGCAATGTGTATCTGTATCCCGGGTAAAAAAAAAATACCTACATTTAGATCCATCAACGCAAACATTGAAAAATCAGATAAAATATTTTTAACAACACAGAAGCGAAACTAAAGTAACGAATGATATTTAATTACTCAGCACTATTTTTTTTTCTGTCCTGTCGTTGCTTGTGTTCTTCTCCCCCTTTAGCTCGTCAAGATCACGCTCATCTCGTCACACTATACCTACCTACCCACTCGAGTTCGTGTATGTAGAAATTATACCACACAAAAAAAAACATGAAAAATGTTTATCTACTCACATTATTTGTATCACTGTGTATATCGTATCTTTGTACCTGTTTGGTTGGTATAGTAGCATGCGGCAGAATATCAACATTCATCCTTGCATCGTCGAGATTTCACTGAACCAGAGTGCCATGCCATCCATGCCATGGCATCCAGCAAAAAAGGAGGATGGTGATGCCATGCCTTCAATTTAAAATCCTCTTGTCTGCATTCTGAACCTTTTTATAAATCTTCTCTTGGGTTCAGCTTTGTTCGATAGATATACTTTCAGTTCTAAAAGTCCGGGAAGTTACGTTGCACTTGAATTAGTCAAGTTAATAAAAATAAGAAAAATTATATGAAGTGACAGACATCAGAGCCTTGTGATTTCCAACTCTCGGCCATTCATGGTGTGGGTGTTGTTAGTCAGCAAAAATGGAAAGAAAGAAGCACTTTGCAAATTATAGTCGACTGTTTTGCAACTTTAGCTTGAAACTGTTACCATCAAGTGAGACTATTTTGAAACTACTCTACTCTCCGTAGGCCGCGAACACGAACTTGGCAAATTAATAATCAATCAACAATTTATTTCCCGGATGAAGATAAATAAACAAATAAATGACAAAAGCAACCGTAAATCATCAAATAGGTGTCATGCGACTATTTGAAAACTATTTAGTCGATTTCATATGCACTTTTCCATTTACTTGTACGCGAATCGATCTGAAAATGGTTTGAAACTTCTGATAAACAACTTCATTAGAAAGTGGACATCTTTAACTAAACAAAAATTAACAAACAAAATCTGAAACTCACAAAAAAATCAAAACAAAGTGAATTCTCGACTTAACCGATTAGAAATTAGAAAAATTCAATAACTTACGCTAATAATTTGAGTAAAAATATCATTTACTTATCGAAATATATATAAGGCGCGTTCAGAAAAGTGAGATCTCAGAGATTTTGCTCCGTCAAAAAGTGAGTAAACGAATCCAGAATTTTCTTTTCCTCAGCATTTTGATAGCAAAGCTGAGATATTTTGCTGAGCAAATCTGTGCCTACGTTCTGTAGCTCTCGCATCGGCAAAAGTAGTCGAGAAATTTTATCGATGCGAGAGTTACAGAACGTAGACACTGTTCAGGTAACTGAGATTGTTGATATCTCCGAGGTCTTATTTTACTTGAACATGCCTATTGTCACCTATCTGTCAACTCAATAAATGTCAAATTTCAACGACAGATTGCAACAATGATGTCAATGAAAAAATTCAAAAATACATATTGACATTTTATTTTTCGTTTTGAAAAAAAAAAACAATTTTTTTTATATTTCCGATGACAGTTCGAACTAAATACTCCATTTATGTCAAACTATTCGTTATTTTCCATTATTTATCAAAAAGTTCTGTCCAAGATGATGCCTGCTATGTTTTTTCATGAGATTCCTTATTCATAGATTTAATGATTTCAAGTCTCCGATCGATGTAGAGTTACAACTAAGAATGCAACTTTACTTTCCTGACTTTAACATCCAGATTTTACTTAGTTAGTTGTTTTTTTTTGCTTTTACCCTGAGGTGGTGATGCTGATTTTGTGGATCGAATCAAAGCAATGTTTGTAATTTCAACTTTTCGTTGTTGTGTGTGACGATTCTTTGGAGTTTCTCACTATTGCCGAGGAGAAGGAGCATCATCATCATCATGGGACTCTTAAGCAACAATTAACGAGATTCTTCTAATTTTTTTTTTATTATTTATTTTATTTTCTTTAGCAAGTTGGGAACTTTTAAATAAAAATAAAAAATACCATGGAGGATGGGGTTTGGGGATTGAATATAGTCAGACACAGGCTATGCTATAGGTAAATTTTGTGATGGGATATTGAAGAAGCCTGACGAATGCATTTATATATTTACCTATGTGTACGTATAAAGAAAGACTTGGCGTGATGTTATACTTGCCGTGGGCCTTATAACACAAAAATGGAAGCCAAACTCACGAACTGCAGTGGCTTTAGGGTCGTCCGTCGCGATATTGTTGTTGCTTGTGAACGAACAAACGAACATGCAACCAGCAAGCACTATAGCACTCAGTGTGACAATCGTTTTGGGGGAACACAGTATAATTAAGTGATGTAATTGACATTTTGACAAACATTTTACGCTATTTTAATTGCCTCTGTGATGATGATGATGGTGATGGCGGTGGTGGTGATGGTGGGACCTAATACAGGTATCTGTCTATATATTGAAGATTATTCGAATGATTACAGGTAGATATAGAGGTTTTGATTCGAGGCGAATATTTGATTAGGTGATTTGAAGGTTTTTCGATAAGTATCTTGTTTTTTTTTTTAAGTTTGGTTTTAGTTGATTTCGTGCAAGTACCTACATAAGTTTTCAATACCACCTACGGTTTTTTTTTTAAATACAGATTGAATGGTTTGACAGATAAGAAGTTGGGGTAGAAGAACTGAAGGTGGATAGGTATTTCAATGTTCATCAGTTCTGATTAAATAAAAATGATACTGAGGAATTTCAAGAGGTTTTCAATCTAGACACGTTTTTTTTTATCAAATTGAAAGTTTTGTGCCGATAAACCCAATAAAACCTGGAAAAACTTTTTGAGAAAAATCGAATTTCAGTAAGCCAGAAAAGCACTGAAAATATCGTCTCATATCTTACAAACTGAAGTAACTGCTTTTTTAACATCTTAGAAAAATTCTTTAATTTTTCTTTAAACCCTTCAATCGATCATTAAAATAAAAATAGAAAAATGCGTTTTTGTAAAATGTTCGTGAGATAGGGGACGATATAGAGCACTTAATTAAAACTGTAGGCGAGTTCTAAATTTCTCAAATTATTTTTATCAAAATTTGATTTGAATTTCATATAATACCGCCGTTTTGTCAAAATCTCGTAAGTAAAAAAAAATCAGATTTAAATGTATTTGAGGTTTAAAAAATTACTAAATTGAAATATCAATTCTTCGTTAGGGTGTTAACGTTTGCAAACATTTTAATCGCTTCGGTAATATTTAATTTTCCATTTTCGACTTACGTTGTTTTGACAGAACGACGATATTATGACATTCATTTCCTACATATTTTGTAAGTATGATATGGACTGCGAAACTTCCAAGTCAATTGCGTTCAAATTTTCAAGAGCTGTCTCCGATAAATTGGAGTTTTTCTGTGATGTTTGGTTAAAATAAGTTCATTAGTTTTTCACCAAATATATTTTGAACGAGACAAAATGTACATATAATTCCGCTGGGTACAAGCTATCAACTATTGACTAAAAAATTACTGAACTAACGGCGGCGTAAAGGTTTAAAAGTGGTTTCGATAAAGTCCGCCCATCAGCTCAGATTTCTTATCTTTGGATTATCTCCGTATTGAACATCGTTAAAGCAAAACAAAACGAAATAAAAGTCTCTTAAATGAAAGATACGACATGTTTAATTTTTCCAGCTCATTTCTATACGCCAACCGCCACGCCCATTTTTATTATATTTGAGTTTTCTTCTTATTTAAATTTCCTAGAAATCTGAGAATTTGCAATTAATCTTTTTTTTATCATAAAATAGGTATAAAATGATTATTTAATATTTTTGAAAATCCACCTTCTGCCACGTCAATTTTTCACATATTTGAATATTCTGCTTATTTTAAGTTATTTAAATTTTTATAATTAACTTCTCTTGATCATGAAGTATGAAATGTTTACCTAATATTTTTTTGGAAATCCATCTTCTGCCACGCCCACACTTTTTTTTATAAATGAGTTGCCTCATTATTGAAAATCTCTAGAAAATATAATTTTGTATAAAATATACCTCTTCAAACTAAAGCTTTATATGTGCACTTCTTTTTTAAACCCGCCTTCTGCCACACCCATATTTCTGATATTTGGATTTTTCGTACTTGTATAGTTGCATTTAGAAAAATATGAAAAATATATGTAGGTACTTATACTATTTTAATTATTTTTTTTATATAGCTTAACTATAAGGCACGCAGGCTTTTTAGGTCCCAAAATGTATTTATTTAATCAGGCATATACATAGTTTGTATGCAGAAGGAGGAACCAACGATTGGTGATACATATTAAATACAAATCAACATTTAAATGAATAGCAAGGATAATTTTACCCCTCTCCTCTCGCCAAGCCATTACGCTAACATAAAACAACTTCAAACTTCAATTTTTTGAAGAGGCATAAGTAGGTAGGAACCTATCAATTTAAACTTACTATCAAGTACCTATCAATACTTCCCATATCAATAAATCTACCTATACCTAAAAATGACATGCTTGAATAATTTCTCAAGGAATTAATTTATCTAACTGATTTATAGATACATATATCCGCTTTTCGGAAATCAATTCAGCTTACCTCACACCTCACCCCATCTAGTGGTAGCAGAAAACAAAACACCGTATACATCTTTTACTTAGGTATAATATACCCCTTTTGATTTTCATGTAAATTTTATTTGATATCAAAATCATTGAGCCGCATAAAGACAATAGGAAAATCTTCAAATCCTCTTATTATAATATGTATAGAAAGGTATAGGTAGGTAGTGGTACCCCAATTTGAACATAAATATCTTTATTCAAATTGACACATAAACAGCATCCGAGAACGAGAACCATCATTTCCCTCATCATTTCATATGAATACCTTTTCCATTATTTTATCAAACCTATATATAGCTACATAGAAATAGAAGTATCTATATAGATGGAAAAATGGGATGGAAAAGACAAAAGAACGATGATGTTGGAGTAATGTAACAACTTGCCAATGCAAAAGCATTCTTCTTATCTTATTCTACTTTTTAGCTAACCAAATGCACAAAACCATTATGCATGCCACATAAAGGAGCTATTGTTTTCACCCAACCAACAACATATTATAGTAGAACACTCTCGATTCCAATAAACCCTCGCTGCCTCTGGACAGCTTTGTGCAAAAAAGGTATACCTACCTACCAACAACATATATACTTGCCTATCTATCTGCAGTGTTCGGTTTGTCTGGGTTTTTGGTTTTATGCTGTTTTGTGCTAAATGGGCAACCCAAGCTCTTGGAAATCTTCTTCTTCTTCTTCTTTTGCGTCGTCGTCAGTCGGTCAGTCGAGTTCACTTTAACGCCCTCCTGTACCTACATACATATATAGTGATAGCTACGTACGAGTAATAGTCGTTTTCGTTTAGCCTCTCACAGAGATCTAACCCCCGCCGCCGCCGGTTACATTGCTTTTATACAACAAAGTTCTATGATGCGGTGCCGATGTTACGAGTCGAGTTCTATTGCGGTTCGAAGAGAAGGGAACGGAAGTAATCCACCTCAACCGACGAGTGTCGAATTATCGCTTTGAATATGTTAAGCTTTCATAGATATCCACACAAACACACACAAATAACATCACATATACCATAGAGAGCATAGTATAGATCTAAGTACATTTTAAGGAACGCCAGGCTTAAGGGGCATTAATAAAGCCAAAGCACTGATGGACAATTGCACCGTCTGGTAGTTATATAGTTATAAGGTAGGTAGAGTTGGGTAGGTATATCAGGAGGGATATCAAGTTTCTCCCGGTGGTGTGGTGTTTATTTTTGTATGCGATTTGTTTGAATATACATATATTTTTATGTATAATGGTAAGTAATGGAGAAACACAAAAGAAGGTGTTTTAAGTTTCAAGCCCGAACAAACGACGACGACACACAGCAACGACGCGACGCACGGTCGGTTGGTGGCGGCTCACTGGCAATGACTCTATATTATATGCACAGAAGTTCCTTTTGTTGTACACACATATCTTATAGATAGATATTTTGTTCTATAGTGATATACCTAAGTATGTATAGTTGGTGTTTATATGTATATCTGTGTAGACCTCAAGACCCCCATATAATATAATATCTTCTAGACGAACCCTCTCTTTGCCTAATGGCGTTCTAATGCCAAGCTAATAGTGACATGAAAATTATCAGGTACGTGAATAGCTTATATCTACGGTATAGGGAGATAGAGTCTTTTTCTTAATCGCCTTACACTTCACTGCTTTGCTCCGCGCCACACCACATTAGTTTCTCATAATTTTGTACCCTTCCTCGTAGATATACCTTTTTCAATTCGTATCTTTAACAGAGGTTATTTAATGTATAGCTAGGTATACCTATGTTCTTTTGATATTGATTGAGTGTGTGGTTATGAAATCAACACAAAAGAAACCAATTATTATACCTACATAAATATTTTAAATCGTTATAAGTAAAAAAAAAAAAAAAATAGGAATCTTTTAGATATCGACAAAACAAAACTACTTACAAAAAAAAATAAACAAAACAATAAGCTGTTTAAAAGGTATTAGAATAAAATACAATTTAATACACTGGAGAACTTATAAACAAGTAAAGGTATCTATCTATCTTTCTACCTATATAGGTATATCAACATTGACCTAAGATTAATTTTATTTATATTTAGCTTTCGGCAAATTCACGAATTGAAGTGATTTTATTGTTTCGTTGAGTATAGGTAGGGTATACGACTATATGAGTTGTTATTTAGGAATGTACGAACATATATAAAAAAAAGTACCCTATAATTAGTATATGACAAATAAAAATGATAAAAACAATAAATCCGATAACTTATATGACAAATCAAACATAAATAAGTGGTATTAATGTCTTCACACTGTTATCAATTTTATAATCGAAAATGTCTGCTTTTTTTTTTAATGGAGCGGCTTTTAATAATTTCTTTTCTTTTTTTTTTGTTGGCTCAGCTTTGATAACGCAGCAGCCTAGATGTGAACTGATAATCATTTTGCTAATAATTTAATTTTAAAGATTAATCGATAAGTGATAATGTTTACGATCAATAGAATTTGATTTTACATTTTTATTATGAACATTGAAAGATTAACGAATATTAAAGCCGCGGCGTCAATTGTGAATGAGCGTAATGAATGTCTGATTTGACGTATTGATGTTTCCGTTTTATTTTGTGTATACTTCCGTATTTAACAATTCCATTGTGAAAAAAAAATATATATTTTGGAATGCATTTTGATAGCAAAAGTTCTACTACGTCTGTACGGTATGGTAACTTTAAACGTACGACGTCACACAACTTGCTATATGAAATATCTCCTAGAATTTGTTTAGTAGTAAGTTAAAAGCAACAAAAAGTAATAGCAAGTTAACAAACAGACATAATAGCCGTTTTCAAAAAAGTCAATTTGGACGTCAAATATTGTTCACATTGGACTTTCTCCTCTGACTTTGTTTGACGCCTCTATATATGCTTACTTACTTTTATAACATTCAGATGAAAGCAGTGAATCCAATACTCGCAATATATATTTTTTTTCTAGATATTATGTAATATTGAAACTAGAAGATTGAAATGTCAGTTTTAAAGAAATTTGTCAAAAATCAATAAGTTTTATAAAAGATAAAGGTGCCAAATTTTAAACAGACTGATATTAAGGTATACGCATGAGACTGTACTTAACATATTTCTAATTTTTAAAGATCTTCAATAAAATGTTCTTAGTTTTAAACATATCATACTAGACCTATTTTGTTGATAAACTCCACTGAACCAACACCTAAAACAGTGACAGTTCATGCAAAAAAGTAAGCAAACATATCACATTTCACATTTGTAATTGTCAAAGTGACATTTGGAGTTAGTATGATGATCAGAAATGTCTATTCTTATATTTTTTTTTTCATTTTAAATAATATCTTTCTAAGTCACGTCAGTCGTCGGGTAGGTGATAAAGTTTTACATTATTTGTCAATCAAATAAACTTTTAATTTGTTTTAAGACTAAAGCTGTGAAATGTAAAGTTGAACATTTCACACCGGAAATTTCTATGAATATTTCATATCCAAAACGAAGACGAACTTTGTTCCAGGCTTAAATTAATTAAAATACCTAATCAAAATAAAATAAAAAAAACAAATTAAAAAACCTAATTTACCTAATTTCAATCTATTATTGCAAAAAAACTAAAATTCACAAGACTCGCCTGGCAATATACATACCTATGTATATGCATAGCTATATTCTACATACATACATATATGTATTATATACATATGTATTAAGCTACCTAACTCATTTTATTTTGAATTTCATTAGCTATATAGTGGTTTTGTAAATCGGCTTTAGCTACTTAATTAAAAATTGAACATAAATTCAATTTTCAAATTATGTTGTTTCAATAAAAATCCCTCTCACCCCAATCTCTACGAACATCACACGCAACACACACACTCATTTAACATACAACTGGTCAACAACCATTTAATTATTCTTTAATTTATAAATTACCATACGGTGGTGGTGAATGGTAACGTTGCGTTGGTGCGGTCAGCACCAGCAGCGGTGGCAACAATCCGGATTAGTATCTTTATCTAAAACCAATAAAAATAAAATAAAAAAAGAAAAAAACAACAAAAAAAACCTTCTTTTCTAATTTAATCAGTTTTAAATCTGTTTGGCATACAATAAAATACACAAATGGTTGATTTTTATATTGATTCAGAAATAGCTTTATTTACAAGCAAAATTTTTTATTTAATCTTTTAAACAATTTTATTTTTAATTATGTCAATAATTTATTTTCAAATATAATCATATAATAACGACAACGACCAACAGACCGTGTGGATATTAAAAATGTTTTAAAATTAACTTTAGATAATAAATTAATTATTATACAATAAGTTGGAAAATAAAAACAAGAAAAAAAAAACAGAAGGCCATCAAACAAATTTATTCTTGTTGAAAATGAAATTCCTAGAATTTAATCGGATTCATTCATCCACATCTATATATGTACATCCAAACCACACTATTATAATATACCTCCCAGCTTCCAAAGGCCAGCCGAATGCGAACGCAAACGGGGCCTAGGTATATAGACGAGTATAGGTATAACAACTATGAAGGCGCATCTCCTCGACCATCATTGACTTGGCATGGAATAAAAAAAAATAAATAAATAAAAATGCCCACTGTAAATGTTTGCTTAATGGCGAGAAAGAAAATCTTCCACTTTAGCTGGGACTGCGGGACTATAATATAGCCTCTATATATCCTCTCCTTGCCCCTTTCCAACCCCGCCCACCATATCTCTGTAACTTGCCATCTCTTTGGTTCAAAAATACTCACAGAAGCGCCTACTTCAAAGAATCCACCGTATACGAGTAGGTATATAAATCTATCTATATCTACCAAATACGAGATACAAAAAGGCAATCCAGAAAAGATACACAAAGACTATAAATAACGAAGGCAAAAATATAAGAAGATGAAGGCAGAATGGATTCTGAGCTGCGGAGATACTTTTTTTTTTAGTTTGTGTCGTGGAATAATCCTAAAGTCAATATTTGATTTTAAGTAGAATGGCAAAATAAAAAATTAAAAAAAAAAAAAAATTGTAGTAGAAGCAGAGTTCAATTGTCAGTCGTTTTTTTTGCGAACGTCAGATACCTACTATGAGCTGAGCATATATGTATATTCAATATTAATGTTCTTTGTCAATTATATGTATCCACGTATGCAAGCAATGAAGATAATAATATCTACATAATGTAGGTAGGTAGGTAGATGAGCGAGCAACGGCGCATTTATTTACATGAAGCTGAAAGTGCCATTAGGATAATGTATCTATCACTTAGGAGCCATGATGTTGACTTTGGTGATGTGCGTGTTTGTTTATTTATTTTTTCTTGAATTATTGAAATATTAACCGAATATTTTCAAAAAAAGAGTGTTAAGAAAGTTTCTACATTAAGTTCCAGTTTTTTAAGTGCGAGATTAAAGTTAAACCCGAGTCAACTCAACAAATTTGTTTAGTTAAATCTTGATTTACTGAACAGATGCTTTTTCGATATTTTATCCTCGCGGTTTGTTAAGTCGATCTCCAAGCATCTTTCACTGAAAAACTGCTTAATAGAGTTTACAGTATAGGTTAATTAATTTGTGCAGTCAGCGAATTTTGGTTTAACTCAACACTTTTAGGGCCAGTTTGTTCACAGCTGATCATCTTTAATCAAGGATTATAACAACTGGTAAATCATCGAATGAGCATGCTAATCAAATTTTTTTTCAAGGAATCCATAATTGAAGTTGTTAATCATGGAAATCGCTAATCAGCCGATTTTGGTTGATTAGCGCCATTTAGTTAGAAGCTGTGAAAGTCATCGGTCAGATTTAACCCACTGTGAACAAACTGGCCCTTAATAGCAGTCAATTTATCATGAATTGATAAACTTATTCGAATAAAATTTCTTTAAAATACAGTGGTTTTAGAAATCCCGAACATAAAACTGAAAGCCCCAGACGAATTTCAAAAAAAAAAACATTATGTATAAAGTTTACTTACGCCTATATTATTCTCTCGGTACATTCAGATTAAATCCGGATGTATTTACATTGAATTTGTATAATTTACATACGGACTTAAGTTTTAATCTGGATGCAAACATTTTTGTGCACAAATTTATTGTTTGGATTTCTGGATTATGACGCTTGAAAATTTCATCAAAATATGTCAAGTGGTTCAGTTTGTATGGAATGGAAAAAGTAATCCACTGTGCGACGACGACAGACGCCTACCCAACCAATGAGACCAAATGGTGTAAACCATCTAAAAATTTTCAAAACATCTTCGTTTTTCACTAATTTCTTTTTTGATAGAAATATAAAAACTTCAAAAACAAATTGCGTCCTCAGATCCAATGGAAATCGAAATAGAGTTTAAATGGGTTGGACCTGTTTGCAGTATATAGGCTAAAACAATCAAATTAATAAAACATCATAATTATTTTCTTTTCCAACAATATTAAACAAAAAAATCATAAATTTTTTTTCTATCAATATGTTTGTCACTTATAATATCAAAAACCACTACAGGTATTTTGATGAAATGTTCACACTTTCTTTTTATTAGCGGAATGAAGGTTTATAAAGTAATTTTAATAAAAGTATCCCACTGCCACGCCTACTTTTCTTATATTTGTTTTATTTTTTCTTATTCAACGTCAGATTTCAAAGCTGAAATTTCGCAAATTGGCTCTGTGGTTTTCCCGCCCATTTTTATGTTCAATTTTTTTTTTTTAACTTTCAGAATGTTATGTTATTTACGCCCATATTATTCACTCGATCCATCCAGATTAAAAATTTAATTTGGATGTAAAGTATACAAATTCAATGTAAATACCTCCGGATTTAAGTTTCAATCTAGATGTATCGAGTGGAAAATATGGGCGTAAGTGTTTTTTTTTTTTTTTAATATTCAATGATCTTATCAATTTGTAGTTAGACACTAAAAATCAGATGCTTTGTCTTCTTTAGTTTTTGAGAAAACCAAAAATTTGAGTTTAAAATAATTTTTCCAAAACTATAAAACATTTTGATTTAAAAACAGAATTAAAATATGAATAATTATGGCTTTAAAAAAAGGTATAAATTTTCGTTGATTTTTAATAATTTTTTTTTCAATTTAAGTTCGATTTTTTAGAAAATTGCCCTTCCCGCCTATACAGGAGAAATAACCAACACCCCTTCCCTTGCGATTTGTTTTGTCTTGATTCGACCTATAAGCCCTATAGTATTTTGTTCTTATGTAAAATACCCTGTAGGTATACAACATTTTCTGTTCTAACGCACTTTCTGCCGTTTCTCATAAATCAGTTCTATATGCTTTCCTATTCTGCCCTAACTTGATTTCTTTTTTAATTGGACAAAGCTTTTATCATCGCCCTTGAATTAGCTCATAATGTAATATTTAATATTATAATAATCTAATTTGTCTTGACATTATACAAACAAGAACATCAATAAATGTAATTAATCATTACATTCTACTTTATCATCTGTCCAATCGATCATTAATTATAATGAAAATTACAAAATAAAAAAAAAGCAGATAAATAACCAACACGGTAGGTATTACAATGAAAACAAAAAAACACATTCGATTGTAAAAAATAAAAAGAAAAATAAACGTTCAAATATTTAATCAATTTGTAAGATTTAAATATTAAATAAATAAAATTATCACACTTCTTAATAAAATATTAATGTTTTCTCTCATTTGGTTTACCTACTTCTTGAGTGTGTGTACCTCTGCCTATATGTGCTCTCTCCCCCCACCCCCCCTGGGCAAACCACCATTATGACAAAAGGAAACAAAGTAAAAGTACATAAATGCAAAAGATAAATATTGACATAATATGGTTTCCTTAATATTTCTTGAGCCCCTTTTCCCAGTTCCCTTCGTCATTTCGTCCGGTAGCGGCGCGATTACACGACGACTCGTAACGTTCATGCTTCTTCTTCTTCTTCTTTTTGTTGGGTGAAATTGTTTCTTATTATTAATTTTTTTATTATTTGTAATTTTTCTACTGTTTTTTTTTTTTTTGTTGTTTTAACTTTTTCTCTGCATTTTGCTGACTTCATTGCGCGCGCCTGTCATTTCTTTGATTTATGAAGCGTAAAAACGCTTATGAGAGCGTTAAGCGTTTGAAAATGAAATTCCATAATGGCAATATACAAAATGAAAGAAGGGTGTACCAATCACTTTGCTATACCTCTATGTAAATTGTATGTACAATGTGAATATACACGATATGGGCAACTCTCAACTTGTTCGCATAGCTAGCTGTACATATGTTAGATATATGTATGTATCGTAATCGTAAGTCGTAAAATATATTTTTGTATCTATATATATAATAACGTTTTTCTACATCTCCATATTATGTACATACATATATACTGACGTAGAAAAATGTATTCATATAAATGCGAACTGTATACAGCGTAACGTACAATAAAACGTACATACTTCTACTTCCTTTGCTTTAAATGTGGGTAGTTAGAGACAGGTAGTAGTTATGTGCGTCAATTCGTTAAATGAATGAAATTAGCTAGCCTATAAGTATTTCGTGCGTACATTTTATGTGAATTTGATGACGCAGAAAACAAAATTTATCTCGTAGATATATTATATACATACTAGGTATACTTGAGCAGTTGTTTGTGAATGTGGATTGGAATTTAGCTAAACCTAACAACTCGCTCGGTTGAAATGTAGCACTGAATTAATTATGACACCACATGCAAGCAAGTGTTATAGATACAGATACATACATATACATAGGTGTATTATTATACAGCTATACAAATATCAATAGATAAATATAAATTGTTTTACCATAGTAGGTATGTACTGTACCTACGATATGTATATGTACAAACGACTAAACGAAGCAAATTCATGCTGCAGGTGAAATTCGATTTTATATTATTATTTTTTAAGCTTTTACAATATATTTTGTTTGTAAACCTAAGGCGTGTAGTGTTGGTATTTGTGTATCTTTGGGTTCGTGTTTCGAAGTGGTGTCTATTTTAAGTGTTTTGTATAGGTAGGTATATGTAGTTATTAAATTTTAATCGCTTGGTTAATTAGAACATGATACCTTTGATCCGTTTTTAATGATTGGTTTAAAACGTTTATCTCTATCTGAGGTTTAAGGTGGATATATAATGGAGGTATACCTACCTACCTACATATAGAAGTCAAAAAAAAAATTCTTTTAAAAGATAAAATATAAATGTGGTTTATTGAAATCGAAGTCTTTCAGAGGGAAAATTCAAAACTTTTAAGTGAGAGAAAGTATAAGGTTCCTTAGAAAACTTAATTAGCTGTTTTACTTAAATCGAATCATTCAACTTTTTAATTACTACCTATATACGTGTTGGAATATATAGGAAACTATTTCCATTCAAATTGAATGAGATTTTGACTAATTAAAAATACATTTTGAAAATCTAGGTACCTATGTGTTTTTTTTTAACAGATTAATTATGACATTTTTCGTAGTAAAAATATCAAAATTGACTCTTTCCGCAGCTCATTCATCGGATTCTGTAATCATAGATGATTGTTCATTTTGTAGTTTCTTTTATAGTTGTACATATGCATAAGAAAAAACGCAAATATAATAAATGGGTGTTGCAGACTTTAAATGCACACAATATGCTTAAGGTTCAAAAGATTTTAATTATAAAATTGCAACTTTCAAGTAAAGGGTTCGTAAAATATCGCTGCGAATCATAAAATACCGATCTTTATCGATTTTCTCTTGACCTATAAAAAATACAGTTCCTTCCAGTTATTTTTGATATAAAAATTTATAGTTCTTGAACAAACTAAATACTTTTTTTCGTTCGGAAAAATAAAATTCAGGTAATGGTTAAAAAAAATTTGAAAAAAAGTGAACAATTTTGGAAAAAAGTGAACAATTTTGAAAAAAAGTGAATAATTTTGAAAAAAAAGCGAATAATTTTGAAAAAAGTGAACAATTTTGAAAAAAAGTGAACAATTTTGAAAAAAGTGAACAATTTTGAAAAAAAGTGAACAATTTTGGAAAAAAGTGAACAATTTTGGAAAAAAGTGAACAATTTTGGAAAAAAGTGAACAATTTTGAAAAAAGTGAATAATTTTGAAAAAACGCGAATAATTTTGAAAAAAGTGAACAATTTTGAAAAAAAGTGAACAATTTTGAAAAAAGTGAAAAATTTTGAAGAAAAGTGAACAATTTTGAAAAAAGTGAACAATTTCGGAATAAGTTAAAAATTTTGAAAAAAGTCAAAAAAAATTTAAAAAGTCTAAAAATAAGATTCGCGATCGAATCAAAAATAAAAATCTCCTATAAATTTTCCACGAGAGAACGAAACATATTTTATCGCTCTTCGAGCCTTTTTTTCTTGGAATGTAAAATAAATAAAAATTTCAGATATAAGAAAAGTAGGCGTGGTAGTGGGTGGATTCCGCAAGAAAACTTCACACGCCATGATTTTCGCTCAAGAGAGATTTATTATAAATGTTCAACCTTCTAAGGCTAAAATTCGAATATGTATAAAAAAAGTGGGCGTGGTAGTGGAAGAGACAACAAATAACATGTCATAGTTTAAGATTGAAGGGAGCTTAAATACAAAATTAATTTAAATGTGAAATGGACGTTCGATAAGGAGAAAACTAAAATATGATAAAAGATAGACGTGGCAATTGATTAAATGTGAACACATTGTTAATTGTTAAATTCAAAAAATTGAGTTTTATCATACCATCCGTGCGTTGCGATCGGTCTGTCTATTGCGTTAGTTATTCACTGCATTGATGTGTCTATTCATTGGTGCGTTTGTGCTTAAATTGACTTAGAGCCTAACCGGGTAAACCGATTTGCTTCAAATTTTGTAAAGAGCATTTTTATGTGATTCCCTAAAGGTCAAAGTCGATTTTTTGTTCTAGCTATCTATAAAGGAATGCTGTCATTATACAACGATTTCGGTTTTTTTATTAAATCTTCTCAAAAGCTGCTGCATCGATTTTCATAAAACTTAGTACATAAAAACTCTAAAGTAATTGAAATGATACTGCATTACAGGTTCTTGCCAACAAAATCAAAATAACAGAAATAATATTTTGACGTTTTTTATTTTTAGAAAATTGTCGTATTTTTAAGTAATTCACGTGCATATATTTTTTAATGGCTTGACCGATTTGTTTATAATTTTTCAATCTGTTACTTTTCCATATAATTCAAATAATATATCATTTAAAAATTAAAAATTTATTATTATTATTATTTTTATTTTTTTAACAAAAACAATCGAACACAAAATCCATATGGTTTAGTACCTACCTACCTACTTTTGAATCACAAGAACAAGTTTGTGTATATTTTTTTTTACATCCGCACCTATACCAACATTTAATTTGTATATTCAAGTATCTTAAAATAATGTCATCGAATTCACGGGAATAAAATGTTGCAAATTTTATAATCGATGAATGAATAATTTTTGTTTTCAAAATACAGCAATGACGATGACTTAACAAAAAATTACCATACCTTTGTTTAGAAGACCGCGAAATTAATTCAAATTATAATCCAATAGAAAATTATTATTGCGCAGATTATATTCATATAACAGAACTAAATAAATAAAATTGAAAAATAAAAATAAAAAATGCCATACAAATGACAGAATTTATCATTTAGTGCTTTCACACTTATGATCTAATGTCACATTTCTATAAAGTTTGGTGGACTTAATGACTTATAAGATTTGTTTTCCAAATATGGTTCTATATATGCTAATAAAATAATTATTCAATTATTTTTTTCAACTCGTCTGCAAATAAGAAGAACATCTTAAAAGCCAAAGCAATAGTAAAATCTTTTTTTAAATATTCTGTGGATAAAAATATATAAATATATTTTAACAAAATCCCTCTCATAACTTCTGAAAAAATGATTTTTTTTTTCAACGTTGGCGATGGAAAAAGAAGAAGCCCTCTTTTGCAAATACCACGTAGGTATATATATATTTTCAACAGAAAAAAACAAAAAAACCACTTCTTCTTTATATATAGACTCTGACTTCCTCTTAAAAACCGAACAATAGAATCATCTGAATAGGTCATGAAATATTTCCTATATTTTAGCGCGTATATAAATAATAAAATACTACGCCGCGCCCAGTAAAATTAGCTCGTAAATCATTTTGACGATAAGGCAAAAAGGCAGCCAACAAAATCTAAGTGATACAAAAAAGAAAAAGAGTGATAGAGAGAGAGAGAGAGAGGAAGAGAAAAAGAGAGATAGAAAAATAAAACAGAAATTTATGATAAATTTCCTATCCACTCTGTGTGTATCTATTCCTTCTTGGTGCGTTTTAGTTGAAATTTAAGTAGATATACAGTACAATCTCGTTAGTGCGGATAGATAAAAGAATAAATTAGTACCTACTATACCTACTATTTTTTAAATATATTTTTGACTATAGTTAGACAGTGTCTTGATAGTTCGAAGAAGCTGGAAATATGCTTTATTTGATTAAATAAAATGTTACATTAGTCAAGTTTTAGAAGTCAAGTCCTTTGTAACTTTTAAACATCAACTAAATATGTTTATCTATACTTTGGACGGCTGCCGAAAGTTAGAAATAGTTTATAAATACGACTGCAATGTTTAAATATTAACAGCAAGTTTAGAAGGTTTTTTGCTGAAATTCTTTAAAATGATTATGCGGGTTGTATAATTCTGATAAATTGCCATAATTGTAATTTGTTAAAAAAAAAAAATGGGAAATGCGAAAGCAGTTGCTGATTTATTATTTGTTTGATTTGATAAAATTGATTTTAATTTCTTAAGAAGTGTGTTCAAAAAATTTCAAAAGCTTATTCGAATATTCTTTTTAAGAAAAGGACTCGAAAAACCTTTTTTAAATGTAGACCATGAGACAATTGGTGTACAGAATAGAAGAATATTTTCCGAGTTTGTCGATGTAAACAGTACAATAAAGGACAGTACAGAACGGTACAGAACAGTTCAGAATCGTACAGAACAGTACAGAGCAATAGAGAACAGTATACAGAACAGTACAGTACAGAACAGTACAGAACAGTACAGAACAGTACAGAATAGTACAGAATCGTACAGAACAGTACATAACAATACAGAACAGTACAGAACAGTACAGAACTGTACAGAACAGTACAGAACAGTACAGAACAGTACAGAACAGTACAGAACAGTACAAAACAGTACAGAACAGTACATAACAGTACAGAACAGTATAGAAAAGTACAGAAAAGTACAGAAAAGTACAGAACAGTACAGAATTTATGTATGTTTTTGGTAAAACTTGGCGATATATTGGTCAATTTTAAGAATTTACCGATCTTGTACACTATCAACATATGAACTCGATCATTTTCTTCAATATTTGAGAGATTCATTTGTTATGAAAATTTTTTTCCAAAGAAGTTCAGAATGAATCGCACTTATGTATAATAAGAACAAAGTCATTGACTTGAGCATCCACTAAGTCGAAAGTTAGTAAGTTGCGCAAATGTGCGTTTTTGTGAAAAACGTCCCGATTTTTTAGAAGCGAAATAGCGAGTCTATACTGTATATCTCATTTAACTGCGCTACGTTCATCATTTCATTTAAATCCTCTTACCCTTGTCCATCTCCAACTTTTAAATTGATGATGACGACTTAGTTATTAGTATACGTGACGTGGAGTGTTCATTTAATAATAATATATGCATCCATCTATCTATACTCTGCTGCCACACCTTTCGCCAATATTTATTCTATAAAGAAAGGATTTTATTTCGTAAAAAAAAGACTATTCCAATCTAAATGAATCTTCTGCGACAAGGAACGAATTCACAAACGCCATACAACCAGTTTAACCAGATGAAGCAGTATATAACTATATCTTTTCATCGATCGATATCTCCAACAAAGGTTTATACTTACGAATGAAGTAGTTTTTAGCAAGATATATAAAAAAAATCAATCAATTGCCGCATGATTGACTGAGCAAGCAACAAATGAACCAACAAAAATAAAAAAAAAAAAACAAACATAAAAGTATCTGCAAGATAGTTTACCAACCACAACCATCTTTGTACATATACCTATCTTTTTGCACGAACATATAAAAAATGGATCTATCTGTAACAAGTGCACAAATTAAGCACACCACTTTGAGTGATCATTTTTATGCTCTGTTTCTCGGGTTTTGTCATCTTGATGATAGATGCATAGATACTTTTTATAAATAGGTATGTACCTACATAATCATCAGGTTGGTTGATACTAACGCACTACTTTTTCTCTGTTTTTTTTTTTTTTTTTTTTTTTTATCTTGTGGGTTGGGATTTATAGATACACAACATATTATATCAATTTTTTGTTGTTGCACCAACTTAATGAGGTTGACTGGTTGTCTTGATTATTTTATCCAATAAGCTTGTTGTACTTTAAATCCCATACTTGGTATGCATACAATGAACTCAGTTACAAGTGTGCTGCTGCTGTTGGTGGTGCTAACTGCTGAAACTTGGTATCTATGCTGACTAAATACATTCCATTCAATCAAAAGTGCAAATTAATTACCACATTCAGCTGCGATATGCTTTTGCATTTATGGAAATCTCGGTGTGTTTTATTTTATTTTTTTTTCTTATTTGTATTTTAATTCTATACATTTTCACCGTTCGTTGAATAAAATAATTGCCAACGCGAAGACCGCGAAGACTGACGACGAAGACGACTATGCGACGGACGAATAGAATGAAGGGGGGGGGGGGGGTAAAAAAAAGATACATTTTATGTGGACGACTGCTTTTGCGGTTTCTGAGTTTGAAAAATGCCTTGAGCAAATCTACATAAATATATAGGTATATACCTAACTAATCTACCTAGTTTTAATTCAATAACTAAAGAAATAGAAGGAAGGAAGGAAAGAAGGAAGAGGGGAGGAATTGTTGAATAAAATAAATCTGCCACTAATTTGACATTAATTAATCAAATATCTGTGTTAGTTGGTTTCGTATTTGACGAGGCGCGCTTTTAGTTTTTATTTTTTTTACAGGATTTTGTATGTATTTTAATTTATGTTCATTGAGTTTCTAAATGGTAAGATTCTTTTGACATATCCCGTTTTAAGTGGTTTTTATAATGAATTTGATTATGAAAAGTTGCTTAAATAGAGAAGAGGGTTTAATTTGCCTATTTAGATGTTTTTTTTTTTATTTTAAATGGGAGCTATAGACTTTGCAAAAGAACTTATAACCTACTTCCAAACCTTGTTTGTTAGTTATGATGTCTCTTTGACATTTATGTTCAGTATTTGACACATTTCCAAAAAAAAAAAATTAAATAGCTTGCAATTAAATTGGGAATTCACTTGAGCGAATTCTTAAGTGCCTTCAAGAATACCTTTATTTTCATAGAAAAACCATGAATAGTTTGTGGACTAAGGCAAATTCATATAGGGACTCAACTTAATGAAATTTTTTTTTTAATTTGCAAAATTTCGAATTTGTTTTACTACTGTATCCGAATGAGCAAAATATCAGCTTATGAGAACTGCACTTTTTGAACGATTTTATTGATCTAATAAGCTTCATTAGGCTTAATTAGTGGTAAAGCGATGGTGTACCACAAGGGGAAATTTTGGAACCTGTTCTGTTTTATGTGTTTTAAAGAGAAACAAATGACAAGAAAAAGAACTGACATTGACAAGCAAACAAGCTACAAATTATATTATATTTTAAATTGAAAATTGACAATAGCATCGGCCTCCATCTTACGAACTGACGTGTGTTTTTTACACATTTTACAAAAACGATTTTTAAAGGTGTTGAAATTATAAAGTTTGATTACATTACAAACAGGAATACAAAACACAAATTTCACAACGAATAAATAAAGTGGATTGAATACGTTCAGTCTTCAGAAAACGGAAGGAACCAAAGAGCAGAACATCATTTCCAGTTTATAAATTCCAATTCACAATACGCAATTCGAGCGAATTCTGGAACACCCATATTCAATTTCGTCATGTGAATTCACAATAAGTGGAATGCAGAACATAGGCGTAAATAAAATGGATGTAAATTTTGACATTGACAGATTTGGAAATTTTTCCTGTTGTAAGGTTCAAAGATACTATTATTCCATAGATATCGCACGCAGAGAAAATAAAAATTATCACTTTTCAAACGTGGGACGTATTAATGTCCCACTTTAATTCAAATTCGAGTGAACCATTTACAATATATTTATGATGGTCAAAAAAGATAGATATACACACAAAACCATCAGCCATCAATAGTCTGATTAACTGATTGGATTTTAGAAGAAGTAGAAATATTTTTGCAATATTTTTTTTTAATTTTCTCTAAAATAATAATTATGACCACTGACAAATTTCATGCTTCGCAGTTTCAAATTGGAAAGGCCCCCTCAATAGCTTCCAACAGAAGCTCTAAATGTATATGCCTATTTTGTTTATTATATAAACATAAAAAGTAGAGTTTTTAATTTGGCCTTCCACGTCATTTTTATGGGACCACCTTATTTAAATTTGTTCACATCACTCTATATATCTCAAACCTTCTTATTTATTTCCAAACTATACACAAAGACCCGTCATTTACCACAAGACCCATACCTATTACTTACATACAAATACCATTGATACATCTATAGAAATAAAAATGTAAAACGTATCGATTTTATATTATAGTTTCAGGTTATAGAAATTCGATAGCCTCATCATTTTAAATTTAAAAAAAAACCAATGTGGTTGCACCTTAAAGAAAAATATTTTCTTATAATTCAATAAATATTCAATTTTAATGGCACTCGTTAAACCATAGGAATTTCTTTTTAACTCAGTCAGTCGTTCAACAAAGTTATTAAAATCATCAGTGATTTCCAAAAAAATAAAAAAATAAATTAATATTAAAGCCCACGCAAAAATTTGTATTTGTTTTAAGAAAAACATTAATGATCCAATTCGATTTGGGGTTCTGTCTTAATTTAAAGAGAAACAAAACAAAAATAATAAAAATTAACATAATCATCTCATTATTTTGTGTGTTCGGATAAAAAATAAAAAAAAAATACCCTTTTTTTTTTCTTCTTTTTTTTGTATTTAATAACATTTTGGGATCCAATCTTCCGTATTGATTTATGATACAGTCATAGTCTTTATCTCAAAATAAACATAACATTTATGTCACATTTAAGTCTTTTTCACAAAAAAAAAATTAAGGCACGGCGCGGCGGCGACCAAGGCCGAGAGGCATCAAAAATCCAAATGTTATGACAAATGCGGTAGACGAGAGAGAATGAAAATAATATATTTTTTTTTATTTAAGGTGACATCAGATTTAACATTAAATTTATGAAGAAACAATTTAAAATGAAATAAGTTATTTCTGGGTGGAGTTTTATATTTTGTTTTGTTACTATTTACTTTCTAATGTATAGGTATTTTCACCAAAGAATTCCAAGAAAATATTTGTGTAACGAAATGTTTATAGTCCGGAAATTTGGGGAAAAGAGCTGCCTGACCTGGAAATGCTGGTGTATGGCCAACATTTTAGATAGGTAAAACGTATGTTGGTGCCTGTTTATGAAAATTATAGTTTTAAAATTTTTAGCCCGGTCAAGGTGAAAGTTTTAAATTCACATCGGATGTAGTATAGAACTCTGTTTTCACAGTGAATACTAAGGACTTACATATTCTGTGGCCAAAAGGAATAACAGCAAAAGTCGACTTATGTCAAAATTGAGTTGATTACAGTATCTGATGCGCAATATGCGAATCTATACTGTCATATTTTGTTCGTACTTTTATCTCTTACGGTTTATGAACTGCAACACTACGTCCGTATAAGTTGTTTACCCTATTTGTAATCGCAAAAGAAACATTTAAATTGTTCTCCTGAAAACTTGCAAAAAGTGACTTATGCTGTTTTTCCTTTTTGCCACAGATAAAGCTTTCCACCAAAATTTAGCGCTGTCAGAGTTTTGTTTGAATTTAACAATGAAAATGTATTTTTTAGGATATTTTGTCTTATTTTGTATGATAAAAAAAGACATCGAGCGACGAATGTTTTAACAAATTTCATACAAAAAAAAACTCAGGAGAGAAAATATATGTAAATAAAGTCTGTGGTAATGCTGGATTCATTGAAAAATGCAATGTTAAGAATTCTTGCGATTTTTTTTTTGACAATCATGAAAATGTTTTTTCTCTCACGAAAATTTGTGATAAATTCACGACAGTTAATACAATTATTGGAACCTTAAAAATTTTAAGGGGTAATGCTAACTTGACGGACAAAATGTTCCTATGACGACATTTGCACGAAAAATTTTACCCTCTATCGATTGGAGAAGTCAAAAAAGTGGGTTTCCATTTAAAAATAAAATATGACCTTGAAATAACCTTAAAAGTCAAATTCAAGGTCCCATTGAATTTCTCGTTGAAAGTTACTACAAAAATGACCTTGATATTTTTGAAAAATATTTTACCTGAGTAAATATTCAGCCATCTCGTTACTTTTGTGAAATTGTGTATAGTTAAGGAATATGTCTTCCTGAGCTCCACTATATTACCGCCTCACAAAATCATTCCAGTAAAGAGATAGGATGAAGAATCAAAAAATCTTACCAACTTTGGACTAAGAAAAGAAGGGAACTAAGCAGAAAAATTCATTATATGGAGGATTTTAGGATACATTGCAAAGATGTTCTAGATTAGGTTATCTATAAAGCCTTTAGTGAAATATTTAGCAGATGATAACTATACATTTTAGTCTTGGCCCACTATGGATGTTGGTTTAAAATGCACACCGTACCAAATTCTACCTTCTAACATCTTGAATCGGCAAATCCAACAGACACAAATTACGATAATATTGTTTAAATCCTCGTTTTCTACTCCACATTGGGCGCCATTTGTAAAAAGAGCAAATTTATTTCATACAAACAAAATTTAATAACTTCTTAAAACAAATAGGTGCAGGGTCATAAGTCCACAGGCTAAAAGCTCATAGTGGATTTTTGACACACTTATAGGTGGGATTTTTAACTCACTTTTGTGGGCCAGAAGTCCACTGGAAATTCTTGTGATCTTTGTCTCAGAGATTGTGGGTTTCTGACACAGTAACTCAGTTTATTATCATTGAATAAACATAAGATGCGTTGAAAATAATATTTGTTTGTATATAAATCCCAGACAACCGCTCTAGGTTTATGTGCCTGACGCGTTTTCTTTAACAACCAGTAACTACTTCTTCAGGTGTACGTACCCAAATTCTACCTTCTGACATCCTGAATCAGCAAATCCACCAGACATAAATTACGATATCGTTTAAATTCTCGTTTTCTACTCCACATTGGGCGCCATTTGTAAAAAGCCTGGGTTACATTATTTTTCGTCTCAAAGCAATTTTTTTTTTTTTATTATAAGATATTCAGAAATAAGATTTTCAAATTATCAAGCGCACTGTTAACATTTCCTTTTTTTCAAATACAATAAATTACTACAATTACTACAAATTACCACTTTGCATAAAAGTGAGTGGAATTATATTAAAACAAAATAAAAATCATTCTAAAATATATTATTTAAAGCAATACCACCGGAATACAAAAGCAAAACTATTCTGCATTTTCTTACCGCTCTGATTCATCCTATATAAAATAGTTTTTTTTTTTTTTTTTTCTTGCTAAATCGAAATCCCACAATAAAATTGCCACAATCCTGTGGTTAATAGGTAAGGTACTAAAAACGAAATCTATTTTTTATTATCTACAAAACAAAAATATACATACATATATTTAGTGCACAACATTTTAACTATAAACCACATTAAGTGTATGCCTCGTGTTGCAAATTAGTTGTCAACATAAATTTGTTATAAATTTTAATATAAAAGGCGTCGGTTGGTCGGTCGTTCTAGGGGAGGATCGGATTAATAAACGTAAAAAAAAAAAAACATGGGTGTAACGGCAAGCTCTGTAATTTGTTTTCATCCGTCACACTTAAAAGGTAAAGATATATCTATATACGTACGTCGTATACACATGTATAGAGGATCAATTTAATAATAAATAAATAATTTAAATTTTCACACATTTTGTCTAGCTATTAGATTGCTATAATGTAGGGAATGGTAGCACTGTGCAAAATGGAGAGTTATAATATATAAACATAACTAATCCAAATGAACCAGTGAATCTCTTTAAATATTCATCAACAACGACGACGAATGCCCCAAGCTGAAGGCTGAGAAGGCAAAATAAAAATTCTTCTATCTATCTATAGGTATCTATCTTTATGATGTGGAAACAAGTTCGCACCTTATAAATTTTTAAATGGATTTTGTGTGGGCGTTATGGAGTGTAGACAACAGAAAAAAAAATGAAAAAAAATAATAAAATTAAAATGATAGGTTGGCATTCGTGAAATGAAATTCAACATTCAAAGCTAAACCATTAATCGATAACTTGTTAATGGATAAATTAAATATGGATATCTATATGAGAATTAGGAAAGGATTATAATTATAAACACTGATGAAAGTTTTTTTTTTACTTAAGCTTAAGTTTAAATTGTTGTAAAAAGAGCAGGTGTTTTTCCATATAAATAGAATAACGGTTTTGTAAGTTTTATAAATTCATATTGTTTATGATTTCTGTTCATAGCTTTCGAAAAAAAAAATGGAGAAATTGCTATTGAGACCCATCTGATCGGAATCATTTAAATACGGAACGGGAGAGGTAATTTGCACACTGACTAAAAATTACAAACAAAATAACATCCTCTTTTTCGTTCGAGAGCAAATTTGTTTGATACAAAATTTCATAACTTTTGAAAACAAAACCACAGGGTAAAAGTCCATAATGGATTTTTGACTCACTAATAGGTGGGTTAAAATACTACAAATCTATTGTGAATTTTAAACATACCTTTGTGGGCCAGAAGTCCACAGAAAATTGTTGTAGATTTCTGGTCCAGAGATTGTTGATTTTTGACCCTGCAGTAACTCATTTTATTATTATTGAAAAAACATGTATTCTGCTTTACTATAAGCTTAAGGTGCGTTTTAATAGTTCAATATAGGAAATAATATTTGTTTGGTTCCCAGACAACCGCTGTAGACTGATGTGCTCAGTGCCTGACGTGTTTTCTTGAACAACCCATTTTGGGACCTCTTTCCCGCTCACGCATCTATGTTGCCCGCTTAGGGTATGTTAAATCGTCAGGGAGGCGCACATGTCAAAAGTTTTCTTAATAAATGTGTAATTTAAAAAAAATAATTTTAAAAAATATTTACGTCTAACACTCTTAGTTTCGATGTCGTTTTTTTCCATATGAACTTGAAAAAAAAACGCGACTATTGTAGAGAACTTTAAGCTGAATAGGTTTTGATGATTTATTCAAATATTGATAAAAATTTCACTTTTCTCGATTTTATAGGTTTTTTTTTTATAATAATAAAAAACTAACTACACCCTCTCCGGTAGGTGGCCGTGGCACTATGAGTTTGATTGTTAAACTGCTCTATTGTTTAACAATTTCTGAGTAAAGTCCTGATTAGTTACTCGATTCATAAATGTTGGAGCAGGGTCATATATCCACAATCAAAAAAAAAATATTTTTTGATTTATAACCGATTCAGGTCAATCAATAGACAATTATTATTTTTCTCCTGTGAACATATTATGACCCTGTGCCAATACTTATGTATCGATTAACTAATCAGAACTTTTCTCAGAAATTGTGAATCAGACCCTTGTTTAATTATTATTGCCAAATACTTGTGACCCTGAACTTTGCACACAATTTGAATGTCAGCGATCAATTTTTCTGAACATAACGCTGTTTATTATTTCTATTTCATTTACAATAAGAAAAAAAAGTTACAGTGAACAAAGTACGAAAAGCCGAACAAAAGAATTTGTTATGAGAAAATCTCGATTAGTAATTACTTTTTGGTTTATCTTTTACTGACCTTAGCAAAAACAGGTATAGGTCGACGAAAAGAAGTGCCGAAATAAACTCTCACACGTTTTTCATTTTTAACTTCGGCCAGCAGCGCTCCAAAAATGGTTAGATTCAGAAAAAAAGTATTTGAATCGATTTGTCTTGACAGAATTTCAATGGTTTATTTTTTGTTTTTTTTTTTGTATTTATCATTAAAAAAAGTAATCGTCGTTACAATACAGAACTAGTCTAATTCACATTTACAAAATTTTTCAGCAGAGCGTTTTTAAACTTAAAAGCGTTATAACTCCACCATAAAAACCTACATAAATATTATTTTTTTAAGTTAAATCATAAGGTTTATAGTTAAATTTAACAAATTTATTATTTCTGGTGATTTTTGGACAGGATCATTGCGCACAAGTCCGTAAAATACTGACTTTCGACCTGATGGAAGCATCTACTGTACGTAGGAATATGGTTATAATACGGAAATGCGCGGAACACAACAGGATTCCTTATGACGTCAAAAAAGGCTTCTGCATTGTAGCGACGAAATACGGTTGAAAAAAAAACTCTTTAACATTTTGGACTCTCGTCAGAGCCTTACAAATGGATAGATATTTAGGAAAAAAAAAGAACGGTTATTGACTTTTCTTGGCAAAATTTCAATACGTCAATTTACGATACGGAAAAAAGTCAGGATTGGTAAAGAGAAATATTCTTAAACATTTTTTGACTTTCACTTGCGCCGTAAAGATGGTAAGATTTAGGAAAAAAGTAGGCAATCGATTTGTTTTGAAAAAATCTTGATAAGTAGGTAGTTTTTTGCATGAAAAATTTTCTTAGTTATTGACCAATGACCGTAACAAACAAGAATTACGACTAAAATTTAGTGTCGTTGTAAAAATAATTAGATTTGAAAAAAGTACAGCAATCGATTTGTCTTGAAAAAATCTTGGTGTGATTTTTAATTTTTTTTTCTGGTGGTATCAAAAAATTTCAACGAAAAAAAGTAAGATAAAAGATTTTTATTGACAAATTCTCTATAATTACTTAATATTTTTTTGCACCGTAACAAAAAAGTTACAACACCCAAACAAAGTTAGAATTGTCGAAAAGAAATGTGCACCTACACATTTTTTACTGTTATTTGCGCCTAAAAAATGGTAGGATTTAGGGAAAAAAAACGGCAATCGATTTGTATTGAAAAAATTTCGGTATATAGGTAGGTATATGATTTTTAATTCTTTAAATTACAACGAAAAAAAGTCAGAAGCGGCAAAAAAGAAATATTCTTATACCTACACATCTATTTTTTGACTAACTTGCGCCGCCGTAAAAATTGTAAGTTTTAGGGAGAAATTACGGCATTAGATTTTTCGTGACAACATTTTTTTGTCTTATCCAAAAAAGAAAACTCCAAAATTGAACTCTCAAAGTCTTCGCCTTGTGACTTTCACAAAAATCATAAATTTAAAAGAAGCATTTCTATGGAAAAATTTTTAGTAAAAAAAAAAAAAGGTTTCTCGGGAAGAAACAAAAATATTGGAGCGATTTGAAATTATTTTTAAAATTCCGGTTAGAAACATAACCTAAAAGTAATTCAAGAAAAATTTTTTTACTTTTCTCGAAAACGCTTCTGGAAATTCTCTTTATTTCGACTTAAAATCAGTCCCAAGAAATGGCTCCCTCCTTTCTAATAAGATCAATGAACACTTAAGAGTTAAGACATTTAACACCTCACAAGTTGAAGTTCAACTTAAAGTCCCTTCATTACAAAAACTTTTAAAAGTACGTTTACAATAGGTAGGTAATTATTATAAAATGTTTAAAAAAAAACATAAATAACATAACATCCAAAAACAATATAAGCTGGCAATGCTGTATACGGAAATATCAAAAAGCAAAAAGATGAAGAAGATTCACACAACGAACGTGTATAGATACATACTTTTTAGATATTTTTATTTATTTTCATTTTTTTTTGCACAATTCCATTGGAGTTCACATGACAGGCATGAACTCTGTGGAAATGGAATTGTTTCCGCTTCTTTAACTTGTGGTTTTTCTTTTTGCTTCGTCTCTCATCATAACTAACTATATACAAAAACGAGCGCACAAAAAAAAAGTAACAAACAATCCAACAATGAAAACGAAGATGAAGATATACAATACAATAATATCCCTAATCGATATTCTATATACCGTCTTATTTGATGTTGATGTTGTTGATGTTTTTTTTTCTTTTATGATTATCTTCTTAACGATTTATGTTATTGCCTGATCAATTTAGATTCTATATAAGTTGTTTTCTTTTGAGTGGATGTTTAGAGATACACAAAATTAGAGGTTAGAGAAATCAAATTGAATAGCTTCTTATTTCATTTTGTTAGAAACCGAGGTTGGTGGTGGCTGTATTTTTTTTTTTTATTTTTTAATGATTTTCTGTTGTTGCCGCACAGAAGGAAAATGACAACAATTATTTTATTGTTATTTGCCTGAAAAAGCTTAAGAAAAGTTACTGAAAGTTGACAATTTTATATTACATCGTAAATGATAACGATGATTGTGGTTATATATGGAAATGGAATGTTGCGTGTGATGTTGTTGTTGGTGGTGCGGATGTTCCGAGTGTGTGTTCAAGGGTGGATGATGGTCATATAAACATGCCAACTTCAACATGCAGAGGGGGTGTGTGTACCTACGAGTATATTATTTAGTTGTAAAATGAGAATGTTAAAATGTGTTTGCGCTAAAAGTATAAAATAACTCTGCGCGCTACTTAGTGTGACATAATGGCTGTTATTAAGCTCAAGTTTCTTCTTTTTGAAAAAAAATAAATAAAAAATAAAACGCCCACACAGTTACTTTGTTATGGTACACAGTTAAATACTATATAAACACCATCATCAACCTACGTCATATATACAAATGGAACTCTATTAAAAAGGCTAATGTTTGTCATTAGACGTGATTTTCATTTTAAGTAAATAGAGGTTTCAATTTCATGTCAAAGAATGGAGTTTTGTATAATTTTCATTTGACATTTTAGGTATAAGAAAGTGACATGGGGTAATAACGGTATTAGAATTAAAACTCATTTGACATTTAAGTATATAAAATGTGGCGTTTGATGATGATGTTTTTGAAAAAGTATTTAAATGATACAAAGAAACGTGAAAATGGTGTAAAGTCTTTTGTTAAATGGTGTTTTAGATAATTGAGAAAGCCTAATGACTCTATATATAATATAGTTTTTTATATTTTTGTAGTAGACTCATTTCGTATAATCAAAGGGAGTAACGGTTTTTTGAAAACGAACTAAAACGTATAAATAGAGAGTTTAGAAACGCAATTCAAAGTTTCTAACAAAATTAGGAAGAATAAGACGTTAAAATAGGTAGATTAGGTACTTATGTTAATACCGATTAGAAAATTATACTTGGTTGTTGGGCATTTAGAAGGTAAACGTCTATTCCTTTTTAAACTTTTTCATTATTATAAATAAATAATTTATTATTACGGTGTCAAATGTACTATAGAATGTGATTCGTACGAGTAAGAAAACGTTGATATTCATGAATGGTATGTAGGTATAAAATGGATTATATGATAAAAACTCCGTTTTTAGAGGAAATGTTGGAGTATTTCATACATATATATATGAAGCAATTGGTATGAGTACAAGCTACGTTTTGTTAATTCTACACATAGAAATTGACTGCAAATAGACATGAAACAATTTTTTTTTAAGTAAAAAAGACATGGGTCTGTCGGAGTTACTCAGAGGTTGCCTTAATAATTAAGAAGAATTGCTACAAGCGAACCCTATATCTACAGATTTCCTTAGTATTGAATTAAACCATGACTGAGAAAGATATTCATGTCCCAGTGGGCACAAGGCATCATCGTAAAGTTTTTGTCGAAAGTAGGATTTTGAAATAAACCTATGTTTTTCATTGATTTTTGGACTAGATTTTAATGTAGTTTAGGATCTGAGTCACAAATTTCAACAAAATACGAGTGAACGTCGAGGATGAAAAACAGGTATTAAGTCTTTAAAATTTAAAAAAAATATCCAACATCAGAAAAAACGAAGGTATAATCATTAGATTTAGCTATTGTGTCAGAAGTAAGACACAGATTCAAACTAAACAGTATCGAATTAATATTTTGCAAGCTACCTAATGAAATGCATGTTGCTGTTTCAAATAGAAGCTCTTCTTGAAAAAAAATCCCGGTCGAACCCCCAAAATTTCTTTCAGAAGGAAATGGCAGCAAAAATGTCAGCTGTTTAGCCACTTGAATAACGGTAAAAACAAACCACAATAAAATTGAAAAAATTAGTATAGTTTCCAGCATTTTGTAGAGAATACTAAAAATTGAACTGAGATTGTTAAAATACAATTTCAACTTTGGAGAATGTTTGATTTAAAAAGAGTTTTTCTAAATTATGAAGAACTCGTTATACAGGTCCTTAAACATTTATAAAACTTTCATAGATATCTAAATAGGCTTTCTTTGTTTTCTTAACATTCTGGGCATAGTTTAAATAAATGAAATGAATGTCCAATGCCTTACATACATTCATTCAACACATTTAATATAAAATTCTTCTTCTATTAAAATTCTATTCATAACTTTATGAGACTTGTTGTGAATTATTTATTATTTTTTTTCCCCCAACTGGCAATGCCATTCTTATCCTCAAGCAAAAATGAAAAAAAAAGAAAAACTCCCATAACATAAGGCACACCAAGAGTTTCTTCCTGTGATGTGTCTTTTGGGAAATTGACGACAAAATAATAGCAAGCGATTTTGAATGCCGATTCGAGCTGAAGGAATATGCCACCGCTGTGAAAACTAAAGCCCTCTGACAAACAGTTATAGATATATTATATATATATGTTCCTATTTTGTGGAGTATAGAGGAGATAGCTCCCATTGGTTCCAAACAATCACCCTCCGCCGTCGTCGTTCGTAGTCTCAGATACAGATAGAAAGATAAACACACTTCCATTCACTTACTCGCTCAATTCTGATGTAAGTGTAGAAGAGATGCAAAGGGGGAAACTACAGGCGGAAAGACAAACCCCAACAGGCAAGTAGCAGCACAGCATAGAACATAGAAAAGTGGATTTCGATTCATAGCAGCTCCGCGTTCCTCCGTTCCTCGCTGCCAAAAGCAATTTGTAGTTTGTTCTTTGTACACATGCGTTTGCAAGTGAACGAAAAATGCTTTGTATATATCTGTGTATCTATGTTGTTTTTTTTTTTTTGAAATGTCAATGTGTATTTGTGAAATAGCAGGATTGGATTTCCTTTCCTGTGTGTGGTGGTTGGTTGGTATACTGCGGGGTCGCTTGCTTTAAACCTTCTCTGATCGAACGGAAAAGAGATATGGGCAAGCAAAGCATCCAGCAGTGTGCGGATGTAGGAGTGCGGTTAAAATTCAATTGAAAATTACAACTTGTAATGCTTGTGATATTGAAAATGTTGTACGTCGTATAGATATACCTATACATTTATCTATCTGTCTATATATTTATCAACATAAAATTCGGTACGCATTGTGCTGTAGATTTTCATCCACAAAAAACCACACATATAGGGGATGACTGTGGTCTATCCACATGCTATTGTCTGTGAATAGTTAAAATTCCACAGTGTAATGATGACAAATAGTAATTAATTGAAGTGTAATTATATTTTCTGGCAGCAAAGAGAGAGAGAGAGAGAGATAGAGGAAATCGAACATGATTTCCTAGAGATGCTTTGCATTTTATGTAAAAATTTCAATAATTTCCAAACCATCCATTAAGAGTCTCCTCATCGCACCTGAAATCGAATAGCAAGTTGTTTTTTTTTTTTTGGATTAATAGGTATGTACTTTACACCTCATTATCTCGCGTTTTATAAGCGTATCCAACTTAGGAACACACACACACACACATACAAGCACACAATAAAATAGGTTAACGATATAATCGGAAATCGGAAGGTGTGATTTTAAATGAGCTAGATTGATATCAATATGTTTGTTTTTCGATAAAACGTGTTGTTGGTTGATTGGCTTTGAAATAAGATAGCAGGCAATTTTGTTTAACCGAAAATTATAATTGGATTTAGATTTTGACGAACTGACAAGGGTTTTACTAGGTAATTTATAATTTAAGTGTGTGAGGTCAGCAAAATTAATTGGAAGGAAGGTTTTTTTCTTTTTTATAAAAAAAAAAAACTTGTTCTAGAAAATTAATTTTTAATCAGATTGGAATTCCATTTGAAACATGAACTCAACCCACAAGAAATTAGCTGTTTTATTGTTTATGGACCAAAAAAATAGTCTCTTCTCAGAGAATCTCTGGATAAAAACACACCGACTTCATCAGAAACAGAACGAAATCCAAATTGCTTCAAAAAGTTGTTTTTTATTTTAACTGGCGCCCGGGAAAGAATTTTAATAATCTTGAAAAAGATGTCTATACATAAACATTTAAAACATCTTTATTAAGAGCTAAAAGATAATGAACAAATAAATTTAAGAGATAAATATTCCAATACATTTCGTGTCAAAAGTGGCGCCCAACACAGAGAATATATCATTAACTCATAATTACAGGTATTTATTCTTGAACATTTAAGATATCCCGGTACTTTAATATCTAACCCAAATTTGAAGTTTATTATAATATAACAATACATTTTTTTTCAAAATGGCACCCAACGTTTAATTGACAAAAGGTCATACTGATACAAAACATTTATATTTTTTGGGGTTCTAGTGCATTTACAACTAATGTTTAGCTTTCAATAATATTCATTTATTACAAAATCGTTTTTATACGCCAGTGAGCGCCAATATTAGTCAATAATGGTTTGAAAAATATAAAAAGAAATTATGACAATTATTTTGTAAGTTGTGTATAGAATGTTCAAAAAACCTGGGGAGATTTTGTCTTAGGATGAATAATTTGCTTCATTTCTATCTAAAATTAATGGAATTTTCGCAGGAAAATAAAAAAAAACTATTGATTTTTTTCTAAAATGGCGCCCAATGCAGGAATGAAATTCTTCATGAAAACCAAAAAAAATTGATGAGTTTTTAGAATCATTCGCAAAACCACCAATTCTTTAAAGATATTACGATACATGTATTGGGATTTTAGGCATAACTCATGTCAAACTTCACTTAAAATTATAACAAACAATCTTTTTTGTTGATTTGTTTCAAATCAAAAAATTCCGTTTTAAAAAAATAACCATCAAATGATTTATAAAACAAAATAGCAAAAGTGATAAAAAAAACTCATCCAAATCAATATACCTGCCTACCTATACCTACTTGAAGGGAAATCCATTAAAAGAATATAAAAGAATAAATCAAAAACAAAAGCCGCAATCTTATATATTTTATTGTGGCAAATACATTCATCATACATTTGACAGCAATTTTTCTTCACCAAAAAAAAAAAAAATACATAAAAATGTATCTATCTATGGAATTGATCACAGCACAGACCCAAAACATTCCATCGTTGATATAGATACCTTCCTTCATTTATATGCAAACCAATATAGTGATGGACCATTATGCTGATTATTATGTAGAAAAAAGATTCACGGTTCAAGTAGAAATGTTAAAAATAAAAAAAAAAAACACAAAACAAAAAAAAAAACTTATTGAAATAAGAATGAGTAAAAAAAAAATCTAAGTAGGTAATAAAAGAAAATAATGAACACGAGAATTTCAATTCAACATGAAAAAAAAAATCACAGTAGGAATAGAAAGAGGAACCCTAATAGTAGGTATAGATGCAGGATGGGGTATTCATAAATAAAAATATGTTCTTTTGTTAATTTTCTTGGTTTTTTTTTTAATGGAGCTCAAATGGAAAAGAATAATGGTAAAGTGTGGGAAGAGAAAGGAGAATCTCCCCTTGTGTGTTGGGTTTTTTGTATGTGCTTCTGGTGTGACCAGAGTAGGATTGAATGGACACAAAAGACGATTGTATTCTATGAGTCACTTAGTATTTTTTGATGGCACTTTTGTTAAATAATTGAGCTATGAAATTTGTAATCTATTAAGGATCCCAGATTATGTTAAAATAGGGAGATTTACAAATTTTGTCAGACAGCTGTCATTTCTCCTAAAATTATCTCATACTTCATTTATAGCACTGATTTGTGTAGTTTAGATACACTTCAAAAATGTCAAATTTGAAGAGTCAAAATGGATGTTTAGAACATGTTTTCTACTTTTTTTCAGTTTTTTCTGTCAAAGATTGCAATTGAAAATGAAAAGATAGGAGACTTCTCCAAATAATCTGCTTCAATTATCAATCAGTGAAAAAAAAAAATAATCCCGAAAAAGTTCTTGAATTATATAAACTTTTCATTTTATAGCGAGTGGGTGCAGGTTAAGTTTTCAATAATAACTTCTTACGAAATGAAGGAGTAATGTTAGTTGATAGTTTTTCCGTATGTGATTACTTAATGTAGAAATCAGAGAAAGTGCGGAAAAGTTTAAACAAGTTTAAAAATTGATTTAATTTCATGCGAACTCGAAAATCCCTTTCGAAAATTACATTACAAAATGAAATGAGGTGTTTTGGGTACTCCCCACTTAAATATTTCCCTTCAACTGATGTTTATTTAGTATTTATAATTTCTATTACTATCTATCTATTTTTTCTACTAGCTTTACTAGCTTCTTTTGTTTACATAAATGATGAAATAGCTCTTTTCATTAAGAAACACTTAAAATCGCCATTACCTTGAAGTGTAAGTTACTAGTTTCCCGTTGAGTACCTACCTAAACATCACAAATTAAATTCGATAAATTGACGAAGTAGAAGTACTTTATGGGAATACAAAATTTAATTTGAAGTCGTATTATTTTGATTGATTTTTAAAGTTTTAAAAAATAATATATTTTATTTGTAAAGCTTTATCTAAGTGGAGTAGAGAAGTGGCTTAATTTAAGAGGTTCATAATCGTTTTTCAAGTACTTATTTGATTTGTTGGAATTAAACTCATGCAATACTTAGTGCATTGATGAAGAATAATTGTTAAGTAGTTACATTATATCGAATCGATAATAAAATTTTCCTCGGGATATTTCCCTCCTTCAAACAAATTTTAAGAGAAATTTATTATTTTGGGAATTTAAAATTCATTTGGAAAGCAGACATCGCTAGTTTTTTTATTTAAAAAACGCTAGGCTTGAGGGCCGAGGCATAAAGTGGATCCAACGATCCTTCTTCAATCTTCAAGATTCAACTATATGTTAATAGAACAACAAACTTAATTTCATGTCCAAATGATGCCTAACAGCCTGTATGCATCGAGATATTTATTTATTTAATTATCTACTATGAAAAGTTAAGAGGAGAAATAATCTCTGCCACATATTCTATTGACATGCTGAACGACTTTTGAAACAACAGGGGCCTAATTACGTAAAACGATCAAACGACGGCATTAACTTCATATCAAAATATGCAATGTATTCCTGCTTTCCTTACACTATCGCAAACTTCATTTCTGTGTGTTGTATTTTTATAGGTAGGTTCCAAGAAAATGATAACAGCGTTACATTTACAACCACATCTGAACCTATCGCAACTTTTTTGTTTTTCTTTGGAATTATTCAGAGCTTTTTTCTCAAAATATTATATCCACATATCTGAAATGGGACCAAAAAATAAGCCCATATGGCAACAGTATATATTTGTTGACAAAACAGCTTTTCCAAATAGAAATTCGTTGACAATAGACGAATAGAAGCTCTGGCTTAAGATAAAAAGATTTGGGATAAAGGTAAATACTTCCTGTACATGAAAGGAAACATTTGCTCAAAGTGACTTAACATCAAAACTCATAATCACTTCAACTCCAAATTCTGAGATAAACTAAAATCGATACAAAATTTTCAAAATTGTTCTGTTTCGACCAATAATTCAAAAACTTCATATTAATCCCACAGTAGGTACTAGTTATAGAGCTGTTCGGTTTTCAGTGAGAGTATAAATAATAAAATGCTCTTATAACTTATAAGCTATAAACCGCTTTAGATAAGGTTAACAAAAACGCAGAGTTTTATTTCTTGAATTTTAGCCACCAATACCAAATTACGTGAAAGTATGTAAGGCTAAAAAAGACACATGTGTTTTGCTCACACGTTTTGTTGCCTATGAATCAAAAAGATTCCGTGCGTTTTCAGCTTTAAAATTTTATTTATTATTTACCTACCTAGAATTTTTAAAATCTATAGAAAATTGTTAAGCATTTGCTTGGTTTAATTAAACTAATCTTATTGTCAAAATGCATCTTTTTTCTTGTGTCACCTTTATTTTATTTTAATTTATCAAAAAGAAAATATGTTAAAATATATTAAAAATAAAATGTAAAATAAAATATTTATGCACCTCTGGTCACACTAATTAAATATCACTGCATACTTTTTTCTACACAATACTCAAGAGTAGTGGCAAATGATGGCGAGTATAGAATGATTTTTCGTGTTCTCAGTTCTCACATACAAGTGTATATTTTACATTGTACATGTGAAAATCTCGATACACAATATAGTTTTGGCTTTGTATAGATACGCGTTAAAAATTGTTCGTGTATATATTTGTAACAGGTTTTCAAGCATAAATAAAAGCATAAATCGCTTTGTTGGTAATTTTCTCTATATAGAAAAGATGTCCTTTAAGTTTGAGGATGCCTGCTAAAAAAGTATCTATGTTTCGGAATTATATGAAGATATGAAGAGAACAAAAGGGCATGTTCATTTTTTTTTAATTGAGAGGATAAGAAATAAATCCAATAAGAAAAATGATGACTCCCATAGAATTATAACCAACTTACCTTTTTAGATACGATAATTAATCGCAATTGATAATCCACATTAATATTGAACGAAAATTGTAATCCTTTAAGGTTGTTTTTTTTCCTTTTTTTCTTGTTTATTCTCAAACAAATTTCTTTCTTTTTTTTAAAGAAATCCAAATTTCAATCTTTGTTCATGGGAGTTTTTGTTTTCTCTTTGATTAGCCCATGTAAGAAATGGCGCTCTCTAGAGGTAGCAAAAAAAGTTATCCACAAAATTAGGTTCCAATTAAGAAGCTTCCTTTTATTTAACGCGCGGGGCGCTGCATTTACGGGGTTAAAAGAAGGGTTAAATAACGACGTCGTAAAAGGAGGGGGGCTGGTGACCAAAGGGTGTGCGAAAATTATACCCTTTTCGCGTCTTTTCTTGACGGTTTCTCGAAGAGATGATGGGAAAATGAGAGAGAGAGAGCTACAAAAGATTACCTCCCTATCTCTGTTTCTCTTTAAGTTTGTAAATTTTTTGAACCTTTTCCGAAATCCGAAAGTATTCGAGGAAGAAAGAGAGCGACGACACGACGGATGATAATGACGATAATTTTCGATTTGTTTTTGTTGTTTTTTTTTTGTCGGTCGGTTGAGGGGGGTGGGGGGTGGTATTGTGTACTTTATTTTATTCGGAAACCGAATCCATACCCCAGTGGGTCTGGTGGGTAATTTTTACTGCGCAGCCACTGGCTGGCATATTATTTCACTTCACTATGCTCCGTTTTTGTTGTTGGTGTTGTTGTTGTTGCAAATGATGCAAAAGGCGAAAAAGGCGGTGGACGAAAAAAAACACTCACTGGGAATTGAACTCAAGAGAGGACACCAAACCAACAAGAACCAACAAAAAAAAAATATATGAAACGAAAAAAAAATGTGGACCGAACACCACCGCGAACGAACTATATACGATACGTCGACGAAATATCGTGAATTTCTTTTCTTTTTTTTGTTTCCACAAAGAAATTTGAAAAAAAAAAAATTACAAAAATTTTATATATTGAACACTTTTAAGGGCTTTTGATGATACACATTATTTTTTCTGCAATGCACATTTGTATATATTTTATATAAGAATATATAGAAACACTCAAAAATTTATTTTCCCCAAGAAAAAGACACACTTTTTCTTAACTCTTCCATCTATATTTATAGATGGAAAGATACTTTTGTATCTTACGCACTTTATATTCGATTTTATTGTATAAATTTAGGATTTTTCCTTTCACTTGAATAAATAAATCTTTTTATTCACAAAAAAATAAAACACAATGGTAATTTTGTATCCATGAGATACTTTTTATTTGATATTAGATATTGCAAATCCACAGGGTTTAACTGTTTAAATTTATTATTTTTATGATGAAGAGTTGAATTTTCTTCTTGTTTATTTTTTTAACTTATTCCTTGAAATTTAGTATCTATTTTCTCTGTTTTTTTATGGGATATTTTTTCACAAAATTTTAGATATTTTTTTGCTTTATTGTTCGAACCGTCGTCGAACCGGGGTACGAACGTCAACGTACAGCGCGTACAACGAACGAGCAAAGTTCTCCCGTATCTATACACAAAGCGACGCGGAATTTCTATGAAAATGAAATATATTTTTTCTTTCTCATGATACTTCTCTCGCTTGATTCGGCTCTGTAGATTTTTACAACACAGATACACACATTCAAACAAAACCAACGCATACCATT